>SJYX01015899.1:93760-118302 GCA_006410675.1 Oreotragus oreotragus
TTTTTAGGTTTTTCTCTTTATTCAGGATAACATCATCAGGTCTTACCCTGACAGTTAAATACCGATATCCCTTTATTAAAATTCATTCTTAACGTGCTCTGGGAAATTTTCTGTGATGCTCTATCAACCTAAGGTGACCTTTCCCCCCCATAAAACAGCAGTGTGCAGGATTGACTTGCACAGGGTCACAAGAGTTGACTGTTAAATTTTCAGAACTTAAATATTGTTATTATAAAAATTTGCTTCTACCTGAGATGCCTGACTGCCATAGCTTTTCCTGTCCCCCCTCGGCTCCTGGTTTTCCTGACCTCCCAGGTCTGAATCAGGTGCCTTTCCCTGGGTATCCTGATTGTCCCCATCGTAGAACAGCCCTTACCAGGTCATGCAGGAGGGGGCTGTTTGTGTCTGGTTCACAGTTGTATCTCAAGCCCTCAATTCATGTTTAGGGAATGAATGAATGAATGAATGAACTCTGAGACAATAAGGTGAAAACAAACCAATTGCATGTTCTATTGTCAAGAAGATCCTTACCTACATTCTTTTCATTGATCTTCACCATGACTCTGTGAGATAGGAATTATTATTCCCATTTTACAAACTCAGGAAGTTAAATGATGTTGGAACTCAATACTGGCAGAACCTTAAAACTCTTTTCTCAATATCAATCTATCCTTCCATAATATCACTCTTTCCTAATGCAGTGGCAATCACTGACTGATAATTATGCACTGTAACCAGAAACTGAATATATTACCTTATTCAGTCTCCACAAACCACACTAAGAAGTAGGGGAGGTCACTCATTTGCAGGTAAGGAAATGAGGATGATCAGAGGAGAAGTGACTTGTTAAAAAGTGCTGTAGTTTTGCAAAAATGAATAATCACTGTGAGCTGAGTAGATAGGAAGACTTTATGGTGAAAGAAAGATTGGAATTGATACTTGAAGGAATGGTAGTTTTTAGATAGAATTAAAGCCATCAGAAATAGGGATTTGCAGTTGGAGAAAAGAGATAGGGCATGAGTGTTTGATGGTGAGGAGACCAGAGGATGAGAATGAAAGTTCATGATTAAGAGTTAGAAAAACATAAAGACTGAGACGTTGGTTGAGCCATTATCATGGAGAGACTGCAAAAAAGAGTGTTTCAGAAGTTGCATCCCAAAGGAAATTGGAATAATTTTGTAGAAGCAACATGACAAAGGGTGTATTTGATTTTTTTTCCTTTTCCTTTTAAAATAGAATTTATTTTTAAAAATTCTAACTTTCTGGCGTATTTCTTAAACTATTTTTTTTTTTCCTTGACAGGAATCAGCTAGCCTAGAGTTCCCACTTTCTGAGAGACAAACCATGAGAAATGGAAAGTGCTGAGAACTTGAACTCTGCTATTTCAGGGTGGAGCAGGACATACCATTCCACTCTGTGAAGAAGATTTGCTGACTTTTTGTAGTTGAGAAAACAATGGAGTCCTGTGTGATTGGTGGAGCAAATCTTATGGCTTATGAGAGAAATTCTGTTTCCTTTACTCTCCTTAATCACTTTCAAACTCAGCTCAGAAACTCTCAGCAAGGATCAGCAACGAGATCCCACGGTTGCTTTGTTTTCCCCTTTTATTTGGCCTTTCTTTCAAAACACTTTCTTTTCTTTGCTTTTTTCAAACTTTAAACTTTTTATTTTGTACTGGGATAGCCCCCATGGCTCAGCTGGTAAAGAACCTGACAGCCAATGCAGGAAATGCGGGAGATCTCCTGAAACACAGGTTTTATTCCTGAATTGGGAAGATTCCCTGGAGAAGGAAATAGCAACCCGCTCCAGTATTCTTGCCTGGAAAAATTCCATGGACAGAGGAGCCTGGCAGGTTACAGTCCTTGGGGTCACACATGCACACACACAGCAGATTGACAGTGTTGTGGTGGTTTCAGGTGAACAGCGAAGGGACTCAGCCATACATGTACATGTATGCATTCTCCCCCAAACCCCTGTCCCATCCAGACTGGCAAGTCACGTTGAGTAGAGTTCCATGTGCTATACAATAGGTCCTTGTTGGTTATCCATCTTGAATTTAAGAGTACGTATATGACCTTCCCAAACTCCCTGCCGATGTTTTCAAAATAGGGTTTCCATGGGATTCTTACCTGATTTTCTTTTTCTTTCTTTTTTCCTTTCTTCATTCCTTCATTTCTTAATTTTTTTTTTTTTTCGCTGTGCCACAGGACACGCAATATCTTAGTTCACCAGTGGGGGCTCGAACCTGCATCCCTTAGGTGGAAACTCGGAGTCTTAACCACTGGACTGCCAGGGAAGTCCCCTCTTGCCTGTTTTTCATTGGCATGCTTCCTCCCACTCTCCTTACTTTCCACAGGAGACGGGACCCAGGAAAGGCAGACCTGCCCACTATCTGCTCTTTACTAACGAGGGGCTTTGGGGTCATGTGAACTACACCTTCTGTAGACTGAGAGGCCAGCCTTGGAAAGAAACAAAGTTTGGTCAGGATTTCTCAGGCTCCTCTTGTGATAGAGCCACATACCAGGGGAAGCTTTTGGAGGGTGATATTTTAAATGCAGAAGGCCTGAGAGCAAGTGGAGCTGAGTATTTGTGCTCCTGAGGCCTGATGTCCCTGGAGGGACTCCCAGCTGGCTTAGACATCCAGAAATTTCAGTCCCTGTGCTTAGAATCATTCCTGCAAGGAGACACTATCCTAACTAGGGTACCTGACAATTTGTCATACAGACTAGGACATTTTTAAGAATAAAAGAGATTATCAGAATAATCAAAATAATATAGTTTTAAAAGTATTTTTGAATGGCAAATTATTGAATTTATAAAGCAGTAGTGGGTCAGCTGGTAAAGAATCTACCTGCAATGTGGGAAACCTAGATTCAATCCCTGGGTTGGGAAGATCCCCTGGAGAAGGGATAGGCTACCCATTCCAGTATTCTGGCCTGGAGAATTCCATGGACTATATAGTCCATGGGGTCACAAAGGGTCAGACATTACTGAGAGACTTCCACATCACACACTCAAAAACTATTTTCAAAAGTAAAATACATGTTCATATGTATTAAAGATTTAAAAATGTATGCTATTTGATCATAAAAAATAATTTTTTTGGTACATAGTAACATACTTTAAAGTTCTCTTAGGTGTAATCTGTCTCTAATAATACATCATAGGTGTTTTTTTCCTAAAGGCTATATTCTTTTCAATAAGGTCCCTTCATTTTTAATTTTTCATAAGATTTCCTAAAACCCTCAAATTTGCATTTTATAGTTAATTTGAATTGTTAGCAGCTTTTTTCTTCATGGTTATAATCTAAATTGAAAAGTTAAAAATTTTAAACTCTGCATAATACCTGATAAGCTCAGAACAAAGTCAAAGAGTTTCAATTCTAATTTTATTTTATTTTTTTCATTAAAATATATAAACACTTAAATCCAAATATTTTCATAAGTACTTTCTTTTTTTCTTCTTTAACTGTCAATTTTGCACCTTTGTATGACAAATATTTTTTAAAGGAAAAAATCACCAAAAATTCTGTCATGATTCTTTTGAGTATTTAAACAAATATACATATTACAAAAATATAGGCCTTTCAATTTCGTTCTATAGTGGTATAGAATGCAAATTCAGGCAATTAAAAATAAAACATTTATCTAACATTTCTTTGTGTAAGTCAAAATAATGGAAAGCACGATTATGACATTTTAAAATTAAATCTTGTAAACCATTTAAACTCTCATTGTTTATTTTGTTCAATTCCTCCCTTGCTTTTATGTGGCTTAGTTTCAGTATCGTCTTGTTTGCTTTAGTTTCAATAATTGCAATTTGCTAAAATGTAGAGGCTGAAGTTTTTGGGGAGCTCCTCTTATTGAATACTTTGAATAAGTACTTCCAACTGATTTTAAACAAAACATTGTAAAATTTAAATAATATATTTACAAAAATGTTCAATGTCATTACAGGACACTTATGTTGAGTTAGAAATTTGTTCTTGAAAGACTCAAATGTTTCTAAAATCTAACTAATTTAAATGGACCAAAAAAAGTGAATTTATATGCCACCGTCCTGCTACTGCTACTAAGTTGCTTCAGTCATGTCCTACTCTGTGCAACCCCATAGATGGCAGCCCACCAGGCTCTGCCATCCCTGGGATTCTCCAGGCAAGAACACTGGAGTGTGTTGCCATTTCCTTCTCCAATGCATGAAAGTAAAAAGTGAAAGTGAAGTAGCTCAGTCATGTCCGACTCTGCGACCCCATGGACTGCAGCCTACCAGGTTCCTCTGCTCATGGGATTTTCCAGGCAAGAGTACTGGAGTGGGGTGCCATTGCCTTCTCCCATATGCCACCTTACCTAAGCATTTTCTTGCTTCAACATCAGTGTTGCCATGAAAATTATGTAGCTAAGTTATTTTATCTTTATATTTATAAAAATGTTCATAAAATTTGATAACACAGTTTCTGTTACAATTGGTGGAGTATCACAACTTGTTTGAACACAATTATGAGTCAGCTGTATAGAAATAAATTCCAGTACATTTTTGTCCTGTAGCACTGTTTTTTCCCCCATAGTTCTGAACACTACCAAAATTTGTAAACATATAATGCCTGCAAAAACAAGTAATTTAATCCTTAGTGTTGCACTTTGTAACTGAATTTACAGTAATAGCACTCAAAATAACTTCAGGCATTTTGCTTTAAACAAAATAAAATCCTGAAAGTTTTACTTTGATTTCATGAAAAATATTTTTGGAAGTTTTTAACTATTGCTAGAACTAATGGGATTTTTTGGTGACACCAGATGACACAGATACAAAATTGGCATCATTTAATAGTTTGGCTAAATCATCAAAAAAGCAAGAGAGTTCCAGAAAACATCTATTTCTGCTTTATTGACTATGCCAAAACCTTTGACTGTGTGGATCACAATAAACTGTGGAAAATTCTGGAAGAGATGGGAATACCAGACCAATTGACCTGCCTTTTGAGAAATCTGTATGCAGGTCAGGAAGCAACAGTTAGAACTGGACATGGAACAACAGACTGGCTCCAAATAAAAGGAGTACCCCAAGACTGTATCTTGTCACCCTGCTTATTTAACTTATATACAGAGTACATCATGAGAACCGCTGGCCTGAGTGAAGCACAAGCTGGAATCAAGATTGCTGGGAGAAATATCAATAACCTCAGATATGCAGATGACACCNTTTGGAATTGGAATGAAAACTGACCTTTTCCAGTCCCTGTCTCTTATACACATCTCAAGACTGTATCTTGTCACCCTGCTTATTTAACTTATATACAGAGTACATCATGAGAACCGCTGGCCTGAGTGAAGCACAAGCTGGAATCAAGATTGCTGGGAGAAATATCAATAACCTCAGATATGCAGATGACACCACCCTTATGGCAGAAAGTGAAGAAGAAATAAAGAGCCTCTTGATGAAAGTAAAAGAGGAGAGCAAAAAAGTTGGCTTAAAGTTCAACATTCAGAAAACGAAGATCATGGCATCCGGTCCCATCGGGGAAGCAGTGGAAACAGTGTTAGACTTTATTTTTTGGGCTCCAAAATCACTGCAGATGGTGATTGCAAGCCATGAAATTAAAAGACATTTACTCCTTGGAAGGAAAGTTATGAACAACCTAGACAGCATATGGAAAAGCAGAGACATTACTTTGTCAACAAAGGTCCATCTAGTCAAGGCTATGGCTTTTCCAGTAGTCATGTATAGATGTGAGAGTTGGACTATAAAGAAAGCTGAGCACAGAAGAATTGATGCTTTTGAACTGTGGTTTTGGAAAAGACTCTTGAGAGTCCCTTGGACTGCAAGGAGATCCAACCAGTCCTTACTAAAGGAGATCAGTATTGAGTGTTCTTTGGAAGGACTAATGTTGAAGCTGAAACTCGAATACTTTGCCCACCTGATGTGAAGAACTGACTCATTGGAAAAGACCGTGGTGTTGGGACAGATTGAAGGCAGGAGGAGAAGGGGACGACAGCATGAGATGATCGGATGGCATCACCGACTCAATAGACATGAGTTTGAGTAAACTCTAGGAGTTGGTGATGGACAGGGAGGCCTGGCATGCTGTGGTTCATGGGGTGGCAAAGAGTGTGAGTGACTGAACTGAACTGAATAATTTGACAAGTTCTTGCTTATGTTAATGTAGTCAAAATATTATCAGCTATCTCTTTACACATGTATGTATATAAAGAAGCTTGGAATTAAAAAAGGACAAAATAAAAATAGAAAAAGATCATTGCTGCTGCTGCTAAGTCGCTTCAGTCGTGTCTGACTCTGTGCGACCCCATAGACAGCAGCCCACCAGGCTCCTCCATACATGGGATTTTCCAGGCAAGAGTACTGGAGTGGGTTGCCATCGCCTTCTCTGAAAGATCACTGGAGCTACATCAAAAGACATGCCTCAGAACAGGTTGTACAAATATACCTTCTGAAGCTGCACCTGCTTAACTCTTGTATTCAGTCCTAGTCTTTTTAAATTATTAACTTTTGAAGCAGCCTCTGGTGCTTTATTAGATTTGTAGCTCCTTATTTTCCAGTGGTCGATGATTTCACTGGGTCCCATTGTGGATCATAAATGTGTACATTTTGTCCAATTTTTGTTCTCATAATTAACTTCCTTGAAAGATGGAAGTTCGGTGCTTCAGTTTTCATTAAACTCATACTTTTACATCCTCAAGGTCATTGCTCTTGAATGGGTTTCTTGAAAAATAAAAAAAACATTGTCAAACAATAGAATAAACAGTTGTGCATTTACATCATTCAATAAATGGCAAAGCCTCCATAGGTTCAGACTACACAGCTCTACAGCAGGACTGCTCGTGGTCTATTTCCTGGACATAATTATCTAACCCATAACTCCACATGTTTTCCATCGACATGATGCTTGGTGACTGTGCATTGCAGAGAATGTCACAGGATGACACACTAAGTGGCTGGCAAGGTCAACATGGAATATTTGACTCACCATGGCCTGAGACCTTTTGTCCCTAGCAACTTGTGACTGAGCGTACCTCATTTTATCAATGAGGGCCCTCCATGGTGGCAAGGAAGCATTAACTATCTTGCTTCTGGAAAGAATTGGGAAAAGAAAAATGAGACATTGCTGGTTTTTTTTTTTTTCCATATTTTCCATATGTTAAAGTGAAAACAACATTGCACAGCCATCCCATATACTATTCAAATGTCCACCCAATCCATTCTGGCTTGTTTTGACATAGCTACTAATAAAAACATGATTAAAAACCGAAGTGTCTGAGGCAAAAGGATGCTGAGAATATAATTGTAAACTGGGACTATTCTGAACACACTGGGATATATAATCACCCTTGGTAAGTATTAGTTGCTCAGTCATTTCTGACTCTTTACGAGCCCATGGACTGTAGCCCACCAGGCTCCTCTGTTAATGGAATTCTCCAGGCAAGCATACCAGAGTGGATAACCATTCCCTTCTTCAGGGGGTCCTCCCAGCCCAAGGATCAAACCTGTGTCTCCTGCATTGCAGACAGACTCTTTACCATCTGAGCCACAACAGAAGCTTCTTAAACCATGATGTTAGTTTATAGTGTTGATCACTCAGTCATGTTCAATTCTTTGCAACCCTGTGGACTGTAGCCTGCCAGGCTCCTCTGTCCGTGGGATTTCCCAGGCAAGAATACTGGAGTGGGTTGCCATTCCCTTCTCCAGGGCATCTTCCCAATCCAGAGACCGAAACCGGGTGTCCTGTATTGCAGGCAGATTCTTTACTGTCTGAGCCACGAGGGAAACCCAATAATCACCCGTAACCTCAATCATTTCTTTCTTTTTTGTGGGGGGTGAATTTGGCTACGTGACACAGTCTGCTTGTCTTTCGAATTATCATTAGATAAACTTTATCAAGTATTTATTTTTCAGTTCAGTTCAGTTGCTCAGTCGTGTCCGACTCTTTGCGGCCCCATGAATCGCAGCACGCCAGGCCTCCCTATCCATCACCATCTCCCGGAGTTCACTCAAACTCACGTCCATCGAGTCCGTGATGCCATCCAGCCATCGCATCCTCGGTCGTCCCCTTCTCCTCCTGCCCCCAATCCCTCCCAGCATCAGAGTCTTTTCCAATGAGTCAACACTTCGCATGAGGTGGCCAAAGTACTGGAGTTTCAGCTTCAGCATCATTCCTTCCAAAGAAATCCCAGGGTTGATCTCCTTCAGAATGGACTGGTTGGATCTCCTTGCAGTCCAAGGGACCCTCAAGAGTCTTCTCCAACACCACAGTTCAAAAGCATCNGGCATCACCAACTCAATAGACGTGAGTTTGAGTGAACTCCGGGAGTTGGTGATGGACAGGGAGGCCTGGCATGCTGCAATTCACAGGATAGCGAAGAGTTGGAAACAACTGAGCGACTAAACTGAGGCCAAAATGTGAACTGGACAGATGTAGATCTGGGCAATTATTTTTCTCTTCCTGGGTTTCTCCATAAAAGAAAGTCAGATTAATACCCACCCCCTGGAGTTGTGATTAACATATGCCAAGTACTTAGAATCTGAGTTCAGGCACAAGTGTTGTTACTTGCTTAGGCAATGACTTGTATAGCTAGCCATGAAGCAACCCAACAGGCTGAGGATGAGCTGGTTAGACAGCATCACCAACTGAATGGACAAGAACTTGAGCCAATGGAAGACAGAGGAATCTAGGGAGGCAGCCCCAGACAGGACCTATTCTTTTACCCTCTTGGCACTGAATCTGATCATTTGCGCCGCAGCCCACCAAGTTAAAAAATTCCCTTATACCTGACCCCAGCGGCTTCTAACAAGGTATTCCACCTACCCATCTTGTAAAATTCCCTATTTATGGCCGCACTGAAGATCTAGACTTTACCTTCTAGATGGCTCCCCAGTAGTCCCCATCCTTCAGGGTCTCCTGACTTTCCCATAATGCTGCAGCCTGTCAAACGGCTTGACAAAGTTCTATTGTGACTTAAGCACACCCCTTTGACAAAGGAGCAGACCTCTTAACACCTGCAAATTTAGAAAAGTATAAATCTATAGACAGGCTACTTTAAACACCGTGTGCTTCCCAGGTGGCGCAGTGGTAAAGAATCTGCTTGCCAATGTAGGAGACACAAGAGACATGGGTTCTACCCCTGGGTTAAGATCCACTGCAATAGGAAATGGCAACCTGTCCTGCCTGGATAACTCCATGGGCTGAGGACATGGGGTACTGAAGAGTCCACAACTTAGTGACAGACCACCACCTTTGAATTCTCAACCCAATTCAAAACCTACCAGGATTGACAGAACTCTCACACAGAATTCCCTGGCTGCTTTCACTGCAGGGAATCAGGGTTTGATCCTTAGTTAAGGGACTAAGAGCCTACCAGCAGACTGATATAAGAAAAACGTAACAAAGCCCCCGAAAGACCACACAAATAGATATATAATCATCTTTATTTAAGTTCACAATTACATTAGAAATTGATGGATTTCTTTAAGACATGCAGATTCTCATGGGCACCTACTTTCCACTTTTAAGACCGATAAAGAGGTCAATATCAAGTTTTCACCAGATAGGAAACCTGAAAAGGTCTCTTGAGNTATATAATCATCTTTATTTAAGTTCACAATTACATTAGAAATTGATGGATTTCTTTAAGACATGCAGATTCTCATGGGCACCTACTTTCCACTTTTAAGACCGATAAAGAGGTCAATATCAAGTTTTCACCAGATAGGAAACCTGAAAAGGTCTCTTGAGCCTTCCAGGTCACTATACTCTAAGACCTGCCCATATGCTCTCTGACATTTCTTGTAAATTTCAATAAGTGCCTGGGCAACAAGAACACTAGAACTCATGGGTTTTAAGGTGCAGTTCCAGGGGTTAAATATTGTACCTATACACTTCCAAATCTCCCAGGCTTATCTTCAATGAATATATTACTCATTTTACTTGGTGTTTCAGAAGGTAAAGAATCTACCTGCAATGCAGTAGGATCTAGGTTCAATCCCTGGGTCAGGAAGATCCCCATGGAGAAGGAATGGGTTCCACTCCAGTAGTTTTGCCTGGAGAATTAATTTTTACTTTACTAATTTCCCTGTCAGAGAAAGACTCCAAAGCACTGCTAACTGCAAAGCTGGTGAGGCTCCTCTTCTCTCCTGAAAATGATATTAAAAGAAAAAAGGATTAGATTCATTTGTAGAATCTTAGTTCCCCTTTAAAATTTTTCTATACTGGATGTTTCCTGCATGGTTTGTCTCCTCAGTCATTGTCCAGAGGACTCTGAGAAGCTGTAGGAATATGCAGGCGCAGACGCAAGGCCCGGCTTCATCTCCAACGTTGTGGAAAGGGACTGTACGTCACCGGGCAGAGCCCTACGCTCCCGTTCGCCACCTGGACAGAGCCCGGGGAGAGTGACCTCCCGGGGTATCCACGTTGGAATATCTCAACAGTGTCAGAGCACTAAACCGAAGTTAGCCTAGGCATTCAGCTAACACAATGCGCTATAGAGTACCATGAAACTGGTTATATTGTAATGCCATGTAGTTTAAGTCTACAACACTTCTCACAGAAAGGTTGGTATGTAGCAGACTTACTGTACCACTATTGAAGAGATTACACTCCCCTTCATCTCTTCACACCTAAACTTCAACGAAGTCAAAGTCCACAGGATTATAAACTGCTTCACACAAACTCCAAGTTCTTGTTAGCGATTGACTATTTTATGCTTTATCTACTAGTTACTTTCATAAGTATGCTGGAGTACATGCCCAATTTCACTTCTAATATAATAGACCCGAATCCTTAGTTCTCCCCGACTGAGGAAATACACTCATTACACAGCTCAGGCACGAAAACTTTGCGGACGTTAGTTTAATCACTTTGTCAAAATTAGTCCATTTGCAACATAAAAATCTCCTCTATCACGAATATTAAAGACGTCAAAATCAACTTCGTGGAACAAAATTAGCAAACACTGATAGGCCAAAAGCAATTCGTATATCTACTCACCTCCAATCCAGGTGTATCTGGAATCCCAAACGAAATGCTGTAAAAGAGGGAAAACCTTAACCCAACTGCACAGCAAAACAGGTTAAAACAAAGATCCAGACAGATCGCTCTACAGAGCTGTTTCCTGCATGGTTTTTCTCCCCAGTCATTGTCCACAGGACTCTGAGAAGACGTAGGAATATGCAGGCGCAGACTCAAGGCCCGGCTTCATCTCCAACGTTGTGGAAAGGGACTGTACATCACCGGGCAGAGCCCTATGCTCCCGTACGCCACCTGGACAGAGCCCGGGGAGAGTGACCTCCCGGGGTATCCACGTTGGTCTAAATACTTTTAAGCAGCAAATGCAAGCAGTTAAGGCGATTATACAGTTAAGGACCAATAAATCTATCATACAAAATTATATAAAATTAAACATTACTCCCCTAAAAAAAATAAGTGGCAGCTAAGCCGTTTCTAAATCAGTGAATCAAACAAAATGCCCTGTCTGCAACTCTAGTGAGGATGCTAACATGCCAGGAGGCGGCATAATGGCGCATTAGGAAATGAGGGCGCCGCGCACTTAAGCTTTTCGGAGTGGAGGACGGCAGTCCTACAGGCCCTCGAGTTCCGTCGCCAGCACTCCTTAGCTACGGCCAAGAACGGAGGCGCGCGAGGCCTCTCCGACCCACCCCACCCCATTTTTTGCGAGTTGTAGTTGGCACGAACGCCGAGGACTCGGAATCATTCTAAATAGTACGGTTCCCACAGAAAAGGCAGACTGACCGGATCCCATAGCAGATGAAGGGCCCACGAAGCGGGGAGTTGGTCCCACTCACCTACAATTAAAAGCGCTAGGCGAGAGTCTCTTCTAAAAAGACCCTAGAGCTGCAAGGCATCGGTATTTATAGCTCCTGGAGCCAGCGGAAGTCAAGAAATGTCTATTGCGCCTGCTCTGCGACATGCGCAGTTAGGGAATTAGAATTTCGCTAAGGGTTCTGGGAAACCACTGCAGGTTAACGCCCCTAACCTGTCTCTGGGCATCTCGCGATACTAGAGTCTTCCCGCAGTACCTTGAAGGAGCGTGCAGGTTATGCCAAGTGCGTTTTTAAGGGTTTAGGCGGATAGTTAGTTGTAGTAGGTCAGTCGCTCAGTCGTGTACGACTCTTTACGACCCCATGGATTGCAGGACACCAGGCTTCCCTGTCCATCACGAACTCCCGGAGCTTACTCAAATTTATTTCCATCGCATCGATGTTACCATCCAACCATCTCATCCTCTATCATCCCCTTCTCCTCCTGCCTTCAGTCTTTCTCAACATCAGGGTCTTTTCCCAATGAGTCAGTTCTTCACATAAGGTGGCCAAAGTATTGGAATTTCATCTTCAGCATCAGTCCTTCCAATGATATTCAGGGTTGATTTCCTTGAGGATTGACAGGTTTGATCTCCTTGCAGTCCAAGGGACTCGCTAGTCTTCTCGAACACCACAGTCCAAAAGCATCAACTCTTCAGCGGTCAGCTTTCTTTATAGTCCAACTCTCACATCTATACATGATTACTGGAAAAACCATAGCTTTGCCTGGAGGGGCCTTTGTCCGCAAGGTCATGTCTCTGCTTTTTAATATGCTGTCTATGTTTGTCATAGCTTTTCTTACAAGGAGCAAGCATCTTTCAATTTCATGGCTGCAGTCACCATCCGCAGTGATTTTGGAGCCCAAGAAAATAAAGTCTGTCACTGTTTCCATTTTTCTTCATCTGTTTGCCATGAAGAGATGGGACTGGATGCCATGATCTTCGTTTTTTGAATGTCGAGTTTTAAGCCAACTTTTTTCACTCTTCTCTTTCANTCATGGCTGCAGTCACCATCCGCAGTGATTTTGGAGCCCAAGAAAATAAAGTCTGTCACTGTTTCCATTTTTCTTCATCTGTTTGCCATGAAGAGATGGGACTGGATGCCATGATCTTCGTTTTTTGAATGTCGAGTTTTAAGCCAACTTTTTTCACTCTTCTCTTTCACTTTCATCAAGAGGCTCTTAGTTCTTCTGCTTTCTGCCATAAGGGTGGTGTCATATGCATATATGAGTTTGTTGATATTTCTCCTGGCAATCTTGGTTCCAGCTTGTGCTTCATCCAGCCTGGCATTTCTCATGATGTACTCTGCATGTAAGTTAAAGGAGCAGGGTGACAATATACATCCTTGACGTACTCCTTTCTCAATTTGGAACCAGTGTGTTGTTCCCTGTTTGGTTCTAACTGTTGCTTCTTGACCTGCATACAGATTTCTCAGGAGGCAGGTAAGTGAGTGAAAATCGCTCAGCCGTGTCAGACCCTTTGTGATCCTATGGGCTATAGAGTTTATGGAATTCTTCAGGCCAGAATACTGGAGTGGGTAGCCTTTTCCTTCTCCAGGGGATCTTCCCAACCCAGGGATCGAACCCAGGTCTTCCACATTGCAGGCGAATTCTTTACTAGCTGAGCCACCAGGGAACGCCACTCTTGCATAGTTTGTTGTGATCCACACAGTCAAAGGTTTAGTGTAGTCAGCGNGTAGCCTTTTCCTTCTCCAGGGGATCTTCCCAACCCAGGGATCGAACCCAGGTCTTCCACATTGCAGGCGAATTCTTTACTAGCTGAGCCACCAGGGAACGCCACTCTTGCATAGTTTGTTGTGATCCACACAGTCAAAGGTTTAGTGTAGTCAGCGAAGCAGATGTGTTTTTTTTTTATGGAAGTCTCTAGCTTTTTCTATAATCTAGTGGATGATGGCTATTTGATTTCTGGTTCGTCTGCCTTTTCTAAATCTAGCTTGAACATCTGGAAGTTCACATACTGTTGAAGCTTAACTTGGAGAATTTTGAGCATTACTTTATAAAACAATGCCACTCTTCTCTATTTTTTAAAATAGTTATTTTAATACAAATATATTATCAATTAATGTAATGGATTATTATTTTGAAATGTATCATAAATATTTTAAAATTTTCTCAGTTTTTAGTACAATAAGTATCAATAGATATCACCTACAGATACAACAGTTCTTTGGGGTTTTGAGTTAATGTTGTAAATTATGAAGGGGTCACAAAACAAAAAGGTTTGAGAACCAGTAGTTTAGAGGGAGAAAAACAAATAATTCTACTTTTCTGGTGATATTATGAATATTCAGTTGCCTTTCAATCACTCGTTCAATATTTCCATAGTGAATATGACAATTTGCTAGACATTGTGCTAGACACTGGAAATTGAGATGAACCACTTTTTCTGTCCTTGAGAACTCAGAGTGGAGGAAACAGACACGACAGCAAATTATCCTACTACTTGATAAGTGAGGTATGGCATAAATGCGGTATTCTGAGGATCAGTTCAGTTCAGTCGGTCAGTCGTGTCCGACTCTTTGCGACCCCATGAATCGCAGCACGCCAGGCCTCCCTGTCCATCACCATCTCCCGGAGGTCACTCAGACTCACGTCCATCGAGTCCGTGATGCCATCCAGCCATCTCATCCTCGGTCGTCCCCTTCTTCTCCTGCCCCCAATCCCTCCCAGCATCAGAGTCTTTTCCAATGACTCAGCTCTTCGCATGAGGTGGCCAAAATACTGGAGTTTCAGCTTTAGCATCGGTCCTTCCAAAGAAATCCCAGGGTTGATCTCCTTCAGAATGGACTGGTTGGATCTCCTTGCAGTCCAAGGGACTCTCAAGAGTCTTCTCCAACACCACAGTTCAAAAGCATCGATTCTTCGGCGCTCAGCTTTCTTCACAGTCCAACTTTCACATCCATACATGACCACAGGAAAAACCATAGCCTTGACTAGACAGACCTTAGTCGGCAAAGTAATGTCTCTGCTTTTGAATATACTATCCAGGTTGGTCATAACTTTTCTTCCAAAGAGTAAGCGTCTTCTAATTTCATGGCTGCAGTCACCATCTGCAGTGATTTTGGAGCCTCAAAAAATAAAGTCTGACACTGTTTCCACTGTTTCCCCATCTATTTCCCATGAAGTGATGGGACCGGATGCCATGATCTTCGTTTTCTGAATGTTGAGCTTTAAGCCAACTTTTTNTCACAGGAATAGAACAATCCTAATTTCCATATGGAACCACAAAAGATCTCAAATAGCCAAAGCAATCTTGAGAAAGAACAAAGTTGGAAGTATCACATGCCCTGAGTTCAGATGATCAAACTACAAAACTATGGTAATCAAAGTAGTATGATATTGACATAAAAGCGGACATATAGATCAGTGGAAGAGAATAAATCCATGCATATATGGTCAATGAGTTTACAACAAAAAAGCCATAAATACACAGTGGGAAAAAGATAATCTCTTCAGTAAATGGTGTTGGGAAACCTGGACCAATATCTCATATCATAAACAAACAAAAAAATAGTTCAAAACAGGTTAAAGGCTTGGACATAAAACCTGACACCATCAAAATCTTAGAAGAAAACACAGGAGGTAAGCTTCTCGACGATGGTCTTGGTGATAATACTTTTGGATTGGACATCAAAAGCAAAGTCAACAAAAGCAAAAATAAACAAGTGGAACTACTAGAATTACACTGAGCTAAAAAAGCAAAACTTCTGCAGAGCAAAGTAAACCATCAAGGAAATGAAAGGCAATCTTCAGGATGGGAAACATATTTGTGAATCTTATATAAGATGAAGAATTAATATCTAAAGTATATAATGAACTTCTACAACTCAATAGCAAGAAAATTATCCAACTGAAAAATGGGCAAAGAATCTGAACAGACATTTTTCCAGAAAAGACACAGATGACTAGAGCCATGAGGACATGCTCAACATCACTCATCATCAGGAAAATGCAAACTAAAACCACAGTGACATTTCACTTAGATCTTTCAGAATGGGCATTAGGAGAGAAGACAAGAAACGAATATCAGCAAGGATGTGGAGAAAAGGGTGTGCACTGTTAGTGGGAATGTAAATTTGTGCAGCTGCTCTAGAAAACAGTATGGAAGTTCCTCAAAAAATTTTAAATGGGAATATCATATTATTTAGCTATCCCAGTCCTAGGTATTTATCCAAAGAAAAAGAAAACACTAACATGCAAGGTATTATGAGCCCCAAATTTCATCATAGACTTGTTCCCCTATCTCGACTTTGGTAAATGACCTAAGTGTCCATCAATGGTTGAATGGATTAAAAAAAAAAAAGAAAAAAGATGTGGGACCCACACATGAATATTATCCCGCCTTAAATAAAATAAAATTTTGTCATTTGTGACAACATGGATGGACCTTGAGGTCATTATGCTAAGTGAGATAAGTTGACAGAGAAAGACAAATTTCATATGAATTTATTTATACATGGACTCTGAAATAAAAACAAAAACCACATATTGAGAGAGACTCTTTTCTACAGGGAGGAGACAGAAAAACAACACCCCACCAAAAAATAAATAAATAAATAAAGATCCTGGAGATGTTTCATGTTCACAGTGGGGAGAAATGTACCTTTTCCCATCTGAGAAACATTATTATTATTATTATTTTTTTTTTGGTAATTCCTTTCATTCCATATGTATTTACACATACCAGGCAGTGAGGCGGGAGATAGACAGGCAAAGATGTATCATGGTTTCAGGGCTGGGAATCTAAGCATGAGGACTACAGGGATCCTGCGGCCCAAACAATAAACCAACTTGCCTTTCAGGCTCTCTGCAAGCATTTCAAAAAGTTTTTTTTCTTTTTCTTTTATTCAAAGGCTCATGAATCTGGATTGCCTGGTGTAAGTTGAGAGAGCCAGTGAGCGTGTGTTGCATCTGAAGATGTGTTTCCCAGCCCGGGAAGAAGAGCATGAGAGGTCTCTGAAGCACAGCGTGGGCTGTGGGAGAGGGTCGCAGAGCTTGGGCAGGAACCGGGTTGATGCAGGGCCGCTGCCAGGTGATGACGGCTTCTTCCCTTCGGCCAGAGGAGCACTGCTCAAGGCAGCAAAATACACACTCTGCACGGTGTCAAACCACAAAATAGTTTTGCTCCCTTTTCTTTCTTTTTGCTTTCTTAACACCCTGGACGAAAACAGTGGAAGGCAAAACTGTTCCTGAAAGGATGTCCCTCTACAAAAATTGAAAGTGTTATGTCAATACTACAACCCAAATGGTGTCAGAAAATGGAACAAGCGTGGTTTGTGCCTATACAGTCTGCTCATAGTATCTAAGTCCTTAGTTACCCCAGGGAAAAGGCAACATGGTGGTAACTCTGCAAGCAGATTAACCAGCATTCTGTCCCTTGGATAAGCAACTACAATCACTATATGGGACGAAAGAAACAGTAAGTCAGACCAAAGTACAGAACCTTGAGCATCATATCGGCAGTAAAACAATCCCTAATTATTTAAATATTAAGGGTAACAAGTTTCCTTTCACATTTTATGTGTGACAACACAAACAAATTCCACGACTTCCTCGGTTAGGTTACACAGTCTCTGAAGTCAGTTTTTATTTATCTTTATTTTTCCCCCTACATCTTTTGTTCAGTATTTTGAACACTGTAGTTTTAATCATTTTTTAATAAATGAAAGAATGAGCACATTAATGAATGGCAAAGGTGCTGTGTCACGGGTTTTCATGCAGTTAAGCCAATTAAATGTATTTGGAGAATTTGGAGTATTTATTTAGCAATATTCAGTAATGCATTCATGTCATGTACCCCATGGTTCTCAATTAGCTTTAAAATATCTCACAAGTCCCACTGATTAGCTGAAGACAAATATATCTTAAATTGTGCACTGGGGATATTTTGGAGTCTAGATTTTACAATGTAGTCTTTTCTACTTCAAAATCTAAAATCCACAATAGTTTATTTTAAGCACATTAAAGTATGCCAAGTAAACAAAACATAATAATGAGGTTTAAATTTATTGAAATGTATAGTGAATGGTTTCACTTAAAAAATTAAAACTGTATGTGTGCGTACCTTAACATATATATATTGTTTCTATATATAATTTTGATGTGAAAATAAAGGTATTATGCACATAACAATAGTTTATTGTATATATTGCAATCTAACTCAGACTAAAACTTAATGCTTTGAAGTCAATACTGCATAAAACTTCTGTTTTTAAACAAAATTAAATGGAATCTTAAAATTTTAAAATAGTTTTAAAATTGAAGGTGTCTGTGTTAATTTATTCCTTGAATAATCTCTAACTCACCCTAGCTTTCATTTTCTCCCTCTTAAAAGAGGTTGGTTGAATTTTAAAGGAATTTAGTCAAACAGAGTGACTTGAGCATTACTAGACTACACAAAGAACCTCCATGCTTTGCATAAATTATGGTCATTAATGGCACTGCATGAGGTTGCCTGCTTGAATAACTTTTTTGTCAACAGCAAAAAGAACTTGCTTTCAGAAAAGAGGTTGTGCCAAAAATTCGCAGAAGAGGGTGACAACTTATTTTCATCTTAACAAACAAACATGAAAGTAATTTTTTTTTTAGACTGTGTAAATCAGAGTAATTTCCTAAATTATACTTTGTGCTAATGTTCCCTCTGAAGTTTAAAGCTCATATACTAACACTCCTCAATCAAACTGGTGATAGGAAAAGTCCTGTAGTCACTACACAATGGGTCTTCCCTGGACTTGGGTGATGATTTGTACAAGTTAACTCACATGCATCAGCTTTAAGTCTGACATGCTTTCCAGAGTGGGTCCCCTGTTCTGACTCAAGCCTCATGAGCTAACAGAAGAAGCAACAAACCTTTTGCCCCAGGTGTTCCAGCCTGGAAAGGAAGAAATGGACACCACCACACGTGGATGCACCAGAGAGTCCTCCAGGTTCACTTCCTTACCCATTCAAACCCCAGATGCAATCCGCAAGTTAGTTGCAAAAAAATACTATTTACATTTATCTATCATATTTAAGATTTCCCTCTATGTTTATCCTAAAACTGATCATAATTATTAAATCCAGGACATTTTTAGAAATCTGTTTCAATGTACTTGCAAAATATCCTGAATTTTCCACAAAAAAAACCCCAAATGTATTCAAATATTATTTTATTGAGAATCCCTCGAGGTCACAAATTGAGTCATCTGTGATTCTTTACTAGTAGGATTATACACCATCCATGCTTTGAATCAGTTAAGTAAAATCATATTTTACATATAGACCTCCTTCTTCACTTTGTTTGTTCCCTACATGTATTCATGGGAAGTCACTGCAGACAATCTATGTCCTCGGTTATTTTATTTATTAAATTGAGATGCTAATATCTACTTACACACTGTGTGATTCCAACTACGTAATGTTCTGGAAAAGGCAGCTCTATGGGGGCAGTAAAAAGATCAGTGGCCATAGGGGTTGGGGCGTGGAGGGATGAATGGAAGAAACAGAGGCTCTTAAGGGCAGTGCAATTATTCTGTATTATTCTATAGTGGATGTGTGCCATTATATGTTCGTCCAAACCCACAGAATGTTCAGCACCAACAGTGAACCGTAGTGTCAACTATAAGCCCCTTCCAGGTAACAGCGATGTACGAGGTAGGTTCACTGCTTATAAAAAATGTACTCCTATGATGAGGCTTCCCTGGTGGCTCAGACGGTAAAGCGTCTGTCTACAATGCGGGAGACCCAGGTTCGATCCCTGGGTCAGGAAGATTTCCTGGAGAAGGAAATGGCAACCCACTCCAGTACTATTGCCTGGAAAATCCCATGGATGGAGAAGCCTACTAGGCTACAGTCCATGGGGTCGCAAAGAGTCAGACACGACTGAGCGACTTCACTTCACTTCACTTCACCCCTATGATGAGGGATGTTGACAGGGGGGAGGTTGCATGCACAGGGCTAGGTGGTGTATGAGGAAAACTGCGTCTTCCTCTCAATTCTGATGTGAGCCTGCTGCTACTGCTGCTGCTAAGTCGCTTCAGTCGTGTTCGACTCTGTATGACCCCATAGATGGCAGCCCATTAGGCTCCTCTGTCCCTGGGATTCTCCAGGCAAGAATACTAGTGTGGCTTGCCATTTCCTTCTCCAATGCATGAAAGTGAAAAGTGAAAGTGAAGTTACTCAGTCATGCCTGACTCTTAGTGACCCCACGGACTGCAGCCTACCAGGCTCCTCCGTCCATGGGATTTTCCAGGCAAGAGTACCAGAATGGGTTGCCGTTGCCTCCTCTGGATGTTTGCCTAAAACTGCTCTAAAAATCATTTTATTCTGTTGTTGCTGTTGTTTTTTCAGTTGCACTCTGGCTGAATCATAGAACCTGAAGGAATAAGTCAAGGAGCACAGAAGTTTCAATTTCAGGCTTTACAATTAACTGTTGTTTTTATAAGAAATAAATAAGTGCTCTTATGATCTTTTAAGAAGGCATAATTTAGGGAAGATGAAATGCATGAAGAGTGGATCCAGTTTTAGACAGGAGCAGGAGATACTAATCACAAAATTATTCTATAATTAAAAAATGACAGTCTAAGTGAGTAACAAGGAGAGACTGGGAATGTGTTATTTCTTGAAGAAGGTCTTAGTCACCTTGTATAGGTGCTCTCAGCTAAAAGAATCGCAACGGAGAAAAGGCCAAGACACAGCAGTGTGCCAAGCTACCTACCCCGCAGCTAGCTGATCTCCCTTCCATATTTAATCAGTATCATACACATACGGACAAACACAGAAAAGCTTAAGTGGTGAATGAAGAAGAGAGAACTCAAGAAAATCAACCTCCGTCACTTACTCTATCAAATCTATAAGCATCTTGGTGTTGGAACATTCATGCAGCTTTGATTTCCTTTCATTTCTGCTACTGGTACACCAGGAGGAACAGAAGACCTAGTTCTAGGGGATAAATCATGGGTTTGGTTATTTTCAGGCTAATTTCATTGCTGGTTTCTCTTCTGTAAACACCGGCTTGCAGTACTTGGCATGCACTATGCATATTCATTATCTTTTCAATTAGGCTACAAGGTCCTGGAAGGCAAAGACCATGTGTTGTGGTTCTTGGTATCTACTACCCCAGCTTGTGCAGTGCCTGGAAGGCTGCACACACACAGACACACGTGCACAATCTGACTGATAGGTCTGTGACTGGATCTCAAAATATTACTTGTCTTCTACTGGAATCACATGTATACAGATGCTAACTTAAGCTGCAGCATGCTCCATACAACATACTGAATGAATCAACTATTTTCAACTTGAGTTCAATGCCAGTGAACTGAATTAAGAGGTCAATGTTTCAACAGAAAGTGACCCAGAGATAATTCAGGGTCTCTGTCCAATACTAAAGCACTGAGGGTCCGTCTCACACTATTGTCACCTAGTGCACTGATAAAATGTTCTCAAGGGCAGTTTGGGGCTTGTTAATCCAGGCATCAAAGCAGACATGAGAAAGTCAGTACACAAAAGAACAAAGGCTATGATTTTCATAAAGAAGAGGAAAAGTTGCATCTATTTACATTTCCTTATTCTTTAAAATGTTTAAGTTTTCACTTTCAACTTCTACCTTGAGTGTCTGAACTGCTCTGGACTGTTCCAACTCCAGATATTTTTCCCTTCTGATCTGACGTCTTCTGCCTTTCCTGCTTCCATGCATCTTCTTCTCTTTGCCCGTTTCCTTACACATGAGTGCAGATGGCTCTACACTTTCTCCTTCTGTCCCTGAACTTGAAGACACGGCCTTACAGCTTCACAGGCCCCAAGGTGGGCTCCTATTCAACCTGCCATCACCTGACTGTTTGAGTTCTTCATCCCAGCTCTTGTATGGGTGAACTCAGCAAATTATGAGAAGTTGACCAGAAGGTGAATCCAGAAAAGATTAGGAAGAAAGAATGGTATTTAATGCTATGTGAGAATTAATTACCTTTTTACATGAATCTAATCTGTTTGGCATATATCTTTAGAGGGAAGGAAAGGGACACATTAGTGAAAGCATTCCTTTTTCTCGACTAACAGTTTACCAGAACGTGCTTTTGTAGTTTATTCTGTTTCCAGGTGTAGGTACACAGGTATTGCCTGAACAGAGGGCTAAAATTCCCCTAATACTGGAAGAAGACACTCACTGTGGAACCCAAACGAGGCTGAAATTTTCCTTCCTTTATCAGCAGGTGACATGCCTGTTAGCAAAACAAATGCTTTTTTTCCCCTAAAAGGATCATTTTAGTCAAATACATCTTACAGATAAAACATTCCTAGTTAGCCAACATACTGCCTAAGGCCATTGTTCACATCCTAAGAGAGTTTAACAATCACAGTGAGAAAAGTGAAAATGAAAGTTGCTCAGTCGTGTCCAGCTCTTTGCAACCCCATGGACTATAAAGTCCATGGAATTCTCCAGGCCAGAATACTGGAGTAAGTTGCCATTCCCTTCTCCTGGGGATCTTCCCAACCCAGGGATTGAACCCGGGTCTCCCTCATGAGGATTCTTTATCAACTGAACCATAAGGGAAGCCCAAGAATACTGGAGTGGGTAGCCTATCCCTTCTCCAGGGCATCTTCTGAGACAGGAATTGAACCATGGTCTCCTGCATTGCAGGTGGATTCTTTACCAAGTGAGCTATCAGGGAAGCCTAATAGTAAGAAGAGATCATTTGCTACAGAAGATGGCATTCCCTACACAGGACACAGTATGCAGTTTTATGACCCTAACCACTTTCTCTGTGGACACACTCAGAGAAATAAATACTTAGTTACTGTTAGCCATTCTGCTTACTCTTCTCTTACTATACCATCTGTTACACAGTATTTCTACACACTCAATGATTTAAAAAAAGCTGAAGATGGGTGGGAGGATCTAGAATTATAAGAAAAAAGAAATAGAAATCATTGATCTAATACTTGTGCATATTGAGCCATCAGTTATATTTGATCACGGAGTGTCTTTTCTTTCCAAGTAAGAGTCATATAATTCTGATATTAACAATTTTCATTGTAAAATTTTTACATTGCATAATGCTTTATTTCACAAATTTCAAGACCTGACGCCCTCTTCTTTACTCAAAACTTACACAACTCAAAGCTGAGAATAAAACAAAACAGCCCAAGGAAAAGCAGGCAAAGGGCATGAGTTTTTCTAAATAAGATATTCAGATGGCCAACAGGTACATTAAAAAGAGCTCAACACCACTAATCATCAGGGAAATGTAAATCAATATCACAACGGGATATTACCTCACACCTGTTAGAAGGGTTGGAAATTCATGTACACCTGTGGTGGATTCATGTCGATGTATGGCAAAACCAATACAGTACTGTAAAATAAAAAAATTATAAAAAAATAGGAAATGATAAATACTGGCAAAAATGTAGAAAAAACAAACCCTTCTACACTCTTGGCGGGAATATAAACTAGCACAGGCGTCATGGAATACAGTATAAAGGTTACTGAAGAAATAAAGAAGACAACTATCATACGATCCCACAATTCTGCTTCTGGGTATAAATTCTAAAAGAAGAGACATTACTACCTTAAAGAGACACCTGCACTCTGATGCTCACTGAAGCATTACTCATGGTAGGCAAGATAGAGAGACAACCTGGGTGTCCATCAGTGCACTAACAGATAAACAGACATGAGGTCTCCCTGTCTCTCCCTCTCTTTCACACACACACACAGAAATATTACTCAGCTGCAAAAATAAGAAAATCTCTCCAACTGCAACAACATGGATGAACCTGAAGGTCATTATGCTAAGGAAAATAGCCAGACAGAGGAAGACTTACTGAATGGTATCATTTACACATGAAATCAAAAAAGAAAGTTAAGTAAAACTTCTGGAAACAAAGAATAGAATGGTGGCTGCCAGCAGTTTGAGGGGTGGAGGAAATAAGAAGACCTTGGAAAATAGATACAGACTTTCAGCTACAAGATGAATATTAACAAGGAATGAGGAATGACTGTGTCACATGGTGACTGAAGTTGGAAATACTGCATTGTGTAATTGGAATTTACTAGGATAGCAGAAATTATATATTCTCTTAAAAATAAAAGCAAAACCACAGCAAAAGCACGTGAAATGATGACTGTGTTGACTAACACTAGAATGGATCCTTTCGTGACATGTATGTATATCAAACTCACAGTTTAAATATTCTGCCATTGTGTTTGCCAATTATACCTCTATAGGGCTGGACAAACAACAGCAAAGGTAAACCTAGAGCAAGTGAGGCCGAACCGAGGGATATACGAGAACTGACTGTCCTGGTTGGCTCCATGCTCCCTCTCCTGGCCTCCCGTTGCCAGGAGGAAACGCAAAGACCACCCACCTAAGCGGTAGCTCACACCTTCACTTCCGCCAGCCCTGTCGGTGGTACTGGTGACCAGAGGTGTGTGAGACCCTTGTCTGCAAGCTCGCGTTTGAGTTTTACACCTTTGCCAAAGGGGATTAACCAGGGGATATCGCTATACACCAGGGATGGCAACAGTCCCTGCTTCACTGTGGTGCTGCCAAGCTTAAATAAGATAAGGCATCAAAGGCGTGTGTTGTCAGAGAAAGAAAATGGGAAAAATAGAGAAAACAGAGCATTTGCATGTGGCCACTACTGGCACTGACTCCTAGTTCATGGGAGAATTATACACAATTTCCTACGTACGGGGAACATACATACATATATATTT
>SJYX01015901.1:0-80797 GCA_006410675.1 Oreotragus oreotragus
GCCCCCCATCCTTATTACCAGTTGACTCCCTGGAGAAGGGAAAGGCTACCCACTCCAGTATTCTGGCCTGGAGAATTCCATGGACTATACAGTCCATGGGGTCGCAAAGAGCAGGACATGGCTGAGCAACTTTCACGTCACTTTCACTTTCCACCTTTTCTTGGGTTAAGCCTCCAGTTTCCTTGTTTTAAAAAAACAAAACACATGTTTGCGGGATAGGACAGAATAGTTTAAATTCAGATGATTGGTTGTTTAACTGGTGTCTCACAGGCAGTTCTCCTTCTGTATTTTTTTTTTAAGGGTATTTTATTTTTTAATTTGGCTGCACCAGGTCTCTGTTGTGGCATGCAGGATCTAGTGCCCTGACCAGGGATCGAACCCAGCCTCTGTACTGGGAGTGTGGTGTCTCAGCCATGGGACCACCAGAGAAGCCCCCCTCTGTCTTCTTTAGGAACTGATTTTGGCCTGTATCCCCCTTTCAACAGCTAGAGGACAGTGTATGTGGATCTATTCACAATGCCTTAAACTGTCTAGAGCAAAAGCTTGTTGTGCAGGGGACAGATCTTGACAATATGCTTGCGGAAGGAGATGTTCTGGGGTCTTACTGGTTTCCCCATTTTTGCTTGTCCCTTTTGTGCAAGTGTGTGGAATTTGTGGTGTGCCCTGTAGTAATTCATTTCTCCCATGGCTTGCCTTGGCATCATTGCTACTTGGCTCTCCTCTTTCCTTTTCCTCTTTTTTTTGTGTGTGTTTCCATTTCGTTCCGCAGTTGTCATCAGAGGGTGTCCTGATGGGTTGACATGTTTTGTGGCCTCTGAGTGTGCTAACACTAGACTCTTGTTCATAGACTTAGAGCTCTAATTTCAGATTTGTTGTCATCCTCTCTCTCTGCTTATTGTCCCCCTCAGTCCTTCCTAAGCTGACTTTATTTAAAGATTGTGAGTTCTGTCTTCATCGATCTGTGGAATCGTCTGCTCTTAGAGCATCTCACCAAAGCACCTCAAATCTTCTGTCTCCAGCTGTCACTTCCAGATGTTTTGAGGGCTAGTTTCCTGTTTCAAAGTACCTCCTGGAGCTTAACCTGTCACTCGACAGATAATTTGAAAACGAAACAAGCAAGCATTTTCAAAACTGGAAACTTTCATTCTCCCTTTACTCCTGGAAGAAGTGATTAAAATGCAAACACGATTTCCTCTTTACTGCTCAGCGAGGTTAACGCTGTTATCACTGAGATCTGGCTAGAAGTGTCAGTTACCTGTGTTTTTCTCTTCTGGTCTCTCTCGCCCAGGGTTGGTCTTCACTTTACCCTCCTCCCTGCTTTCGCCACTGCCGCCCTCAGTTGTTGACCAGCTCTTGTCTCTGTTAGTCACGTGACTTTCTGCCTTGTTTCCCTGACAGTCTGCGTGTTTGCTTGTCCTCTGCCGGCCTCCAGAGTTCCCATTCTAAGGTATAAATTTGACCAGGCATTGACCCTGCTTAGAAAAGTGAGATACTTCTCTGAATCCCTCTAAGATAGAGTCCAAGTTCATTAGCATTATACTTGAGGGCCTTTGTACTCTGTTTCCAAATGCCCTTTTCATCCTTGTGAGCCTCTCCGTGTGATGAAACCCGACTTCCCACCACTCCGCTGCCATATGTTTCTTTTGCGTTCCTGGGTCCTGCTCATCTTGTGAGGCTGATCTCTTCATGAAGCCTTTTTCATCATTCCTAACTGGTCACTTGTCTTTACTCCGATAGCATTTCATAAATGTGTTAGTGTAGCACTTGTCATGCCTTATGTACAGTAACTTGTGTGTGTGTTGAGAGCTACCTTGTAGACAGGTGAAATCATTCATTTTTAAATCTGCAGTGTCTCAAGTAGCATGTGACCCCAGAGATGCCAAGAGAGGAAGCCCTCGAAATGTTTTTCATGAATCTGGGGCATCATAGGTACTTACACGTGGTTGTAGGATGAACTGACAGTAGAAAAAGCCTTTCAAATCTTTAGAAATACAGTCTAGTCCGTACATCATGATGATTTCTTGTTTTTCCTTTCTTTCTCCATTCCTGAAACACACATAGGAAAAAAAGCTGTCTCCATCCTCGCTTGCTGTAGCAAGTGGTTGCTGCTCCATGAGACGAGCAGGTGTTTGTAGGCATCAGAGAGCCTAATTGGGGGCCTGTGAGAGCAGGCCTCTGGGTTTGCAGGACACAGGGACTCAGCCCTACATTGAGAGCAAGTCCTTGGAGGAGCTAGCATGTTTGCTTTTCGCACAGCTCACACTTCCAATGAATTCAAAAATATTTAGAGCTTTTTCCATTTTGAGTGTATAGTATTTAGTGATGTCATGTTCACACTTTCCTGATGGGCATCCCTGGTGGCTCAGACAGTCAAGAATCTGCCTGTAATGCAGGAGACCCAGGTTCGGTCCCTGGGTCAGGAGGATCCCCTGGAAGAGGGCATGGCTACGCACTCCAGTATTTTTGCTTGAAGAATTCCATGGACAGAAGAGCCTGGTGGGCTCCAGTCCTTGGGGTCGCAATGAGTCCGACACAACTGAAGGATTAACACTTCCACTCTCTTTACACTTGGGTTTTCTAGGTACTGGAAGTTGGAGCTTTGGTTAGGATGTTCCACAGTGGTTTCTAAAAAAGGGACAGAGCATTTAAACCTGAGGTTTTTAGAAGCTGCTTTGAATCTTTCTGGTGGATTTGGAAGGGAAAATACTATCTTTTTTTTTTTTTTTTTTTGGCCACACAGCATGTGGGATCTTAGTTCCCTGACCAGGGATCAAACCTGCATCCCCTGTAGTGGAAGCAAGCATGGAGTATTAACCACTGGACCACCAGGGAAACCCTGAGAATATTATCTTCCATAGAGAGAACTCTGGACTTGAGGAGTCAGAAGGCCTAAGTTGTATCACCTACAACTGTTGTGATTTCAGGCAAGTTTTCCCTGAGCCCCAGTTTCATCGTGGTGCAGTCGCAGGGTTGGGCAGAAGTCAGATGAGAATTTGTGAAAGGACTTCAAAAGCTATGAAGCTCATTGGCACACTGAGATAGTGTCAGATATCAAAACTGAAGAAGACAACCTCAGCTTCTCCAAAGGGCAGTGCCGTAGTTGGTACATTTGTTCATTTCATTCATTCATTCACTTCATTAATATTTACAGAGCAGCGGGTATTGGGTGCCGTTCTCCTCGCTCCCACCCGACTGTAAAGCTTTCATCTAGGGATAGAAGACATGTTGATACACACCTAAACAGTGGTTTGAAAGTGAAAGTCGCTCAGTCGTGTCCGACTCTTTGCGACCCTGTGGACTATACCGTCCGTGGGATTCTCCAGGCCAGAATACTGGAGTGGGTAGCCTTTCCCTTCTCCAGGGGATCTTCCCAACCCAGGGATTGAACCCAGGTCTCCCACATTGCGGGTGTATTCTTTACCTCTGAGCCACAAGGGAAGCCCAAGAATTCTGGAGTGGGTAGCTCATCACTTCTCCAGTGGATCTTCCTGACCCAGGAGGGAACTGGGGTCTCCTGCATTGTAGGCGGATTCTTTACCAACTGAGCCATCAGGGAACATGTTAATAAAACATATTATAGTAATAATACCAGACTGTATGTGAGCAACTCGTGTTAAGTACATAGTTGTACAGGTAATCGCTGCATATGTCTCAGACATGTACAGGGTAGTTCACTGCTGCACAGCCTTGCCTAGGTTGAATGAATACTTTCTGTCTCACTGAGGTTGGGGACCACCACCATCCACGCTGCTGAGATTGGGCTCTTAGATCTTCCAGGGCACATTTGACCTGCGAAGTACCCAACTCCTGGTTACAACGGGCCTGCCGCAGTGCACCTCCGCTGTCTCACTAGAAACAAGAGGGTGTCTGCTTGATGTGCACGGAGCCTCTCGGAGAAGGGCAAGAAGCTTGTGGGAGTGAACAGGATGAGGTTGGGTTTCTCTTGATTGGTGAAACCTCCCAATGTGCCTCTTGTTAGGAGCTGTCGCTCTCTTCAGGCCCCTGTGCCAGAGTTACGTTGATTTTCCTTTTCACAATTTTATTTAATAATCTTTCTCTCCAGGAGTTGCAGGCACTTATTATCTTCAGCGTGTCCATTTAGATCTGTAACCTGCACATCTTGGAGGCCTGTTTGGTGTAAATTCTGATTAATGAAGGTTCAGTTCAGTTCAGTCGCTCAGTCATGTCTGATTCCTTGCAACCCAATGAATCGCAGCACGCCAGGCCTCCCTGTCCATCACCAACTCCCGGAGTTCACTCAGACTCACGTCCATCGCGTCAGTGATGCCATCCAGCCATCTCATCCTCTGTCGTCCCCTTCTCCTCCTGCCCCCAATCCCTCCCAGCATCAGAGTCTTTTCCAATGAGTCAACTCTTCGCATGAGGTGGCCAGAGTACTGGAGTTTCAGCTTCAGCATCATTCCTTCCAAAGAAATCCCAGGGCTGATCTTCAGAATGGACTGGTTGGATCTCCTTGCGGTCCAAGGGACTCTCAAGAGTCTTCTCCAACACCACAGTTCAAAAGCATCAATTCTTCGGCCCTCAGCCTTCTTCACAGTCCAACTTTCACATCCATTCATGACCACTGGAAAAACCATAGCCTTGACTAGACGGACCGTTGTTGGCAAAGTAATGTCTCTGCGTTTCAATATGCTATCTAGGCTGGTCGTAACTTTTNAATCTTGATTCCAGCTTGTGCTTCTTCCAGCCCAGCGTTTCTCATGATGTACTCTGCATATAAGTTAAATAAGCAGGGTGACAATATACAGCCTTGACGTACTCCTTTTCCTATTTGGAACCAGTCTGTTGTTCCATGTCCAGTTCCAACTATTGCTTCCTGACCTGCATATAGGTACCTCAAGAGGGAGGTCAGGTGGTCTGGTATTCCCATCTCTTTCAGAATTTTCCACAGTTTATTGTGATCCACACAGTCAAAGACTTTGGCATAGTCAATAAAGCAGAAATAGATGTTTTTCTGGAACTCTCTTGCTTTTTCAATGATCCAGCAGATGTTGGCAATTTGCTCTCTGGTTCCTCTGCCTTTTCTAAAACCAGGAATGCAAAAAAGTGACTTGGTGTCAATTTCAGGTGAGCCTGGAATGGTTAGGGTGGGCATGACTTTGGTAACAAACAGATCCAAACACACAGTGACCTCAGGACTCCAGCTCGTTTCTCTGTCCTGTAGCAGTTTCAGGTGACTGTAGGGTGTTTGTGTGTGTGTGTGTGTGGTGTGTGTATGCGTGTGTGCGTGCATGTTGTGGGGGTGGACTCTGGTGGTTTAGTCACTAAGTCATGTCTGACTCTTTGCGACCCCATGTCTGTAGTCCCCCAGGCTCCTCTGTCCGTGGGATTTCCCAGGCAAGAGTACTGGAGTGGGTTGCCATTTCCTTCTCCAGGGGATCTTCCTGACCCAGGGACCGAGCTCAGGTCCTCTACATTGTAGGCAGATTCTTTATCAGCTGAGCCACAGGGAAGTACTGGTGCTCTTTAAAGCAGTAAGGACCCAGGCTGTTGGAGCGTCTTCCTTTTTGAATGTGTGGCCTCCACGTTTCCCTGGGGTCACCTTTCTGTTTCCTGGACGGGACTAGAGCCCGGAGGAAGGGGCAGGAGAGGCTTTATGGGCCGGCTTGGGAGAGGTGCACACTCCTGCACGTGTTCCCTGGAGCCCCAGCTCCTAGCACCATGGGGAGGTGTGGACCAGCCGTGTGCTGAGGAGGGAGGGGACGGGCTGTCTTCACCACGAAACCAGGAGCACCCTGTTCCACTTTGGGCGACTTGTCTTATAAAATGTCTTGCAGTCGGGAGGATAAGAAAATGAAGCCAGGCAGATTCCAGCAGAATTGAGGCGCCCTAGCACATACTTCTCATTCAGTCAGCGTTGGAGTAGCTGTGATTTGCAGAGTGTAGTGCTGAGCGCTTTGAGGAAGAAGTTGAGGGGATGTGTTCCCTGCCTTCTCAGGGCTGGGGGTGTCTCATGCAGGTTCAGTGGTGATCAGTGTAGTAATGGTCGTTCCAGGGGGCTGAGGAGAATCTCGTCTTTGGCTGTGCGCTTGACCTGGGGGGGTGGGCGGTGGGGCGATGACAGTCAGCAAGGTGAAGAGTACAGTGATTGGCAGAGGGCTCCAGGTACTCACCACTTGGGAGTCAGACACAAGGACTGGGACCCACACTGGCAGTGCCAGTGGTCTGCCAAGCAGAGCGGGGTTGGGGGGGCGACTCTAACAATGGGGGCCTAGTGATGGAGGATCTATGAGGCATCTCGCCGTAAGAGAGCCGTCACAGGAAAAGCAGCATGGGATGGGCAAAATCTTGTTTGACAAATGGTTTTCCTGCCTTCCCAGTGTTTTTCTGTCGTGACATAAGGGATATGATACTGTGGTCAGCTCTAGAGGCACAGGTGCCTGCTGGTGCCTGTAGACGATTCTGCTAGACCCTTCTGGGGCCTCGCATAGTTTGGAAAGCCCACCAGCAAGTGTCATGTCCCTCCATCCCTCTTAATGGTACACTTTCATCACGGTGCACTTTAGCTGCTTCCTGAAGAATCACGAGCATCTTCTAATAAGTGCCCTTGGAGAGCCATGCAAAGAACACCTGCTGTTTGGAGGAGGGGACCCCACGAGGTCTGGGGACTCAGGGAAGGAAGGGGGAGCATTTGAGCATCCTTATTCTGGTAAAGTTAGGTTTAAGCTGCTGATTTTAAAATATGTTAACAAGGCTAGAAGCTGGTTAGAATTTTACTATAGTAATTTTAAACACTTTCACAAGAACATTGAGGCTGTTAGAACATAGCATCTTTTAAGAGGCTCATCATGGCATGGTCCACATGTAATTCTGAGCTGATAGGCTGTGTCAGCCTCCCTGTGAGTGTCGCTAGGTGCTTCCGTCTGTCTGGTTGGAACCGTGTGACTGTGGTGTGAACTCTGCGTGTCAGCTCCTCAGGGTCCTCGTCGTGACTCGACTGTGAGTGATCGCATAGAGGAGGCCTCCCCACTCCAGATCGGAACGCATCACATGGCCTCAGATGCCTTGCTAACTCCCGAGCTGGTGGCAGGGGCCCCGGCTCCCACACAGTGAAGCACAGAGACCCGAGAGGCAGGAAAAGCAGTCTTGGTTTCTGATCTCTCACTGAAGTCAGGGGAGGGAGTAAGCGGTGAAAGCGTCACCTCTGCCTCCCGGGTGTGTAGTCAGGGTCATGGGGACCATTCCGGATGGACAGGGCAGGCAGCCTTGCTGGTGCCCAGAGGCCAGATGGCCCCACCTGGGCACCTCTGCGTCAGCGATGGCTTCATGCAGGAACGCTCTGGGCTGAAGGCTGGAAGCAGAATACTCGCGTAGGTCTGTGCCAGCACCAAGGCCCTGGGTCATGTGAATTTGAGGGTTTGACATTGGTAATCTTTGTGATTTTATCTGTGAAAACTTTCTCTCCAGGCCAGCTTACCTATAGACCTTCACCTTCTTTAAATAAGACATTCTCCGACTATCGGTAGCTTTCCTTAGCTGTCTCCAGTTCTAATTCTGGACATTGGATTTGCCAGCTCTGAAACAGTTGGGCATGTTGGAGGAGAAAGCCGACATGAGTCACATAACTGGGATCTACAGGGTTGGTGGCTTTATTGGCTGGAATTCTGCAGCTGCTCCTGTAGTTGAACCGAGTGGGTTTGGAGCACCTGAACAAGGGGCCGGGGTTCGTCAGTGTAGTCGTCCCAAGGTACCCGCAGGGAATTCCTTCCAGGACCCTCCACGGCACCAAAATCCCAGCGAGCTCAGGTCCCTCAGAGCCTACCCTGTGGACAGGGACCTCTGAGTCCTGTAGCCTCAGATGCATGCAGCTGTGGGTTGCGTTAGTGTTGGTCTGTGGCTGATTAGCTTAGTGACATGAAATATTCTGAGCGGGAGAGGCAAACTTTCATGTCTTACTTTTTAAAAGAGAATAATCAGACTTTAAGCTTATTTCTTTCAATATAGAAAACTTTTAAATTTATCTTTTTTTATTATAGAAAAACAACTTTTTTTTCTTCCCTCTGTGAGTATGAATAAGACTTGGTTTTTAGTGTAGAGGAATATGTTTCACAACGAAATAATGAAATTTATAAAACCATTACAGTGGAAGGGATATTTTCTGATCATAATAAGAGATTAAAACACATGACTTGGCTTTATGAAAGGTGTTTTCAGTAATACAGAACAGGCTGTAACTGGACTGCTGACGTACTTCATGTCTTGCCATTAGGTACTGTCTTTATAAGTTGAAAGTTATTTCAATGTTTTATGCAATCACATCTAAGCTTTGTTCCAGAAAATAAGCAGATGGGTATATTTGTGTTGGGTTTTATAGTTTAAGTCTTTTGGGGTGTGTTTTCTCATTTAATCATTATAGCACCCCTGAGCCTTCAAGAAGCTAAGTGACTGGGGTCCTCCAGCGGCATTTTAACTCTGAATTCAGGTAGTTAAAAGGTCTATCTAGCATCCTTTCAGAGGGTCTCGTAGAGCTATTTTTGTGTGGAGAAATAATTTTCTATAAGTCTTGAAATATCCATGAAGTTTTTTTAAAACTTCTGTTAAACCTTCAAAAAACGAATTGAAATTTTAAAGCATCCTTTCTGAAGAAGCTCCAGGCTAAGGGCAGGGGTGGGTTATTGATTAATAATATAAATTATACCAGATACACGTATTAGTGTCTTGGTTTTAGGTGTTTTCAGGGTTCCGGGAAATGCTGCATGGAGTTCTGACATGAGATGTCCCAGTTCGCTCTGGAATGCTTTTAGGGCGTGTGGCAGTATGGCGCCGGCAGGAAGTCGCTCCTGGGGGCCGTCGGTAAAGGGTCACTTTAATTCTCTTGCGTGTGTTCTTCTCCTCTCTTACCGTTTTTTTAAAATGTAACTGTTCTGTTTTACAGTAGTGTAACTGTTGTATTTAATGACATCGGAGGGGTTAGACCGTAAGTGCGATAATATGCAGAAACAGGAAGAGCATCAGCTAAATATGGAAAATAATTACCGGGTAGAAGATGCCTCATATAAACATAAATACGTCAGTACTCTCAAGACAGAACTCTGGGCTCAGTTGCTGTTGTGTTGCTGAGGGGGAATATGAAACTTCGTCCCATGAAGATGCTGAAGAGTGGTCTCGATTCTTTTCCTCTCAGGGGCCTTGCTGCCATCCTCTCATACCAGTGCTCAACGTTGGGGTGCTCGGGGGGTCGGGGTGCGCCCGAGGGCAGGCAGGGGTGCGCAGGGTTAAGCTGCCCCTTGGGGACCCCGCAGGGACTGTCCCTTAGTGCCTTCTGCTTCTGCCATTTGGGGAAGCTGGTATATTCAGGGGACAATGTCTGAGTTTATTTTTAAAAAGCTACAGCTCGCTCTTAAAATTGGGGAAGGCAATGGCACCCCACCCCAGTACTCTTGCCTGGAAAATCAATGGACGGAGTAGCCTGGTGGGCTGCAGTCCATGGGGTCGCTAACAGTCGGACAGACTGAGCGACTTCACTTTCACTTTTCTCTTTCATGCATTGGAGAAGGAAATGGCAACCCACTCCAGTGTTCTTGCCTGGAGAATCCCAGGGATAGGGGAGCCTGGTGGGCTGCCGTCTATGGGGTCACACAGAGTCGGACACGACTGAAGTGACTTAGCAGCAGCAGCTCTTAAAATATTTATGGTTAATACAGAAATATAAAGGGCCTGGGTGAAGTCAGCAAAAGATGACAGATCTCCGTTTGGGCAATAGTGGCAACTTTTCAAATGAGCATTTCATGATCAGGGCTTCTAGAAAGCGTGATAGGCGAAAAAGAAGGTTATTTAGGATTCTAAAATCCTGAGGAGGAGATGCTAAGAAACTCTGAGATACTGAAAATTGATGGGAAAGTAGAGAAGATGGAAAGGCTGGCTCGGGTGGTCCACAGTCACCGTATTCCTAAAAATTAAGTATATAATTTGCTGACTAGCTTGTAGAATTTGTGATAACAAGAGTCCCATTTCTTCTGCCCTTTGGTACAAAACAGTGAGACAGTTTAAGCGGAAGCATCTTACAGCCATTGAGTGCCAACATCTCGCTCAGAGTCACCTGGCTGCGTCCCAGTCCTTTGGTCAAAGATGGACAAGCAGAGACCCGAACCACGGTCTCTATCCTAGACCCAGAACCAAAAGAGGGACCAGGGGTATGTCTTTCCCCCCAAATACCTTGTGTTTCAGAATCTATAGTGTGTGTGGCCTTTGAGTATCTCGGTATTTGTAAATGTTGTTACTGTGATCTTACAGTCCTGTTGCTTGAAAGTTAGTTTGTCTCGTTTGGGTCAGCGAAGGGTCGTCAGCCATTCCTCATTTCTCGCGTGCTCTCTGTCGGCTCTCTGTCTAGGTCGAGGATGCCTGGGATACAGCCGTGACTTCTTCCTCGCTGGCCAGCAGCAGTGCACCAATGACATGGCCAAAAGCAATTCTGTGGGCCAGGACAGCTCTAAGGACTCAGAGGATGAAGTGATCTTCGCGGCAGGGAGCCCCTGTGCCCTGCCTCCAGGGGGAGACGGGAAAGCCAGGCTGCACTCGCCAGGGTCCGCTTGGCCTGCAAGGAAGCGGTCTCGGTCCTTAGAGGACGAGAGGAATCCAGCCCCAGGGACCAGTCCGTGGGATGGGGTGTCGAAGAAGACCCCACGGCATCACTCATGCCCATCGGGCACACAGCCCAGGGAAGCCAGGCCGGAAGCAGAGGTCGGGGTGGGGCAGCTCAGCGTGCAGCCTGGAGAACCCAGCCAAGAGGCGGAGGACACTGGTCCCGACCCCGTTCCTGACTCTCACTACGGGCTCCTTGGGGCCTTGCCCTGCCAGGAGCCCCCGAGCCACATCTGCAGCCTGCCCAGCGAGGTCCTGAGGCACATCTTTGCTTTCCTGCCCGTGGAAGACCTCTACTGGAACCTGAGCCTGGTGTGCCACCTCTGGAGGGAGGTCATCAGTGACCCGCTGGTATGGGACGCGCTCCTCTCCGTTCTCTGATGTTTGCTCTAAATCTTCACGGATTCGCCTCGCTTAACGCGTCCTCCTGACGATGGCGTTTCTTCAGAAATGTTAGTGTCCGTTGTCCTCTAGAATCAAATCCCAGCCCCTGGAGGCACCTGAGACCTTCCGTGTGGGTCCCACCGTATCAGTTACTCCAGGCTTACTGCTGCCTTCTCTCCAGTCCACCCCGGTATTCCGTCCACAGCACACAACGTGCTGCCTCTCAGCTGGGGACTGTGTGGGACTTCCCTTATGTTAATCTAATCTGCACCCCACAGCCGACCAGTCCAAAGAGCCCCTCATATCTCTGTTGACCTCTCACCTTTTCCCAGGCTGCACTCCAAGTAACTCCTCTTCTCTGTTCCATCCCACGGAAGGCACTCCCTCTCTCTTCCTTACGCTATTAAGTGGTTTATACCTCTGTTCAAGCCTATGAGGTTCTGCTATGATCTTAGAGAGCCTTCCTCCTTCATTTAACATTAGAGCACTGCTGGAGGGCTGGTTGTCCTGTCTGTGCATTCTCCACTGTGTGTTCCACGGTGTCTCACAGTAGTTTACACGTATTAATAGGAGGTGATTGCTAAGTGAGTGTTGCATGTAGTCACAGGAGTACCTTCTGAGAATGACACAGGGGCAATCCACGCTCTCAGAAAGGATTTCCTGGTGCCGTTAGCCCACAGTCTGTGCTCCCGTTTGTTGTGTCATTATACTTCCCAGGTTCAGGTCTCCAGGAGGGCTAGGAGAATGTTCTGCTTAGCTAGTGTGTCCCTTAGACCAGCCATTGGGAATAAGCCGGAGGTAGAGTTTAACCCGGAGAAGGCTATGGCAACCCACTCCAGTGTTCTTGCCTGGAGAATCCCAGGGACGGGGGAGCCTGGTGGGCTGCCGTCTATGGGGTCGCACAGAGTCGGACACAACTGAAGCGACTTAGCCGCAGCAGCAGAGTTTAGTCCATTCTTCAAATGTGTGTGTTTAGTCACTCAGTTTCGTCCAACTCTTTGCAACCGCACGGATGTAACCCACCAGGCCTCTCTGTCCATGGGATTCTCCAGGCAAGGATGCTGGAGTGGGTTGCCATGCCCTCCTCCAGGGGATCTTCCCAACCTAGGGATGGAACCCAAGTCTCCCACACTGCAGGCAGATTCTTTACCGAGTGAGAAGTTGAAAACCTTGGAGATGGAGAGCAAGATGGATATGTTAAGAGTTAGTACATTTCTCTTCCAAGACCAAAGGATTTTGGAGGAAATTTCTCATTGCTCTTGCTCCATATTTTGCTTGGGGGTCTTGTCTCCTACCTTCAGACAAATATCTTTCTGTTTGTAGTTGTGAACTTTATTTTGGGTCAGTATTTTGGGCATTTGATTAAGGTCCCTGGTGGGAAGTGGGGGTAATTGAGGGTTCCTGCCGTTCTGCTTGAGAAGATTTTGGTAAGATATCACAGCTTATTCTTACGTCTTGAAATGTTAGAACAATGCCCTTTTTATCATCACCAGCAATGACATGATGGTGCTACTTTCAGTGACCTTGTCACAGCCCTCATTTTCTTTTTATTTCTTGTGGTGTCTTTGTCTGCCTTTGGTATAAGGTTATGCTGGCCTCAGAGTAAGTCTGGAGTGCTCCCTCCTCTTCAGTTATTTTGAAGAATTTGAGGGGGATTGATACCACTTCTTTAAATGTTCACTAGAATTTTTCAGGGAAGCAGTCTAGTCCTGGATGATTCCTTTTGGGGAGACTTGATTATTGATCCAGTCTCCTTACTCATTGGGCTTCCCCGGTGGCTCAGATGGTAAACAGCCCATCTGCAATGCTGTTGACCCAGGTTTGATCCCTGGGTCGGGAAGATTCCAAATGTTCACTAGAATTTTTCAGGGAAGCAGTCTAGTCCTGGATGATTCCTTTTGGGGAGACTTGATTATTGATCCAGTCTCCTTACTCATTGGGCTTCCCCGGTGGCTCAGATGGTAAACAGCCCATCTGCAATGCTGTTGACCCAGGTTTGATCCCTGGGTCGGGAAGATTCCCCTGGACCAGGAAGTGGCAACCCACTCCAGTAGTCTTGCCTGGAACATTTCATGGATGGAGGAGCCTGGCGGGCTCATTATTGGTCTGTTCAGATTTTGTTTCTCCATGATTTGGTCTTGGTAGGTTGTGTGTCCCTAGGGATTTATTCATTTCTTCTAGAGTGTCTGGTTGGTTTACCTGCAATTATTTGAAGTATTCTTATAGCCCTTCTTATTTCTGTGACATCAGTAGTAACATTGCTCTTTCATTTCTGATTTTGGTTATTTAAATCTTCCCTTTTTTCCATAACGTATCTAATTGTTGTCAATTTTGTTGATCTTTTTAAAAAAACTCTTATTAGTTTTATTGATTTTTCCCCCCTATTTTTCTATTCTTTTTTTTTGTATTTATTTTTTTACACGAACTCCCAAACATGAACCCCACTCCCACCTCCCACCCCACATCATCCCTCCAGATCATCCCCATACACCAGCCCCAAGCATCCTGCATTGAACATAGACTGGCAATTCATTTCTTACATGATAGTATACATATTTATTTCTCCTCTATAGTCTTTTTTATTTCCTTCCTTCTGCTAGTTTTGGATTTAGTTTGTTCTTTTTCTAGTTCTTCTAAGTGTAAATTTAGATTGTTGATTTGTGATCTTTTTTAATGTAATTTTTATAGCTATAAACTTAACTCTTAGCATTGCTTGCATTTCATCCCATTTCATTGCATTTTGGTACCTCTGTTTTGATTTGTCTTAAGGTGTTTTCTAATTTCTTTGTGATTTCTCTTTGGACCATTGGTTGCTTTAAAAATGTGTTTAATTTTCTCATATTTGTGGGTTTTTCTTTCTGCTGGTTTCATTCTGTACTTGCTATCATTTCAGTCTTTTAAATGGATTAAGACTTACTTCGGGGCCACATACATGATCTATCCTGGACAGCGTTCTGTGTGTACCTGAGAAGACTGTCTACCGTGGTAGGGTAGAGTGTTCTTTATATGTCAGCTGGGTTCAATTGGTCTAGCGTTGTTTGTGCTCTCCGTTCTTGAGAGTGGAGCGTCAGAGTCTCCTGTTGTCTGGTTCTCTCTCCAGTTCTGCCCGTATGCGCTTCCTAGATTTAGGGCGTTGATATTTGGTACCTGTGCATTTACAACTGTTACAGCTCCTTGGTGAACTGACCCTTTTATCCTTAGGTAGGCTTCTTCTTTGTCTCTCCTAAAATTTTTGACTTACTGCTTTGTTTACTATTAGTATAGCTGCAGCTCTCACGTTGTTTAACCCTAGTTGAAACTCTGAGTCATCAGTGTCTCGACAGGCACCAGACTGTTTCAGACAGGAAAGCTGAAGCTCTAGCTCTCCCCAGATTCTGTAACAAGTTGGTGTTAGAACCAAGAAACTGAGACCCACCTTCTCGTTTTTGACTAGAATCTGTGTGATGTTTCTGCCCTTTGGTCCAGCTTTTGAGTTGTGAGCTGTAGTTGTTTTCTAAACAGCTGTCTATATATGTAGCCTGGTCTCTAATAGCCGTTGCCTGCATGTCGTTTTGGATTTCTTAAACAATCTAGTTCATTCCTTGGAAAAAGCTGTATCACCGATACCTGATGAATGAAGAGCAAGCTGTCAGCAAGGTGGATGGCATCCTGTCGAGCTACGGCATAGAGAAGGAGTCGGACCTGTGCGTGCTGAACCTCATCCGGTAAGTCACCGTCCTGTGGGAGGAAGTGGGTTTCTGAAGTCCTTTCTGAGAGATGAGCACTTAATGGATCATTTTCCCATGGACACTGCTGTGAATGTCTTAACAGCTACACAGCCACCACGAAGTGCTCCCCGAGTGTGGACCCTGGACAGGCGTTGTGGAGTCTGAGGGATCACCTCCTCCTCCCCGAGGCAGAGGCCTGCGTGCGCCAACACCTCCCTGACCTCTGTGCTGCCCCTGCCGTACGTGAAGAGGCTGTGGGGAGGGCTGGGGAGGCGGCGCCTTTCCTCTTTGGAAGAAAATGTCTTGGTGGTCAGGTGTGGCCGAAGGTTGTTTTAGATTTATTTTTAAAATCTTCCTTAAATTTGCTTTGAAGCCTTAATCTTTGTCATTGGTCCCATAGAGAAATAAATGGCCACAGATTCTTTAATTTGGAAGGAATTTTAAAAAGCATTTCATCCAGTTTTCTGTTCTGTTGAGCAGTTTCAACAGAGTATGGTCGCCTAGCCTCCAAACACTTTGATTGTAAGAGTTTCTTCACAAGGCAGCCCATTGTATTGGTGACAACTTGGATTTTCTGAAAGTGAAAGTCGCTCAGTCATGTCCGACTCTTTGCGACCCCACGGATTATACAGTCCGTGGAATTCTCCAGGCCAGAATATTGGAGTGGGTAGCCTTTCCCTCTCCGGGTCGTCTTCCCAACCCACAGATTGAACCCAGGTCTCACACATTGCAGCTGGATTCTTTACCAGCTGAGCCACAAGGGATGAGTTAATGAGATGCTGGAGATAGTCCTCAGTGTCCTGACTCCATCTTCTGGAATTGTCATCTAGATCAAGGGTTCTTCTTAAATGTTCTCTTGGAAACTGCATGAAACCCCAGCCTTATTCTGCAACCAGTAGAAGGTTGGAAATCTAGCCCTGTGCATTTCTCTGCCTTTCGTGAAGTGGCTGTCGATGGTGGAGTGAGGTTTGTTTCATAGGACGGTTGTAGTGAGAAATGTGCAGAACTTTCCTTTCGTGGATATGTTTTTAACAGGGAGGCTTGCAAGGAGTTAAGAATAGTAGTGTCTATTTTTGATATTTCCATGTTAGTGAACATTTTCTCAGACATTGATAAATGGAGCATACTGTGTCCATAATCATACACTTTGAATAATTTATTTACTATTTATTAAGCTTAATATTTAATAAATATTTTTTAAAATTCTACTTATCTTTTCTTTTTTAAAAAAGTTTTTAAAATGTATTTGGCTGCACCGGCTCTTAGTTGCAGTATGTGGGATCTTTAGTTGCGGTATGTGAACTCTTAGCTGCATCATGGGGATCTGATTCCCCGATCAGGGACCATCTCTGGGCCCTTGCCATTGGGAGTGCGGAGTCTTAGCCACTGGACCACCAGGGAAGTTCCATTAATAAGTTATTAAATAATTGTCATGTAAGTAGTAGATTAGCATTTCTTTCTAAAAATTTATTTTTTAGGCTATGCTGGGACTTCATTCTGCACGGGCTTGTCTTCAGTTGCAGCAAGCAGGGGCTACTCTCCACTTGTGACGTTCAGGCCTCTCATTGTGGTGGCTTCGCTTGCAGCGCACAGGCTCGCGGGCGAGTGGGCTTAACTAGTTGCTGCTCACAGGCTCCAGAGCAGAGGCTCAGCAGTTGTGGCGCACAGGCTTAGCTGCTCCGCGGCATGTGGGATCTTTCTGGATCAGGGATCAGACCCTTGTCTCCTGCATTGGCAAGTGGATTCCTTACCACTGAGCCTCCAGGGAAGGCCAAAAGTAAATTAGCATCTTCATGCCATTGAATTGTCATCCTTGATTTCTCTGTAGAGACTGCTCTTTTCTTTCTACCCGCCCTTTTTGGCACATTTATTAGTAAGCTTGTTGGACTTGAGTGTCTGGACCTGGGAGCTCACACTGACCTGGGTGGGGAGAGTGTGGATTACCTCTGTGTGGGGTCTTATATTAGGGACTTTATAAATATTATTCAGTCAACGGAAACTGAGAAGTCGGATGCAAAAGCGATGAGAAGGAAGGAATCCAGGGTCAGAGGAGACGTTCACTGACTCGATGAACGTGAATCTGAGTGAACTCCGGGAGTTGTTGATGGACAGGGAGGCCTGGCATGCTGCGATTCATGGGGTTGCAGAGAGTCGGACACGACTGCGCGACTGAACTGAACTGAACTGAACTGAAAGTTACTTTCAGGCTATTCCCACACTATACAAGTTTACAGTCTAAACATTAGAGGCCAAGTCTTATTGTCAAGGAGCTTATATTCCAGTATTAATGATGTGATGAAATAAAGTAGAATATGATAAATTCCTTTAAATAACTACTGGTGAAAATATAGTGATTGTTGAGAGTGGAAAATTATTTAAACTATTTGGATCAGGGTGAGCCTCATACAGAAAATAGAGTTAGAAGAGAATCCTGGGGGAGAGAGGCAGAGTTTGAACCTGGTAAGATGAGGGAGCAATACCTGAAAGTGCAGACACTTACAGCATAGATGTAAGGAAGCAAAAGTTCAGCTTGGCATTTCATGCAAAGATGGGAACAACAAAGGACAGAAACAGTATGGAACTAACAGAAGCAGAAGATATTAAGAAGAGGTGGCAAGAAAACACAGAACTATAAAAAAAAGATCTTCATGGCCCAGATAATCACAATGATGTGATTCCACCTAGAGCCAGACATCTTGGAATGTGAAGTCAAGTGGGCCTTAGGAAGCATTGCTACAAACAAAGCTAGTGGAGGTGATGGAATTACAGTTGAGCTATTTCAAATCCTAAAAGATGATGTTGTTATAGTAATGCACTCAATATGCAAGCAAATTTGGAAAACTCAGCAGTGGCCACAGGACTGGAAAAGGTCAGTTTTCATTCCAATCCCAAAGAAAGGCAACACCAAAGAATGATCAAACTACTGCACAACTGCACTCATCTCACACACTGGCAAAGTAAAGCTTAAAATCTTCCAAGACATGCTTCAACAGTATGTGAGCCATGAACTTCCAGATATTCCAGCTGGTTTTAGAAAAGGCAGAGGAACCAAAGATCAAATTGTCAACATCTGTTGGATCATAAAAAAAGCAAGTGAATTCCAGAAAAATGTCTACTTCTGCTTTATTGGTTACGCCAAAGCCTTTGACTGTGTAGATCACAAGAAACTGTGGAAAATTCTTCAAGAGATGGGAATACCAGACCATATTACCTGCCTCCTGAGAAATCTGTATGCAGGTCCAGAAGCAACAGTTAGAACTTGAAATGGAACAACAAACTGGTTCCAAATAGGCAAAGGAATACATCAAGGCTGTATATTATCACCTTGCTTATTTAACTTATATGCAGAGTACATCATGTGAAAAGCCAAGCAGGATGAAGTACAAACTGGAACCAAGATTGCTGGGAGAAATATCAGTAACCTTAGATATGTAGATGATACTACCATTACAGCAGAAAGTGAAAAAGAACTAAAGAGCATCTTGATAAAAGTGAAAGAAGAGAGTGAAAAATTTGGCTTAAAACTCAACATTCAGAAAACTATGATCATGGCATCAAGTCCCTTCATTTCATAGCAAATAGATGGGGAAACAATGGAAACAGTGATAGACTTTATTCTCTTGGGCTCCAATATCATTGCAGATGGTGACTGCAGCTGTGAAATTAAAAGACATTTGCTCCTTGGAAGAAAAGCTGTGGCAAACCTAGACAGCATATTAAAAGGCAGAGACATTACTTTGCCTATACAGTTCCATCTAGTCAAAGCTGTGATTTTTCCAGTACTCATGTAAGGATGTAAGACTGGACTATAAAGAAAGCTGAGGGCCAAAGAATTGATGCTTTCGAACTGTGGTGTTGGAGAAGATTCTTGAGAGTCTCTTGGACTGCAAGGAGATCCAACCAGTTCATCCTAAAGGAAATCAGTCCTGAATATTCATTGGATGGACTGATGCTGAAGCTGAAACTCTGACACTTTGGCCACTTGATGCAAAGAACTGACTCATTGGAAAAGACCCTGANTCTTGAGAGTCTCTTGGACTGCAAGGAGATCCAACCAGTTCATCCTAAAGGAAATCAGTCCTGAATATTCATTGGATGGACTGATGCTGAAGCTGAAACTCTGACACTTTGGCCACTTGATGCAAAGAACTGACTCATTGGAAAAGACCCTGATTCTGGGAAAGATTGAGGGCAGGAAATGAAGGAGACAACAGAAGATGAGATGGTTGTATGGCATCACCGACTCAATGGGCATGAGTTTGAGTAAGCTCTGGGAGTTGGTGATGGACAGGGAAGCCTGATGTGCTGTAGTCCATGGGTTCACAAAGAGTCGGACACCTCTGTGTGACTGAACTGAACTGAATGTTGAGAGCCTAGCAAAGCTATACCCGTGGTATTGCTGCCAGGAATGCATTCTGTGTGGGGGCCTTAAACCAGTATCAGACTCTGAATGAAGTGCATGCCTTGGATAGCAGTGAAAGGTCACAAGCAGATGGAAGTTCCTGAGGTGACTTCCCAATAGCCCTTGTAACCAACACCCTCCCTACCCCTAGCGTCTGTTTATCTATGTGCCTCTTAGATAAGACCTGCTGTGGCAGACCAAAACCCCACTCTTGTTCTGAATTGATCAGTCAATTTGACTCATTGCCTAGGAATCCAAAGCAAACCACCACATGCATGAATGATGGCCCTTCTCTCTGTCTGCACTCTGCCAGTTACCTTCCCATGTGGCCCCTTGAAGCATGCTGGGTGCTTCCTTCAGACCTGTGAGTAATAAGCTTCTCTATTTCAACATATCTGTGGTCAGCTGTTTAAATAAGGCTCACTATTCTGTACTGTGCCCCACTTAACAGATTTTAATTTAACAAAGTCAGAATACCCACACTCTGCCTTCAGAGAATTTCCACCATGGGGTGGTGGGAGGGAAGGAGCCAAGTCAGTTAAAACACTATTACAATGCAGTGAGTCCAGTAAAAAGTATACAAACAGTGCTGAGAGCAAAAAAGTGGGCACTTAATAAAATCAGTAGGAGATATCAAAACCAGGGAAGGTGTCTCAAAGGATGACTTGATAGTAAGGAAAAGAATAAATGAACAGAAGTGTAGCTTTAAAGTAAGATGTGAAGAATGGACTGACTTTAAAGTAATGGTAACAATTCTAGCTATTATCTGTTTAACACTTACTATGTAGTAGGTATGGTTATGATAAGGTACGTGCCTTTATTAGCTCAATTTTACAGGCCTGAAAATGAAGGGTGGCTCACAAGGGATGACCTGTGTGGCCAGAGCTAGAACTCAGGCAGTCCTTTCTTAACTCTTACTCCCTCTGAGGGAGGACAAGGGAGAAGAGGTGCTCCTGGAAAAATACCTTTTGTAAAGTGATGCTTGCTAAATTATGGAAGTTCTCACTTCAGCCTCCTGAAGGCTACAGACAGTTAAGGATTTTAATCAAGGTGTGACACTTTAATCAAGCTCATTTAATCAAGGTATGACATTACAGTTTAAAAAGACCATGCGATAAAACAAAGAATGGACTTTCCAGAAAGACACCTGGAGGCTGGAGTGAGTAGTTAACGTGTGGAGGTCATGCTGGAGAGCTATAAGAGGCACTGAGACAGTCATAGAGATAAAGGAGGAAGCAGGTTATCAAGTAGAAATGAAAGTCTGGGCAATCACATAGAACTGAACACTAGGGCACTGTGCTCAGAAGTTTAGGCTAGGACAGTTACATGTATATTTCACAGCACAGTGCCTAATGCATGGCAATTTGGAGAACACAGGAGAAATATTTGAGTGAGAAGAATTAAAGAATCTATTTTTAGCTATTCATTCAATAACTCATCAAATATTTCTGAAGAGTTGATGATAGTTACCAGGTATATATCTATGACCACAGCAAATTCGTTATCATGAAACTTACATTCCAACAAGGGAGGAAGATACTAATCAAACAACAAAGTAATTATATGTTATGTATGTCACATGGCATTAGGTTTTATGGAGAAAAATAATCCAATAAAAGGAAAACAGAAGTATCTTGGGTAGGGTGAAAACCTGTTTTAAGATTTTATTTTGGCACTTCTTTTTTACACAAAAGATCGTCAGGGAAATCCTTCCTGATGACATGAATGGTATTGGAATACAGAGCTGAGTTATAGGAACAGCTGTGCAGAAGTCATGGCTTATATCTATATATCTACTATAGCCNGGTAGGGTGAAAACCTGTTTTAAGATTTTATTTTGGCACTTCTTTTTTACATAAAAGATCGTCAGGGAAATCCTTCCTGATGACATGAATGGTATTGGAATACAGAGCTGAGTTATAGGAACAGCTGTGCAGAAGTCATGGCTTATATCTATATATCTACTATAGCCCTGGGCTTCAAGTTTCTGCAGGGCAGCTGAGGTGACTCCAGATAGGCAGTTGGACACCCTGTACAGGTCCTGAAAAGCATAGTGATTTATTCCAGAGATGGTAAAAAAGGAGCATGGTATCATTGAAACCAAAGAAAGTTCATCCTACTATTTGACCCACAGAGACAGCTGATGGATTCTAGAAGAAGGAAGTCACTAGAGACCTTTTGCAGAATGCTATAGGAGCAGTGCATTGAAAGTAAATGGGAAAAAAGGAAGTACCACTTTTTTCAAGAAATCTGACTGCAAAAAAGAACCTGGGTTGGTCACTAAAGAGCACCATGGGATAAATGGCACATCTTTTTTTTTTTTTTAAAGATGAAATAGATCAGTTTCAACATATTGAATCTGCTGGGGAAGAAAGGGAGTAATTGTTGGATCAAGGTTCCTGAGATATGGAGAGATTACCCATAACCAAGAGAGAAATATCTTAATGAAAGGCCAGGAAGGGAAAACAGAGGACATTAAACAGATGTAGATGCATGTAGTTTGAGGGCAGGGTCCAGTTTGAACCTTGATTGTCTCCTTTTTCTCTGGGAAGAGGAATTATCTCGCTGTGAGTTGGATAAGGATTTCAAAAAGTTAAAGGGAACTAGAGGTCATTAAAGGTTTGAAATATAACCGAATGGGATTGAGAGATACCCAAAAATAAGGAGTTATTTTCAGAGAGCCCTGCTAATGTTGGAGACAAAATGCTCCACTAAAGTGGAGATTCCTTGCTAAAGGCAGAAGTTGGCTTTTGGATAAGCCAAAGACTGCAAAGGGCCACAATAGGACAGAAAGAGTTTGGAGGCAGAGCAGAGATTTGGTAGAGATGGATGACTGATCAGAAGCCTATGACTTTAAATGATTAAGAATAAGGAATACAGAACCAAAGGTGATCACACACAAGAGTGTTTGGGTGTGGAGAAAGCATACAAAGCCCCACTGTGGGAGTGGAATGAAATAATACAAATGAACCTATATATATAAGATAGACTCACAGACATAGAAAACAAATGTATGGTTACAAATGGGAGACAAAATGAGGAGAATGAGGATTAACAGAAAAAACTACTATACATAATATACATAAGCAACAAGGAACTATATCCAGTAGCTTATAATAATCTACAATGGAAAAGAATCTGAAAAAAATTTATAACTGAATTGCTTGGCTGTACACCTGAAACATACTATTGTAAATCAACTACAATTCAATAAAATTGTTTTATTAAAAAGCAGTTTTATTGTCTTATTAAAAATACAGAACTATAAACACTTGTATTTGGATGGCAATCAAGGGTCTCAGTTTAAATTAATGTGTTAATTTACCTTTAATGTGTTAATTTAGCTTTACCAAAACTATTTTCATAGCCATTACCTCTGAGAAAAGAGCATGGACATTAGGGGAGTGTGAAAGTATTTTACCTTTGACTCTATATTCTTCCAGACTGTTAGAAAAAATTATTATACCATGAACATGTATTATAATTATTATTAGAAAACTAGAAAAAGTATGTGTTAACAGGATGTGTAGATAGCATATACTATCNAGGCTTGCAAGGAGTTAAGAATAGTAGTGTCTATTTTTGATATTTCCATGTTAGTGAACATTTTCTCAGACATTGATAAATGGAGCATACTGTGTCCATAATCATACACTTTGAATAATTTATTTACTATTTATTAAGCTTAATATTTAATAAATATTTTTTAAAATTCTACTTATCTTTTCTTTTTTAAAAAAGTTTTTAAAATGTATTTGGCTGCACCGGCTCTTAGTTGCAGTATGTGGGATCTTTAGTTGCGGTATGTGAACTCTTAGCTGCATCATGGGGATCTGATTCCCCGATCAGGGACCATCTCTGGGCCCTTGCCATTGGGAGTGCGGAGTCTTAGCCACTGGACCACCAGGGAAGTTCCATTAATAAGTTATTAAATAATTGTCATGTAAGTAGTAGATTAGCATTTCTTTCTAAAAATTTATTTTTTAGGCTATGCTGGGACTTCATTCTGCACGGGCTTGTCTTCAGTTGCAGCAAGCAGGGGCTACTCTCCACTTGTGACGTTCAGGCCTCTCATTGTGGTGGCTTCGCTTGCAGCGCACAGGCTCGCGGGCGAGTGGGCTTAACTAGTTGCTGCTCACAGGCTCCAGAGCAGAGGCTCAGCAGTTGTGGCGCACAGGCTTAGCTGCTCCGCGGCATGTGGGATCTTTCTGGATCAGGGATCAGACCCTTGTCTCCTGCATTGGCAAGTGGATTCCTTACCACTGAGCCTCCAGGGAAGGCCAAAAGTAAATTAGCATCTTCATGCCATTGAATTGTCATCCTTGATTTCTCTGTAGAGACTGCTCTTTTCTTTCTACCCGCCCTTTTTGGCACATTTATTAGTAAGCTTGTTGGACTTGAGTGTCTGGACCTGGGAGCTCACACTGACCTGGGTGGGGAGAGTGTGGATTACCTCTGTGTGGGGTCTTATATTAGGGACTTTATAAATATTATTCAGTCAACGGAAACTGAGAAGTCGGATGCAAAAGCGATGAGAAGGAAGGAATCCAGGGTCAGAGGAGACGTTCCCATTGTTTCCCAAGTGTCATTTGGGAAGCTGGCCTCCTTGCGGCGGGTCGGTAGGAGACACGTGAACCCTGAGCTGACTTTCCTCGCTGTCGTCCCGCGTGCTCCTCCCCGACCGTGTTTCGGGCCTCCTTCCTCAGGGCGTCAGCGTGTGGGCCTTGGTGGCGGCCATTGTGCTCCTGTCCAGCAGCGCCAGCGACATCCAGCAGCTGCTCTTCTGCCTGCGGCGGCCCGGCTCCACCGTGACCATGCCGGACGCCACCGAGACCCTGTACTGCCTCGCCGTGCTGCTCTACGCCATGCGGGAGAAGGGGATCAGCGTCAGCAACCGGTACGGGCCCCGAGGGGGCCCCCGCCCACTGCGCCCCGGATTCTCGGAGAGCCCGGACTGCGACAGGGCCGGCAAGCGAGCACACTCCGGGGAGAGGAGGCGCTGTTCGGTCATGCAGCGTCCAGGGGCTGCGTGCGCCCTCGCGCTGCGTCCCGTTCCCCCGAGAGCGTGTGCCAGTCTCTCCTCTGGCCCCTGCAGCCAGGCCTCTCTCCCAGAACATGCTCTCCAGATATTTACCTGCACTGCTGCTTACCTCCAACAGTGCAGCTAAAGACACCTCAGCTCTTGGTATATTTAAGCCCTTTGCTTCTCTCTTTTTTTTTTTGGTAAAATAATGGTACATATTTTCTTTTTAGCAACAGTTAGGAGTCTGAGGAAAAAGTAATACACAGATTGTGACTGAATATGAAAATCTCTAATCTCCTTTCTTCCTGTTAGGATTCACTACAACATTTTCTATTGCCTGTATCTTCAGGAGAATTCCTGTGCTCAGGCCTCAAGAGACAAAGAGGAACCGTCGGTCTGGTCGGGGTACGTCCGTCCGTAGATGTGTTGTGGTGTGCTGTCCCCTCTGATTCGTGACTGTCACACTTAAGGAGCAAAAGGGTTTTATTGAGTTATAGTTTACATTGCATAAAAACCACCCATTTTAATGGTTATATTCAGTAATTTTCGGTAGATTTACTGAGTGTTCAGCTAACACCATAATCTAGTTTTAGAATGTTGTTATCACTCTGAAGGGCCATGCCCTCCTTTTTCTCTCTTTTCTTAAAGAAGAGGGCATTCTTTTTTGAAAATAACTGTATGTTTCCGTGTTTGGCTCTGCTGGGCCTTCACCACTGCACAGGCACTTCTCTAGTGGCAGGGAGCAGGGTCTGCTCCCCATTGGCGACCTTCTCGAGGAACTGCGGGCTCTAGGCACTCAGACTCGGTAGTTGTGACTTGCAGGCTCTAGCGGGCAGGCCTGATAGTTGTGGCCCATAGGCTTAGTCGCTCCACGGCGTGTGGGATCTTCCAGGACCGGGGAGTGAACTTGTCTCTCCTGCTTTGCCAGGTGGATTCTTATCCACTGCACCACTAGGAAAGTCCCTTCTCCTTTTTTTTTTTTTTCTCGTTAAATTTTATTCATTCCATTCGGTTTTTCCTATTTTGTTTTTGGTAGTCTATCCCTGATCTTTTCAATTCCTTGCTCTTTTCCTAATTTCTCTTCTGTAATGGTTAGAAAGAAAACAACCATCCAGCTGACACATGAACAACAGCTGATCCTAAGCCATAAGATGGAGCCTCTCCAGGTGGTGAAGATAATGGCATTTGCAGGTAAGGGGCTGCCGCTCCTGAAGGCCTCTCATCGCTGCCTCCCCCTTTCCCTCTACCTGCTGGAGCATCTTACCATCACCTGTTATTCCCCTTCTGCAATTAAATCATCTAAAAAGCAGTTGTCAAGGAATAATTGCATTTTCCTACCACTCCAGGGAGCATCCACCCTGGAGTTCCTGGGGGCAGATGGTCCATAGTTTGTGGGATTGACCCAGCCTGTCACGTGTCATCGTGTCTGCTCACACACAGGTGGCTGTGGGGCAGCAGGTCGTGTGCCTGTCTTGTTCAGACAACGTCAGGAGTTCCTGGCTTTCTGTAGAGTGAAACCTAGAAGGGCTTCTGCCTTCTGATTCTAACCTGCATCCCCAGAGGTGTGGTCCAGTGTTTTGCCTCAGTCAGCTAATTGTGCTAGCTGGCTCCTAAAGACTCGGTCACTCTTTGTCTGACCTTCGCTCGTAGTGCCTTTTCTCCCTGTGTGTTACACACACACGGCTGAGGAGCAGACCAAAGCTCAAGGAAGTCAGTGGGCCCCTCGCTAGAGCAGCTGGTGCTGGGGCCCCAACCTGGGTGGCTCTGTCTCAGCTCTGCTGCTCCCTTCACCGCGTGGCTTCTGGTTCTCATCTGTGCTGGGGGACTTGCCAGTCGGGTCCCAGGCCAGTGGCGAGACGAGCACGGGAAGATGCTGATTAGGGTGCCGTTGGAGCAGCTCTTCCTGGTCAGAGGGTGACCTCCCTTCCTTTTGGCATCTCCAGGCACCGGGAAGACCTCCACGCTGGTCAAGTATGCTGAGAAGTGGTCTCAGAGCAGGTTTCTATACGTGACCTTCAACAAGAGCATCGCCAAGCAGGCTGAGCTCGTCTTCCCCAGCAACGTCATCTGCAAGACCTTCCACTCCATGGCCTATGGTCACATTGGGCGCAAGTGAGCATCACGGTGCTGCTTTCACATTGCAGTCAGCGCACCGCAGTGACGGCAAACGTAGTGCCTTATCTCCGTTTACAAGCAGGGAATATGAGGAAAGATTTAGTGATTTATACTTCTACCCCAGAGGGATACATTGTCAACTGGGGGAGGCATGCTCATTTCTCTGGAGTTGAGGCACAGGTCAGATGACAATGTCTGAAGTCCCAGGTACCGCCAGCCTGGTTGATCAGTTCAGGTTCTAATTGGAAGTGGGAAGGGAGAGGATTGGGCTGAGGGGCGCTAGACCCAGGCTCCAGGCCCCTGAGCCACACCCTGTTGGATGAGAAGGCTGTAAGGAGGTTCAAGGTCCTCCCGGGGCCTCCTGGAGTTGGGTCCACACCATGAAACAGCAGTGTCTGCTGTGAGCCCCTTTGTCTCCTGGGTTATTAGATCTGAATCCTGGAAAGCCTAGAGGAGCCCTTTCTGGTCCCACAAGGACCTCACTCAGCCCCTCGCTGGTTTCCTCACCTGGAGGAGCCAGTGCCTGGTGGCGTCATATGGAGAGAAGGTGGGGAGGCCCGGGGGCGTACAAGTCCTGTGTGGCCAGGAAGGCTGACTCTGTGCCCTCGGAACGTGCGTTGCAGGTACCAGTTGAAGAAGAAGCTGAATCTCTTCAAGTTAACCCCCTTCATGGTCAACTCCGTCCTCACTGAAGGGAAGGGTGGCTTCATCAGGGCCAAACTTGTGTGCAAGACTCTGGAAAACTTCTTCGCCTCTGCCGATGAGGAGCTGACAATTGACCATGTGCCCATCTGGTGCAAGAACAGCCAGGGGCAACAAGTCATGGTGGAACAGAGCGAAAAGCTGGTGAGCAGCTCGGTCTCCCTGGAGTTCAGGCTTGGGAGGTTGAGGGCGTGACCTGGGGTCGGGTTGTCTCAGCCTTCGGTGTCTTTAGAGCTGGCAGAGGCGGAGGCAGGCCACAGGTGGGTGTGGCAGCAGGGTGTTCACAGTCTTCTGTGAAGTGTGGTCCTCCCCCGGGGTCCTCAGCCTGGCCTGCACTGCATCGACAGGGCTCCTGCCAGGATTATCAGAGCTCATCATGGGGTCGGCTAGTCCTAGGATCTAGGGATGAAGTATCTCTTTTCTAATTTTTGTCAGCTCTTTTCAGTCATTGGCCACTTTTTTTCCCTCACTCCCACTGCACAGCATGTGGCATCCTAGTTCCCTGAGCGGGATCTAGCGTGTGGGATCCTAGTTCCCTGAGCGGGATCCAGCGTGTGGCATCCTAGTTCCCTGAGCGGGATCCAGCGTGTGGGATCCTAGTTCCCTGAGCCGGGATCCAGCGTGTGGGATCCTAGTTCCCTGAGCGGGATCCAGCGTGTGGGATCCTAGTTCCCTGAGCCGGGATCCAGCGTGTGGGATCCTGGTTCCCTGAGCGGGATCCAGCGTGTGGGATCCTAGTTCCCTGAGCCGGGATCCAGCGTGTGGCATCCTGGTTCCCTGAGCGGGATCCAGCGTGTGGCATCCTGGTTCCCTGAGCGGGATCCAGCGTGTGGCATCCTGGTTCCCTGAGCGGGGATCCAGCGTGTGGCATCCTGGTTCCCTGAGCGGGGATCTAGCGTGTGCCCCGTGGAGTGGAAGCACAGAGCCCTCATCTCCAGGCTGCTGGGGAAGTCCCTGGCCACACTCCTTATGAATTATAATCACCATGGGTCATAAATCTAGAGGAATCATCCAGCCTCTTCTGGTTCGTTGGATGCTGTGCTCCCGGAGAGATGCTCTGCCGCTGGGTGTGGTCCAGTCCTGGCTGCTTGCTGTCTGGGTGCCTGATGGTGTCACAAGGCCCTCATGGAGCCGGGGCAGGTCAGAGAGGGGCTGTCACTTACCGTGTGCTGGAGCCTTCTCTCTGACCTGTGCACACACGTGAACCCCTTATTTCTGGGCCCTGACCTCGGCGTCACCATGTCACTTGCTTTCTAGAATGGAGTCCTCGAAGCGAGCCGGCTTTGGGACAACATGCGGAAGTTGGGCGAGTGCAAGGAGGAGGCTTACCATATGACGCACGATGGTACGCTTGGGCCTGTCCTGACCCCTGAGCCCGTGTGTTCTCACCCCATGTTCTGACCCTTCTGCCCCTTCTCCTAGGCTACTTGAAACTCTGGCAGCTCAGCAAGCCCCTGCTGGCCTCTTTTGACGCCATCTTTGTGGACGAGGCCCAGGACTGCACCCCAGGTGATAAAGCATTTGGGACACCAGTAGTCTCAAACACACAGAAACTGCATCATGCACGTGTCAGAGGCCGTGTGTGCAGTGAGTCCCTGGTTCTTATCTGTAGTAGGAGAAGGCATGTCGGATGCTTAGTCACTCTGAAATCCTTTACTCTTTGATTCCAGATTTCAGCAGTCTCTGCCCTCACCTCCACCCAAAGGAGACTTATTTTCCTCTAAATATTTCGCTTGGGTTATTCTTAAAATGTTGGCTGAGCCTAGGTCATCACATTATTAGGACAAAGACTCATGCCGAAGGGGAAAGGTAGTCAATTCAGAATGAACAATGTTTTTTTTTCTAGTGGCTGATAGAAAATAATGTGGCTTGGTAGGTCATCTTTAAGCCTCAAGTTATTATATTAAAGAGGATAATTCGCATCATTTTATATTTGCCTCTATGGCTTCTTAGACACAGTCGCATGTTCAGGAGTAAAAATAATCTGCATTCGTAGGATTAGAAACTGTTTGCCTGTTATAAGCTTGTTTCTTGGGGACTTCTGGGTGGTTCGTGGTTAGGACACCGCACTTCCACTGCAGGGGACGTGGGTTCAATCCCTGGTCAGGAACTGAGATCTCACATGCCTCGCAGCATGTCCAGAAATAAATACACGAATGAAAATTGTTTCCTTGGACTGAGTGCATGTACCCTGCAGGGAAGGATACCCTGCCATCCAGTATGCAAGTGTTCTTGCCCTTTCCCATCTCCCGTTTGGTTTCTTTTTGCTGTGTGGGTGGGCCTTGCGTCAGAGTGCTTACTTGCCCCTTCTGGGTTGCAGCCATCATGAGCATCGTTCTCTCTCAGCCCTGTGGGAAGATCTTCGTGGGAGACCCCCACCAGCAGATCTACACCTTCCGCGGCGCCGTCAATGCTCTGTTCACGGTCCCTCACACACACGTCTTCTATCTCACACAGGTAAGACTCTTCTTTGCTTCCCAGCCCCCAGACGCATGTACACATACACACACACACAACATAAGTCTACGTGGGGCTCCCCACCCCGGCTTTCCAGTGCTGCCTGTGTGCTGGGCCCGTGGAAGATTTTGCCTGAGCTCACAGTGTGCAGCAAATCCACGCCTCTAAGTAGGGGCTCTCGTGGTTCTCGGGGGTCTGCAAAGTCAGAACGGTTTTCAAAATAGTCACTTGCCTTTTGCGTCGTGTTGACATTTGCACTGATGATGCAAAGCCAGGAGTGAGCTGTGGCCTCAGTGCCAGCCCGCCCTTGCAGTCTCTGTATTCTTCAATGCAAGGCGCTCACTAAGAGCATCCCTGATAGCAGAGGGAAGAAAGTTTCTGTCCTGCAGACCGTGAGCCCGTCTCTCTAGCAGTCCGTGTGCGGAATGGAAAGGAGAGGGATGCCCTTCTGCCCCTGCAGTGTGCCAGCTGCTCTCACTTGGGGCACTCCTGTGACTTGTGTTGTGAGCTCCACCGGCTGCTGCTTCCTTTTGTACTTGAATGAACAGTCAACAGACCAACTCTGCTTGTTGAGGCTTGGGGATTTGGCGTTTTCTCAGGAATGAATGCGATGAGCCGCGTCTTCAAGGGGAACAGCTGACAAATGTTCATTGCCAAAAAAAAGTCTTGCTTTCAAGTGAAATCCAGATTTTGAAAAACTAGTTTCCAGCAGGAGCACAGCAACCCCTGGAGCCTTGGTTGCCCGGAAAGACTCGGCAGGCATCTGTGTGAAGCCGCCACACCGGGCTGGACACACACCCACAGAGCCCTGAGAGCCGGCTCTCCTCTCTTAAGCTGGGAGCTAAAGAGATTTGCAAAAATGTAAAAGTAGTGACACTCTTGTCTCTATAAAATATTTTTTTGGAAGGGGGGAGACTACAGTTTTTAAAAACTGTGTCCTTTGTGTTATCATGTAATGAGATTGTTGTTGTTAATGTTTAAATTAACTAAAGTTACTAACGTGGTAATTAAAATTCTGTGAAGGAGATACTGTTTCTTCTCTTCAGTTTATTTATTTATTCATTTATTTGTTTGTATCAGCATGGACTTGTGGATCTTGATAATTTGGGAATGGCTCACTTAGAATAGGAAACATCAAGATGGTGAAGTAGAGAACCCCATGAACAGTATGAAAGGGTAAAAAGATATGACACCGAAAGATGAACTCCCCAGATCAGTAGGTCCCCAGTATGCTGCTGGAGAAGAGCGGAGAAATAGCTCCAGAAGGATTGAAGAAACTGAGCCAAAGTGGAAACAACACCCAATTTTGGATGTATCTGGTGGTGAAAGTAAATTCCGATGCTGTAAAGAACAATACTGCATAGGAACCTGGAATGTTAGGTCCATGAATCAAGGTAAATTGGAAGTGGTTAAACAGGAGATGGCAAGAGAGAACATCGACATTTTAGGAATCAGTGAACTAAAATGGACCGGAATGGGCAAATTTAATTCAGATGACCATTGTATCTACTGCTGTGGGCAAGAATCCCTTANTAGGAACCTGGAATGTTAGGTCCATGAATCAAGGTAAATTGGAAGTGGTTAAACAGGAGATGGCAAGAGAGAACATCGACATTTTAGGAATCAGTGAACTAAAATGGACCGGAATGGGCAAATTTAATTCAGATGACCATTGTATCTACTGCTGTGGGCAAGAATCCCTTAGAAGAAAGGGAGTAGCCCTCTTAGTCAACAAGAGTCTGAAATGGAGTACTCGGGTACAATTTCAAAAATGACAGAATGATCTCTGTTCATTTCCAAGGCAAACCATTCAGTATCATAGTAATCCAAGTCTCTGCTCCAGCCACTAATGCCAAAGAAGCTAAAGTTGACCAGGTTCTATGAAGACCTTCTAGAACACACCAAAAAAAGATGTCCTTTTTATCATAGGGGTGAGTAAAAGTCACTCAGTCATGTGTGACTCTTTGCAATCCCATGGAATATACAGTCCATGGAATTCTTCAGGCCAGAATACTGGAGTGGGTAGCCTTTCCCTTCTCCAGGGGATCTTCCCAACCCAGTGATCTAATCCTGCATTGCAGGCAGATTCTTTACCAGCTGAGCCACTAGGGAAGCCCAGGAATACTGGCGTGGGCTATCTCTTCTCCAGCGGATCTTCTCGACTCAGGAATCAAACCAGATCACCTGCATTGCAAGCAGATTCTTTACCAACTGAGCTTTCAGGTCTTTGGGGACTGCAGTGCAAAGGTAGGAAATCAAAAGATACATGGAATAAATGGAAACTTTGCCTTGAGTGCAAAACGAAGCAGGACAAAGGCGAACAGGGTTTTGCCAAGAGAATGCACTAGTCATAGCAAACCCCCCCTTCCAGCAGCACAAGAGACAACTCTACACATGGACATGACCAAATGGTCAGTACCAAAATCACATTGTGTTATTTGCAAGCAAAGATGGAGAAGCTCTATAGATGCTCTATATAGAAGAGAAGCTCTATATGGAGAAGCTCTCAGCAAAAATAAGACTGGGAGCTGACTGTGGCTCAGATCATGCACTCGTATTGTAAAATTCAGACTTAAACAAAGTAGGGAAAACCACTAGGCCATTCAGGTATGTGGAGAAGGCAATGGCAACCCACTCCAGTACTCTTGCCTGGACAATCCCATGGATGGAGGAGCCTAGTGGGCTGCAGTCCATGGGGTCGCTATGAGTCAAATACGACTGAGCGACTTCACTTTCACTTTTCACTTTCATGCATTGGAGAAGGAAATGGCAACCCACTCCGGTGTTCTTGCCTGGAGAATCCCAGGGACAGAGGAGCCTGGTAGGAGGCTGTCTGTGAGGTCGCACAGAGTCAGACATGACTGAAGTGACTTAGCAGCAGCCTTCAGATATGACCTAAGTAAAATCCTTTACGATTATACAAGGAACTGAATCTGATAGAGTGCCTGAAGAACTATGGATGGAGGTTCATTGCATTGTACAGGAGGCGGTGATCAAAACCATCCCTAAGAAAAAGAAATGAAAAAAGGCAAAATGGTTGTCTGAGGAGGCCTTACACATAGCTGAGAAAAGAAGAGAAGCAAAAGGCAAAGGAAAAAAGGAAAGATAGATCCATCTGAATGCAGAGTTCTGAAGAATAGCAAGGAGGGACAAGAAAGCCTAAGTAAACAATGCAAAGAAATAGAGGAAAACAATGGAATGGGAAAGACTAGCGATCTCTTCAAGAAAATTGGTGATAAAGAGGGAACATTTCTTACAAAGATGAGCACAATAAAGGACAGAAATGGTATGGACCTAACAGAAGCAGAAGAGATTAAGAAGAGCAAGAATATACAGAACTATACAAGAAAGATCTTCATGACCCAGGTAACCATGGTGATGTGATCACTCACCTAGAACCAGACATCCTGGAGTGCGAAGTCAAGTGGGCCTTAGGAAGCATCACTATGAACAAAGCTAGTGGAGGTGATGAAATTCCAGCTGATCTACTTCAAATCCTGAAAGATGCCGCTGCTAAAGTGCTGCACTTAATATGCCAGCAAATTTGGAAAACTCGGCAGTGGCCATAGGACTGGAAAAGGTCAGCTTTCATTCCAATCCCAAAGAAAAGCAATGCCAAAGAATGTTCAAACTATTACACAATTGTGTTCATTTCACACATTAACNTCTACTTCAAATCCTGAAAGATGCCGCTGCTAAAGTGCTGCACTTAATATGCCAGCAAATTTGGAAAACTCGGCAGTGGCCATAGGACTGGAAAAGGTCAGCTTTCATTCCAATCCCAAAGAAAAGCAATGCCAAAGAATGTTCAAACTATTACACAATTGTGTTCATTTCACACATTAACAAAATAATGCTCAAAATTCTACAAGCTAGACTTCAACAGTACATGAACCAAGAACTTCCAGATGCTCAAGCCAGATTTAGAAAAGGCAGAGGAACCAGAGATCAAATTGCCAAGATCCTATGATTGTTGGATCATAGAAAAAGCAAGAGAATTACAGAAAAACATCTACTTCTGTGTCATTGACTATGCTAAAGCCTTTGACTGTGTGAATCACAATAAATTTGTGTGGAAAATTCATAAAGCAATGGGAATATCAGACCACCTTACCTGCCTCCTGTGAAACCTGTATGCAAGTCAAGAAGCAACAGTTAGAACCAGATATGGAACAACAGACTGGTTCCAAATCAGGAAAGGAGTACATCAAGGCTGTATATTGTCACCCTGCTTATTTAACTTACATGCTGAGTACATTATGAAAAATGCCGGGCTGGATGAAACACAGGCTAAGATTGCTGGGAGAAATATCAGTAATCTCAGATATGCAGATGACATCACCCTATGGCAGAAAGTGAAGAACTAAAGAGTCCCTTGATGAANCTGGTTCCAAATCAGGAAAGGAGTACATCAAGGCTGTATATTGTCACCCTGCTTATTTAACTTACATGCTGAGTACATTATGAAAAATGCCGGGCTGGATGAAACACAGGCTAAGATTGCTGGGAGAAATATCAGTAATCTCAGATATGCAGATGACATCACCCTATGGCAGAAAGTGAAGAACTAAAGAGTCCCTTGATGAAAATGAAAGAGGAGAGTGAAAAAGCTGGCTTAAAACTCCGCATTAAAAAAACAAAGATCGTGGCATCTGATCCCATCACTTCATGGCACCTAGATGGGGAAACAATGGAAACAGTGACAGACTTTATTTTCTTGGGCTTTAGAATCATTGCAAATGGTGACTGCAACCATGAAATTAAAGGACACTTGATCCTTGGAAGAAAAGCTATGACCAACCTAGACAGTGTGTTAAAAAGCAGAAACATTACTTTGCTGACAAAGGTCCGTCTAGTCAAAGCTATGGTTTTTCCAGTAGTCATGTGTGTATGTGAGAGTTGGACTATAAAAGAAAGCTGAATGCCAAAGAATTGATGCTTTTGAACTGTGGTGTTCGAGATAACTCTTGAGAGACCCTTGGACTGCAAGGAGATCAAACCAGTCCATCCTAAAGGAAATCAGTCCTGAATATTCATTGGAAAGACTGATGCTGAAGCTGAAACTCCAATACTTTGGCCACCTGATGCGAAGAACTGACACATTGGAAAAGACCCTGATGCAGGGAAAGATTGAAGACGGGAGGAGAAGGGGATGACAGAGGACAAGATGGTTTGAAGGCCTCACTGACTCAATGGACAGGAGTTTGAGCAAACTCCAGGAGACGGTGAAGGACAGGGAAGCCTGGTGTATTCATTCCGTGGGGTTGCAAAGAGTCAGACATGACTGATCAACTCTGAACAGCACCACTTAGAATAGTTCTGTAGCAGCAAAGTACTACTTATTGAAAATCTTGCTCTTTCGACTGTGTTCTTGCTGGCCACCCAAATATGTAGTACTTCTGTACCTCAAATTATAAATCGGTGGGAAAAGGCAGTAAACACCATGAGTTTGGGCAAAAGCACTGACTTTCCAGCTGCAGAGGTCAAGGAATTAGTGCGTTGGGTGCTGCTTCGAAGGGTAGGAAGGGGGCAGGAAATGCTCAGGACTTGGTGATCTTTCTCACGGCTTGTAAAGTAGAGCAGTGGTTTTGTTTATTTATTTTTTCCCGAGAAACATTGTGCTCGGTACAGTAGGAGTAGCCGTGGGTAATGCTGTGTGTTGTAATGTCCACTTTCATCTCATCTGTGCCTTCCTCAGTGGGGCAGTGGCTCTACATTGGTGTTGAAGGAGCCTCACAGGGCAGGGAGTTGCACCCTCCCCCCTTGATCTTCTGTGTATAATTCATGTAATTTATGTTCTTTCTTCAGATGGTGTTTGGAAAGAATGAGGGATTTGCTTAAAAGGAAAGTCTGCTGCTGGTCTCAGGGAACAAAGGGGCTGAGAGGGTCCTGAGAGTCCATACCCTACCTCTTTCTTCATGGGTTGCTCTTCCTGTTTGCGGCGAGGCACAGGGCTTTATGAAAGTGTGTGGCAGAGGATTCATCTGGCTGAGAGAAGGGGCAGGAGAGGAGGGTTGGAGGCCGAGGAGGTGAGACATGAGGCAGGGGTTTCTGAGCTATGCTGGGAGCAGTGATAAGAGAGTATAGAAAATGTGGTGAAAAGATTGTTAGAGTTTGGATTCAGGGGCAAGAGATAAAGACAAAAGGTCTGTCTCGGGTTTCAAGATAGAAAACGCTGTTTTGAAAATTTAGAATAGTGATGTCTGCCACTGAGGCTCCTGTTCCGTGTGAGTGGCTGTGCAGGAGGGAGTTTCCAAGGACCCCCTCAAGGTTGGACGAGTCAGGAAAGCGCTGCAGGGTTTGCAGAGGCCAGGCCTCGGTGGTGACTGCAGTGTGCTCTCATTCTTCAGTGGGCCAACACCATTTGCTCTGTTCTTCTCCCAGAGTTTCCGGTTTGGTGTGGAGATAGCCTACGTGGGAGCTACCATCTTGGATGTCTGCAAACGAGTGAGAAAGAAGACATTGGTTGGAGGCAACCATCAGAGTAAGGCTGCAGTTCCTCGTGTTTGTTACACAGATCAGCTTCCCTCGTTGCCTGGATCTGCCCCAGAGTTTGTGCTCTCTCCCTCAAGGTGACATCCGGGGTGACTCGAAGGGGCAGGTGGCTCTTCTGTCCCGCACCAATGCCAACGTGTTTGACGAGGCCGTCCGGGTCACAGAGGGAGAAGTGCCTGCCCGGATTCACTTGATCGGGGTAGGAGTGCGTGTCTGTCCTCCACTCTCACTGGGAAGCCTCACCCACACACAGAGCCGATGAAAGTGCCCCACGCGCTCAGACTCGTCCCGCACACAGCAGTTGAGGTGACTGTCCTGCATCTGCACTGGGAGACACTCCCCCCCAGCTGTTCTGCTCCAGCGAGTCCTGTAAAGTAAGGCCCAGCAAGGACCGCGGACCTTTTCCCCTGCTCTCTAAAGAAAAGTGCGTGCCCTTCTTGCCTGTGTGCACACACAGAAACTTGCTGCAGGTATGCTCTGGGTGCAGTTTGAGAGTCAGTTCCAAGAAGCCAGCTCATTTCAAAATCCCACCTGTACATCCTCTTTACTTTGTCTTGTTAACAACAGTAACAAAAACAAAAAATGAAAAGAACCCCAAAGTTTCACCAGCAAACTTTTTCAGGGAATTAAATCGTTTGGATTGGACAGAATCATTGATATTTGGACCCTTCTCCAGCCAGAGGAAGAGCGGAAGAAACGTGAGTACTGTCTGGCCATGTGGGGCAGGCACAGGCACCCTGGGGTCGGGTGGGAGGTGCACTGAGTTGCTTGACGTCTGCCCTGGAGGAGCCGATGTGCTGCTTCTGGCGGTGGCGTGGTGCCCGAGGCTGCCTGTTCTCAGAGGTGACGACAGCTCTTTCCAGGCCCTGTTCTCGGGAGTTTAGATCTCTCTCCCACACACTGGCCCCGCGGCCATCGTCCTAACCCTCTTGCTGTTCCGTCTGCCTGAGGACCTTACACGTGGTGACTTCCACATGGGCCCTGTGCAATCGTTTCTAACACTCCCATAGCATGCTTGCTTTTTCATTACTGCGTTGTTTCAAATCCCCAATGAGCAGGGATCTCAAGGGCAGGACTCTTGACCCCGAACTCGATGCTCGGGTCACTGTGCTGGCTCACCGCGGCGCCCAGGGCAGGCTTTGGTGCCATCAGGCCTGGACCCAGGTCTCCAGCTCTGAGACCATTCATTTGTCTCGTGGCCCATTAAGAATGCGGAACTGCCACCACCAATATGGGTGCAGCTGCGTCCCCCTGACCCACACGCATGTTCCCTCTAGGAAACCTCATCATTAAGGACAAGTTCATCAGGAGGTGGGCGCACAAAGAGGGCTTCAGCGGCTTCAAGCGGTACGTGACCGCGGCCGAGGACAAGGAGCTGGAAGCCAAGATTGCGGTCGTGGAGAAGTACAACATCCGCCTTCCAGAGCTGGTGAAGAGGATAGAGCGGTGCCACATAGAGGACTTGGACTTCGCAGGTGAGGACGTGGGGCAGGGGTGGCCCCTGGGCCTCTTGCCAGCATGGACTTCACTGACCGGGGCGGCTGCACCAGCCGAGGGGAGCTGGGCTGCCTTCCTCCCGCCCCCCTCTCTTTCTGCTCTACTTCCAGCTGAAAAAAGGGGCCCTGAGCCCCAGCTCTGCCACTGTGGCAAGCCCCTGCCCTCCCCAGGGCCTCTGTCCCCTCATGTGCAGGAAGTGGGTGGCAGGTGGTAGCCGTGAGCTCTGGACCGGACTCTGCCGTGTCCTCAGCCCCTGCAGTGGGTTTCTCATTCTCCTCATCTGTTTATTGTCTCCCTCCCTCTCTTTTTTTTTTTTTTCAAACTGAGGTTCCCTCTTCTGCAGAGCTGCACCCAGGCGAGAAAACGCAGTTAGGGCAGCATACACCTTCTCCCCTCCCCTCTCTCCCCCGCCTGCCCTGGCTGACGGTTGTCTGTGTTTCTGCTGCAGAGTACATCTTGGGCACCGTGCACAAGGCCAAGGGCCTGGAGTTTGACACTGTGCACGTCCTGGACGACTTTGTGAAAGTGCCCTGTGCCAGGCACAACCTCGCGCAGCTGCCCCACTTCAGAGTTGGTGAGCAGACAGAGTCCTCCTCTTGGGGCTGCCTTGCTTTTTCCGGGATGCTGTGGCCTCTTGGAAGGATCCTCCTAGAACAGAAAGATCCTCCTGGTCCTAAATGTATCATTCTTAGACTGTGGTTTTTAGAAAAAGCTTCCAGGGCCTACCTCCGTCAGGCTTCTCCAAGGGCAGGTGGGTTTATCGTGTCTTGATTTTTCCCCATCAGACAGAAGCTCTAAATCATAGTTTACCTATCCACCAGGGTGTATTTTTCTGTATTTTTTTTTTTATTAAAAAGGTATCATTTGTCTTCTTTTGTATCAGTTTATACGTGAGGCTACCTGTTAAACTCTTAAGCATCAGTGCTGTTGGTTTGGGGTTTAAGTCTTAGAATGAAACCATTTGAAGTCTTCCTATAAACAGACAAAATCTCTCTCTTAGTCATGGGTCAAAATTTGGGTCATAGCCTGCATGAGCGAGCCCCAAATAGAAATACTAAAAATTCCTTAATCTCTGACAAATATATTCCTAAAGCAAGAGGAAGACATAGTGTTGAGCATACGTTGCTTTGGAGCAGGGAGACACGGGCCATAGTGATACCAGCTGCTCTGTCTTGAAGAAGTGAAGTTTATTTAATAATGTAATAGAGTGTGGCCTCATGCAGCCCTTACCAGGAGATCGTCACTGTGCCTTACGATTACTGCCGGACTGTTAGCAGTCCTGCTCTCTCATTGGTTGGTGCCACAGGGGCCCCTCCCACAGGCAGCCGGCTGTCAGGGAGCGACTTTTAGCGGTCCATTCAGCCAGTTGTCAGCGGAGTGGTGGTCATCAGGAGAGTGAGGTGAGAGGCGGAGCCTGGCTTTCTCCCTGGGGGCCTTCAGCTCACCCAGCCCTGGGCCAGCACGTGAGCCGGGGGCCCAGGGCACAGGCTGGGGTCCTTGTCCTGCAGGGCTCCAGAGCCTTCACCAGGACTGCACCCTGGCTGGGCCCACGCCTTGAAGTGGTGACCCGGTCCCTGATCCCCACCTCTGAGACCTCACGGCAGCAGCCGTCTGTGTGCATCACAGCCTGTGGGGCCTGCCCCCACCGTACTGGCAGCCTGAGGAGCCTGAGGACCGTTAGGGCCTGGGTGCCCGGCTCCCTCAGTGATGACAGCCGCACAGGGTCTGGAGGCCTGGCCCTGAGGGAGCCACCGGCTGAGATCTGCCTCCCCTCAGCCAGGACCGGACCTCAGAGGGTGACGGTTGTGCCTGGGGACTGTGTCCTTTCTTATCAGAACAGAGCATAATATTCACTTGGTGGAGGTTTACAGGAGCATCGTTCCCTGACCGTGACCTGACCTCAGGAACACAGGCTCTGCCACCAAAATGTTGGCAACAACTCTCTGGCCCCTCCCTCCCCTTCCCTAGAAAAGGCTTTGCTGAGAGCTCTCGAGGAGTTTGGGCTGTTCAGGGCACAAGCCATCCAGCTCTTTGCAGGGCCCTGCGTTAAACTCTGCTCTGCTCCAGAGTTCAGTGTTGTGGTGTTTGGCCTCATCCTGTGCCCATCCTTGTAGGGTGAATGGCACAGCTCCTTGTGTGTTCCCACACCCCCACCCCTTGTGGAGGGCTCCTGTGTGCAGGCACTGACGGGGCGGAAACCGTGCGAGCCCATCCTGGCTGAGGGAGAGGGACGGCGTCTGGAGGGAAGAGCACAGCCCTCGAGACAGGAGGCGCAGGCGCCCCGGGACCCTTGTGTGGCTGTGGCTGAGGTCTGTCTGTCCAGGGACTTCACCTCCATCAGCCTGATTTCTGCCAGCCTCCTGGTTGCTATGACGATGCTCCAGGCAGGCCACTGCTGACCACGCCCCAGGTGCTGGGTGGCCAGTGAACAAGCCCCCGGGACTCGCCAGAGGCAGCACCAACAAGAACTCCAGTTGCTGCGGCCCTCGTCTTGTACGATTTTGTTTGTTTCTGGAGTTGGTGTTTGTAGGAAAGCTTCACTTATGAGGCCAGCAGATCTTTAGGGATTTTTGCGGGGTAGCTGGGGAGTAGTAAATGTTTAGATGAGAACATAAATTTTTGTAAGCAGGCTTGTGTGTTGATATATTTTTTTCCCTTTTCTTTCTTTAGAGTCGTTTTCTGAGGATGAGTGGAATTTACTGTATGTAGCAGTAACTCGTGCCAAAAAGCGGCTCATCATGACCAGATCTCTGGAGAACATTTTGACTTTGGCTGGGGTAAGCACAGACGGTTGTTTGCTGACTCCTGATTTATAGACAAGCCTGACTTTTCTTAGTCTAAACCAGTATCCCAGAGAGTGAAGTAAGAGAGTAAATTTTATGTACAAATAATCTCTACCTGTTGTGTGAGTTTCTGCATGAATTTTGATCTTATGTATTCTTAGAACCTGCATTACGGTAGTGGTTAGATCTGTAACAGAAGCAAATTATCACATTGGCAATTGATAACAGATGGCTTGTAGAGTAGTGATACCATTTCAAAACATGGGTTACATGAGGAAATCTGAGACATTTTAATGTTGAGACAATGATATGTTGCAGTTCCACGTCTGCATATGTTTGGAGTCCGTGTCTCTGAAACACCAGGGACTTTCCTTTGATATCCACAGCCCCCGTTATTGTCTCATAAAATTTATGGTGATTCCACATGGCCTCTACCACTCGATCCATAATCATACTCTTATGATTATCTCAGAAATGTTGATTTGTTCCGATCAGGACCCAGACAGACGTTTGGTTAGTAGGGCTCTTAAACTTGTTTACTTAGAGCCGCCCAGGACCCCTCCCTCACCCCTGACGCTCCTGACAGTTGGTGGAAACTGCGTCAGTTGTTCCCCAGAGCGGCCCTCTTGTGTTTGCTCTGCAGTCGCCTGCCCTGGGTCGTCATCACGGGAAGTCACCTGAGGGGCGTGACTGGGCTGGGGTCCAGCTGTCCTGGCAGGAGCCCTCCATGGTGCGGGGGCAGCAGCCTTCGCTCTGCTGTATCCCGTCAGGAGGCAGCGGTTTCAGATTCTCTCCCTCTTAGTGATGCTCAGACTGTTCGCCTCTTTAGCAGACAGAGCTAGGAGATCCATACTTTTGGCACTGATCATTTCAACCCCAGTTTTTGATTTAAGCTTCTTGTTAAACACAACACAGATACATAAAAGAGACGCGCAGGTGCAACGAGCAGGAGGTAGGCTGCCCTCTGCACTGTCGGGAGCTGGTGGCCGATTGCACTTACAACCCTCGTCACTTGTGGTTCCCCAGCCCAGTCCTTTAAGGATTTCTACTTCTTTACACAGTACACAGTTTACTTTCTCTTACATTTGAATCTTTTCTCTTATACTGAAAATCTTGGTTCAGAACCATATTTATTAATTGCTTATTTATATTATTCTGGGTGTAAAAATTTTCAAGTTGTACCAATATTACTGTTGACAGAATACTGTGTGGAATTAAAGATTTCCTAACAGCTCTGTCTCTCAATATTCCGCTGAAGATGTGATATTCCGCTGAAGATGTGTAGTCAGAGTACCGTGTTTTGAGGTACCATGCTTGAAATGAGTCTTTTCCCGTCTGTGTGACTTGATCACCAGTTTAGGCGCAGGTGGACGTATTTGTTTATCTGCAGCCCCTACGAGGATTGCTGTCCTTTACCATTATCTTTTTGAATGTATAAAACTTATGTCTCTGAAATCAGAACTTTGTAACGGTGTCCTTTGAGAAGTCTCGTTCCCTCCCTATCTCCTGTAGACTCTCCTTCCATCATTGATAGCTAGTTTTTAAAAATTAGTTTTTTATATTTTCTTTTGCAGATATTGACAAATATGTATAGATGTATTTTTCTATTTTCCTTTTCCATGAAAGGTAGCATTCTGTAATATTCTATACCTCACTTTTTATCAGTTTCTAAAGCTTTTTCTCCTCCTTTTTACATCTGAGTAGTATTCACTGAATCCATCTGACATGATTTATATAGTTCCTCACCCATGGATATTGGATTTTTTCCAGTCTTTTGCTTTTAATACTTTTGCCACCAGGCATGATCTTAGGCACAGGTCATTTTCTGTTTTGTCTAATGCATCTTGGGGATACAATTCTACAGTCAAAATTTTGGGGTAAACGATAATGAATGTATCACTTTTCTAGGTATTACCATATTCATCACGGGAATTGTATGTCTTGGAGTCCCACAAGTTTTGTGTTAGAGTCTAGCAGACTTTTTAAAGCTAACTGGAAGCATGTCAGTTGCTCATGTACACATTTTATGGGGAAATGAGCTTTCTCCAAGGAGAAAAGAGCACAGACTCTGGAGAAGTACTTCCTTCCCACTAAGGCTGGTTGGGAGACATCTGTTGGTCCAGGGGCTCGCACAGCCCGTTTGTGTGACCAGATGATTCTTAGTCTGAAAGGCCTTGCATGAGGGAAGGACTTCTGCTTTTTCTCTGTTGTGGCTTATGACTCCATCTGGGAACATCCTGTTTCAGACGTAGTGAAGTCCACCCTGGTCAGCAGTTGTTCATACACACTGGTGGGAACATGAGCATTTGTATATTTTCTGTTCTTTCCTGTAGCAGGTAGGCAGACCCTGAAAGACAGAAAAACCACATAAATCAGAACCGTAGACCTGGATTTTGAGGGGGGAAAAAAAAAATTGGATAAATAGCTAGTTGTAATTCCGAAAAACCCGTGAAATCACCCTTGCTTTGTCGGCAAGCGTTGGCGGTCTTTCTGGTGTGCCAGCCCTGGTTGCCCTCCTCTGCAGTGGCGGCACCCAGAGCCTGGTGCCTGTTCTCGGGGCATCTCCCATCCGGAAGGGCGCTGGCATTTGACACGGTGTCCACCGTGTGCAGACGATGCGTGCCTGGCACACGCTATTGTGCATCTTCCTCCAGCAGCGAGCTGACCTGGGTGCTGGGTCCGTGCCTTTTGCAGGTAGAGCAGCAGAGGCTCAGAGCTTGCTCACGGGAACAGCCAGGGGCTCGGGGAAATGGGCATACGCAGGTGTTTGAAGCTCACTGGGCTGTGAAGAGAACATGCAGATCATGTTTAATGTCACAGAGGCAGGTCGACCTCAGATAAAATCCAGAAGCAGTCCGAAAATGTTATAGCCAATAGTGTCACATGTTTGTCCATTAACCCTTTTTTTCTAAACCAGTCATTTTAGTAAGAATGCGGCTGGACTGGGTCCCGCTGTGTGTGTTCTATTGGAGCTGGTGTTAGGCGCAGGGAAAAGGCAGAGAAGCAAGGGAAGCTGCCGTGGTCCGTGCTTTTCTTATTTTGGCACTCATGCGATGGCCTAGAGTGTTGGACGTCCAGGTAGAAAATTGCAGAGGCACCTCAGTGACACGCTTGCTCTCTCCTTCCCAGGAATACTTCTTGCAGGCGGAGCTGACAAGTAACGTGCTGAAGACAGGCGTGGTGCGCTGCTGCGTGGGCCAGTGCAGCAACGCCATCCCTGTGGACGCCGTGCTCACCATGCGCAAGCTGCCCATCACCTACGTATGTGGCTCGGCCGCTGCCTCTGCCCTTCCCAGTGTTTAGCTCAGTCCTCCGAGCTTTATCGCCAGGCAGCCGTGAGCCTGTCCGGGCCATGGGTGAGGGAGGGGAAGGGGAAGCTTGTCTGATCCTTCCATGAGGAGGTCTGGAGGAGCGCTCTGGACCTCAGCATTACAGACACTGGACCCCGTGGGGCCGGGCCAGGTGGCAGTTTGGGNCCGTGAGCCTGTCCGGGCCATGGGTGAGGGAGGGGAAGGGGAAGCTTGTCTGATCCTTCCATGAGGAGGTCTGGAGGAGCGCTCTGGACCTCAGCATTACAGACACTGGACCCCGTGGGGCCGGGCCAGGTGGCAGTTTGGGAGGCAGGCTGGTGCAGACGCTCAGGTGAGGACTGTTTCCTGGGGGTCCAGCTAGCTTTTTCCTGGCTTTTTCATCTTGTGCCTTAATACGCCCTGGGAACTTGATAAAGCAGAGTCCACCCTGGATGCTTTGCTGGGGGAGGTGTGACCTCAGGGCCACACGGCAGGTCTGAAAGCATCAGAGTCTGATGGAGGGGGGTCACACTTGGTGGGAAACGCTTGTCCTCCAACTGTCCCCCTCCCCTCCTTTCCTTACCCCGCCCTGCAGAGCAACAGGAAGGAGAGCCAGGGTGGGTACCTGTGCCATTCGTGTGTGGAGCAGCGCATCGGGCCGCTGGCCTTCCTGACCGCCTCCCCTGAGCAGGTGCGCGCCATGGACCGCACAGTGGAGAACGTCGTGCTGCCCCGGCACGAAGCCCTGCTCTTCCTCGTCTTCTGAGCGCTGGGATGCCCGGGGGGCTCCTGCCCCTGCAGATGGCGACGTCGGGGGCTCCCTCCCTGAGGCCAGACTCGCTCACAGAGCATTTTCCAAGGATGATGACAGCAGCCAGAGGTGCACCTGCTTTGTCTTCACCCCTGGAGTTAGCCAGACCCTGCCGCCCCTCCTCCACGTCTGTGGGCCAGGAACACGGGGGATGGTCTTTTGATAAAAAAAAAAATTTTATGTATTTAAACTTTTATTACAAGGTCTCAATTAAACAGGCATTGTAGCACTGGCATTCCACTGTGTGAGGCCCCTGCCTTCACCCCCACTGTTTCTGGACTTTCTGTTTCTCCACTTACTGTTGTCAAAGCTCTGTGACTGTTCATATCACACACTGAACAGAGTAGGAGGCTTTATGTCCAGGGACAACTGACACATCAGAAACGAGATGTTTCATGCTCTGGGGAGTCGGGCACATGTGAGACCCAGGGTGTGCCCTTTCGTCGTGGGGCTCACAGCCTGGACAGGGAGGCGCTTGACACACAGCAAGTGCACAGTGACTGTAGCTAGACGTCTCTTGTCGCTGCAGGTGGAGCAGAAGCCCAGAGCGCGAGGGCAGGGCGAGGCCAGCCAGCCCCCACACAAGACACAGGCACTTAGTTCCTGGTTGGGTGCTGGGGGGTGTCAGTAACCTGGCTCTTCTCACAGAGGCGTGGCTTAGCCACACGTGGGTCCGGTGTTTGCACGTTTTCGCCACGCAGCACATCAGGGATGCAGACGGCAGGTGGGGCACTGCCAGAGCTCCCCAGCTCTGGTGTCTGAGCCCAGGCCGCTGAGTGGGGAGCAGGCTTCCTGCCCTGTGTGGCTCCCCTCGTCTCTCCCACATCGGGCCTCTAGCGGAGTTTAGCAAGCAAGCAGGCCGGTGAGGAAAGCAAGGGTGCTGGTGGACAGGGTGACCGTGTGGAGAGGGTGAGGGCTGCGTTAACATCTGCATGGGGAAGAGGGTTAACGCGGTGGGCCCTGAGCACAGCTGGGGAGGACTTCCTCACCCCCCTGCCGTGCTCCTGGCCCAGCCTCGCTTGGTGCTCCTGGATCACTCGGAACAAAGCAGCGAGAGGGAGGGAGTGGTTTGAGTTTGCAGGGCACAGTGTTCAGAGTCTTTGAGTAGAAGGATTTGGGGAGGGGATGACTAGAGAGGGCCCCACGAACACATTTTCTGAAAGTCTGGTTTTACTCACTGGAGAGGAAGGCGCTTGCGATTGTTGGAGGAGTATATCCTAGGCCTCCACTGAGCACCTGTTGGGCAGGCCCGACCATGGGTGTCTGGAATCACATGCAGTCCTGACTCAGAGAGGGCAGTCAGGACTGTGACGCTGTGGGGCCCTTTAGAGGAGGGCGTTCAGAGCTGGAGCCGCACTGCTGCTCTGGGGCCCAAGAGGGGTCCATCAGAGTGGAGGGTGGGCGACCACCAGAATGGGTGGTGCTCGAGCTGTGTTTAATATCAGCGTGAGTGGCTAGCTACCTCCTAAAGAAGGAGAGAACCTTCTGGAAAGAAGGAGCAACGTGAAGGACAAACATGTTTGTGGTCACGGTGCCACAGTAAAACATCAGTGTTAGTGTTTTGGCACTTATTTAAAAAATAAGAGGATCCAGGAATTGATACTGGTACTTTATTTTTTAAGTGTTACATAAGAACTTCTAAAATGTCAGTAAAGTCACATAGTTGGTGTGTTTCAAATAGAAAAATAATTTTTAAATACACAGTAAAAATAGAAATGTTATTTATTTTAGTTTCTTAAGGAAATCAGTAATCAGTTTATTAAGATAGAAATTCAGATATAAAATTTATAGTTTTGTTAAATATACTTATAAAGTCAATTATATTCTATTTATTTTTATTACAGATTTTTTTATTGAAGTATAGTTGATTTACAGTATTATGTTAGTTTCAGGTGTACAACATAATTTAATATTTTTATAGATTACACTCCATTTAAAATTATTAAAGATGCTTATATTTCCCTGTGCTGTGCAATATACCTTTGTTGCTTATTTACTTTATATATCATAGTTTGCATCTTCTAATCCCATACCCTTGTGTATAAGTGTTAAATGTCCATTATCATTTTAATATGAGTGACTNGGCCTCTAGCGGAGTTTAGCAAGCAAGCAGGCCGGTGAGGAAAGCAAGGGTGCTGGTGGACAGGGTGACCGTGTGGAGAGGGTGAGGGCTGCGTTAACATCTGCATGGGGAAGAGGGTTAACGCGGTGGGCCCTGAGCACAGCTGGGGAGGACTTCCTCACCCCCCTGCCGTGCTCCTGGCCCAGCCTCGCTTGGTGCTCCTGGATCACTCGGAACAAAGCAGCGAGAGGGAGGGAGTGGTTTGAGTTTGCAGGGCACAGTGTTCAGAGTCTTTGAGTAGAAGGATTTGGGGAGGGGATGACTAGAGAGGGCCCCACGAACACATTTTCTGAAAGTCTGGTTTTACTCACTGGAGAGGAAGGCGCTTGCGATTGTTGGAGGAGTATATCCTAGGCCTCCACTGAGCACCTGTTGGGCAGGCCCGACCATGGGTGTCTGGAATCACATGCAGTCCTGACTCAGAGAGGGCAGTCAGGACTGTGACGCTGTGGGGCCCTTTAGAGGAGGGCGTTCAGAGCTGGAGCCGCACTGCTGCTCTGGGGCCCAAGAGGGGTCCATCAGAGTGGAGGGTGGGCGACCACCAGAATGGGTGGTGCTCGAGCTGTGTTTAATATCAGCGTGAGTGGCTAGCTACCTCCTAAAGAAGGAGAGAACCTTCTGGAAAGAAGGAGCAACGTGAAGGACAAACATGTTTGTGGTCACGGTGCCACAGTAAAACATCAGTGTTAGTGTTTTGGCACTTATTTAAAAAATAAGAGGATCCAGGAATTGATACTGGTACTTTATTTTTTAAGTGTTACATAAGAACTTCTAAAATGTCAGTAAAGTCACATAGTTGGTGTGTTTCAAATAGAAAAATAATTTTTAAATACACAGTAAAAATAGAAATGTTATTTATTTTAGTTTCTTAAGGAAATCAGTAATCAGTTTATTAAGATAGAAATTCAGATATAAAATTTATAGTTTTGTTAAATATACTTATAAAGTCAATTATATTCTATTTATTTTTATTACAGATTTTTTTATTGAAGTATAGTTGATTTACAGTATTATGTTAGTTTCAGGTGTACAACATAATTTAATATTTTTATAGATTACACTCCATTTAAAATTATTAAAGATGCTTATATTTCCCTGTGCTGTGCAATATACCTTTGTTGCTTATTTACTTTATATATCATAGTTTGCATCTTCTAATCCCATACCCTTGTGTATAAGTGTTAAATGTCCATTATCATTTTAATATGAGTGACTAGATGAAAAAATAAAAGTGTTATTCAAAAATATAAACTAAGCACTACATGGAAATGAAAATCCTTTAGATCCTTTATAAAGGTTAGTCTTTAAAACATGGGGCTTCCCTGATTTCATTTAGTTGTGAATGTGTTTTTGTGCACATTTTCTGTAGACTTTTTTTTTTGTTTTTACACCACATAAATTGGGAGAATAAGGAAAATAATTATAAGCTAGTTCCAGATATTTTTCTTTGGTTCATTCATTTTTAAGTAACCCCTTCTCATTGATAACTTAAATGAGATATTTTTTCAGTTGTTTAAGAATGTGCAGTGTGCTAATAGCAAGTTCTAGTTTTTTATTTCAAAGTTAGGATTTCTGATTTGTCTCCATCTTCTCTGATTTTATCATGTATATAGAGGTTCTAATGCAGAAGTACCCATATAAAAACAAATTCTGTATGTCATATTCCTTTTGTTTAGAAGTTATTGGAAATAAAAATTATTCTTGAAATAGAATTGTTAAAATATCATAGTGCATTGTAGATTATGCATTACTTTGTCCTTTCATATAATTATTCTCAAAGCATATTTCAGATTTTATATTTTTTTAAAAAACTAGGTGATAGCATTTGACCAACCTAAAGGATTGGTACAGAGAAATTTTAAAATATCACAGAATATCAGCAACTGAAATTGCAGTCACTAAAGGTATGACCTGTAGGAAATGTTTGGAGAGATGAGATATGTTTGGCTGGGGCGTGTGTGCAGTAGGAAGAGGCTAGGGAGGGGCCAGGTCACCAAGGGAGCTGGACACGAAGGAGTGTGGGTGGTGTGCTCAAAAATTATGAGAAGTCAGTGAGAAATTGTAACACATTAGATTTTCNATGTTTGGAGAGATGAGATATGTTTGGCTGGGGCGTGTGTGCAGTAGGAAGAGGCTAGGGAGGGGCCAGGTCACCAAGGGAGCTGGACACGAAGGAGTGTGGGTGGTGTGCTCAAAAATTATGAGAAGTCAGTGAGAAATTGTAACACATTAGATTTTCTTTTCAGGAAGAGCATTCCAGTTGTAGACTGGAGGATGTTTTGAGAAGGTCAGCTCAGTTAAGAGGCTCAGAGTCATGATCTCAGCTAGAAATGACATCTGCTGGGCTGGACCAGCACAGGCAAAGTGGTCCAATGAGGTGGGCTTGTCCTCTAGTGAGTGGTTCTCAGAGTGTGTTCCCCAGGTGAGCAGTGTCATATCCACTGGGACCTTGATATAAAGGCATAGTCTGTTCTTCACCCACATCTGCTGGGTCAGAACTCGTGAGACTGAGGCCAGCAGTTAGTATTCTTTTTATTACTACTTTTTATTAGAATGTCTTTGCTTTATAGTGCTGTTAGTTTCTGCTGTACAGCAGTGTAAATCAGTTATAATACATATACATGCATCCCCTCTCTTTTGGGTTTCCTTCCCATTTACATCATCATAGAGTACTGAGTACAGTTCCCTATGCTTAGTCATCAGTTTTATACATAGTACTGTATATACGTCCATCCCTGTCTCCCAGTTCATCCTGTTCCCCTCCTCCCCACTCGGTATCCATACGTTTGTTCTCTGCACCTGTCTCTTCGTTTCTACTTTGCAAATAAATTCATCTGTACCATTTTTCTAGATTCCACATGTAAGCGATATTTGATTTACTCTTTCTGACTTCCTTCATTCTTTATGACAGCCTCTAGGTCCATCCACATCTCTGCAAATGGCACAGTTTTGTTCCTTTTTGTGGCTGAATAATACTCCATTGTATATGTGTACCACATCTTTATCCATTCATCTGTTGAAGGACATTTGGTTGACGTTGATGTTTAATGAGCCCTACAAGTGATTCTGATGTGCACTGAGTTCTGAGAACTTCTGCTCTCAGGATTAAGGAGGTCGAATCAGCAGGACTTAGGGCTTCATTGGGGGTAGTAAGTCGGTGGTAGGAATCCCGACAGGACCCCTAGGTTTCTGGCTCGTTTGCAGTATGGGTGAGGGTACCCTTCATTGGGACAGAAAACACAGGGTGTAGTAGGTTTGTGTAAAAACACTGATGGACTTGGTTTTGACTTGTCAAGTTTGGGTGCTTATAAGAAACCCAAGTAGGTTTGCTGATGGGGACACGGGTCTGTAGGTCCACAGACTGGCATGGACTGGAAGCAGTTTAGAGTTATCGCGTGTAAGTGGCGTTGAGGAAGACCAGCATGAGGGTTTCGACAAGTCCACTCCACCATAGTGTCCAGAAAGGAAAGCAGAGAGGAACACCAGGCTTGAGCTGAGAAAGGAAGAGCATCCTTTGAAGAGGCAACAGCCAGTTCCCAAAGATGGAGTAGCTGCTGAATTCAGGAGAGGAAGGGGTTTAAGTGGAAGTGGCTTCAGCATCCAGCACTGCCCGGACCAGCAGGGGTGGGGAATAAAGTTGCAAAGCCAGAGGTGATGTTAGCATGGTCAGTTCAGTGAGGCCAGGAGCTGGACCCCGGAGACCAACGTGGGTGGGGCCTTCAGGTAACCAAGCGTGATCATGGACCAATCATACGTGTGTACTTTGGTTGCTTCCTGAAGCCATACTTGAGGGACAACAAATAGGATCCTTTTTTTAGGCATAAACCTGTTTGGACAAAGACAGCAGGGAGAAAGTGACAGCCATAAGAGTCTGGAGGTTGGGAAGCAGAGAAGTGAGTGATGACTGATAGCTCTCCAGGCCCAAGAACTCTGACAAGGGGCGGGACTCGATGGTGCTGGAACCACGGGAATTAGGAGTAAAGGTGGAGCAGGAACAGTGGCAGCGAGTTTGAATAAAAGCCAGTTACATCGTCATGCTCTTGCTCACCTGTGAAACCGGGCAATGTCTTGTCCTCAACCCTGGCGGAATCCAGAGCTTTGGTCTCTGAGGAGGATGAACCAGGAGGCTCTCCTGAAAGAGACCAAGCACAGCTGAGGGCCAGGGCCACGGTGGTCACAGGCCATCATCGTCACGAGCTCAGGCGGCTGCAGCAGAAGGCTTGTAACCTACAGACTCCAACTCCTCCCAGCTCTGGATGCCGCGAGTGTGAGGGGAAGGCACTGGCAGGTGTGTCGCCTGTTGAGCTCCTGCTTCCTGCTTCACAGCATCTTCTCACTGTCCTCACCTGAGGAAGGAGCAGGGAGCTCTCGGGTCTGTTCCCAGGATGCTGATCCCATCCCGAGGGCTTCACCCCATGACCTCATCGCCTCCAAAGACCCCATCTCCTGACACCATCCCCTTGGGGGGCAGTGTGGTTAGGAATAACATCCTTGTTTTATACACGCATGCATGCACATGCTAGATGGGAGACCAACAACTTCTGTAGGGAGTAGACCCAACTTCAGCGAAAACACCCACAGTGATGTAGGTTCCTTGGGTGACTGGCCCCATGGAACCCGCATCGGCATCAGACTACCCAAATGCTCAGGGTTTCAAACAAGTTTTTAGTGCTTGACCCTTAAATAGGAGCAGCAGACCAACCAAATGTGGATCTCCAGCCATCTGAAAAAAGTCTCCAAGACGAAAGTGGGATATCAGAAAAGAATCAACTTGAAAGAAATGGTCTGTACAAGGAAAAGAAAAATCTAAATCTCTTAAATGTATTCAGAGAATAAGAGAAGATAGTGTATGCATGAGATAACAGGATCGGTTGTGTGTGTGTGTGTGTATTTGGAGACAGTATAAAATGAAAAACCAATAGAATAGTTGAAAGAAATAAGTTGAAAAAATAATACAGGAAGTTGAACAAAAGTTAAGATTGAAACGAGACACGTGGTCAGAGCCACCTTAGGTTGAGCTTCTCAATGCCAAAGGAGTTTCAGAAAAAGAAAACAGGCTGGCAACTTTCATTTTTAATTATGAAAAATCACCCAGAACTGAAGTATGAGTTTCCAGGTTGAAATGCTCAGCAAAGTATATGACGATAGACCTCCAACAAGCCCACTGTGGTGCAGTTTCAAGAACACCAGAGATGGAGATTCTACAGGAAGAGCATTACCAGTGTGCAAAGGTCCAGGAAACGTCTTCAGGTTATGCGACTCCACGCCGAGGAGCTGCACCTCGAAACCGAGGGAAAGCAATTTCCAGCCGTGCATCCCAGACCCAACCAAAGGACCAGTAAAATAAAGGCACTTTTACATGTAAAAATGTCATCCACCATGCTGCCTTCCCCGGGAAGCTGCAGGAAGGCTGAATCCCAGCAAAATACAGGGCCAGTCAGGATGAGGCGGACCTTCCCCGGCAAGCAGCAAGCCTGACCCGGGACAGGGGAGTCCTGGGCAGAATATTTCTGTAGAGGGCAGAATGTGGGCTGGAGTTGGTGATGCATACAGAGTAATCCAGATTCGCTTTCCTGGAGTCTGGGTGAGGTCCGCTTCCTTTGATGCACACGATGGTGTGGAAGAGAATGAATACCCCAAAGTGGGAACTCATTTGAGAAGGAGGGAGGGAGGAGGCAGCCACTGGGGCCTGGTTGTCCAGTATTTGCATTGACCTTATCCAGGAAGCACCTTCGATGTTTATGAGCCTGGTAAACACACTTGGGACACCAAGTATCACCTTGTTCAGCTCTCCCGACAAACCTGGGGAAGCAGATGGTGAGGCTTTAGGGTGATTGATCAGTAGCACATAGCATAGTGCTCAGGTTGAAACCAGTGTGATCTCCAAACCCATGGTGTTTCCACCACCAGCACGTCAACAGTTGGAACTAGAGCTCTTCTGAAAACCCAGATCTGTCTGAAGCAAAGCATAGAAGACTTTCAGATGTTCTCAGCCATGGCATTCTTCAAACCAAATTGTACTCACAATAAATATAGCTGCCATAATTAGAACTCAGGGTAGCAGCTAGAATTCCTTCTAAGCTCTCCCCAGGGAAGCCCCCAAGCTGAGCAGCTTCTAAGGGTTCTGGGAACAGACCAGAGACACTGCAGCCACATGTATCCCAGGGGGCGCCGGACCTCTTGGAGTTAGAGCAACTCTGGCGCCCTCCTGATCTCAGTTTTCTCAGAGGGTATTCTGAAGATTCCATGCATGTTTTGTAATTAGTACCTTCGGCTCTTTGCCCAGATATGTGAAGAAACAGTCCTGTACAGATAACCAAGTTCCTGGTGATGGAATCCATGAGAAGGGGCCCCCTGGGTAGTACCTGGGACTTGAGCAGGACCCAAAGATTCTGCTGATTGCAACTAGTCCCTGCACAACCTTCACTCTTCTAGGCTGCTTTTGTTTCAGTTTGTTTGTATAATAGTCACTGAGCAATCCTCCTGGAGCCAGCTAGGGTCACGGCGACCCCTGGAGTGGGGGAGGGGGTTGTAGGAGAACCACAAAGCTGCGCAGTTCGTGAGTGTGCCACTCCAGGCCACTCCTGCTCCGTCCCACACTGTCAGCGGAGCTTATGCTGTGTCTCTGTCATCTGTAAGGCAGATCACCATTCAAAGTTATTCCTCCTTCCCTGCTTCTCTGTTAGCAACATGCTTCCACGACCAAATCATTCTGGTGGGACTGCTTCGGTGACAGGCAATGGAAACAGTCTGTAATAAGGAAAGAAGATGCACTAGAAGAATGTTAGGGGCTCGGAGGATCACAGGAAGTTGGAGGATCAGGTTGGGAAAGCTGGGAGGAACCGAGGCAGGCTGGAGAGCTAAGACGGCAGTGTGACAACCACGTGGTGCTTCTGAAGCACTGCCGGGTGCTGCTCCATCCGTACTCGGTGCTTCTCACCAGGGGAGGGCATCCGATGGGCCTCATGCGGGTCTGGGTCTGCACCCTGGTGGGAGCCGGAGAAGGGGATATCAGCCTCTCTGCGTGTGGGCAGGAGGTCTCCAACATCACTGCAGATCACTTTGCCAACAATGGTGCGTTTAATCAAAGCTTTTTCCAGTAGTCACATGCAGATGTGAGAGTCAAACCATAAAGAAGGCTGAGCCCTGAAGAATTGATGCTTTCAAACCGTGGTGTTGGAGAAGACTCTTGAGAGTCCCTTGGACTGCAAGGAGATCAGTCCATCCTGAAGGAAATCAACCCTGATTATTCATTGGAAGGACTGTTGCTGAAGCTCCAATACTTTGACCACCTGATGAGAAGAGCTGACTCATTGGAAAAGACCCTGATGCTGGGAAAGATTGAGGGCAGGAGGAGGCGACAACAGAGGATGAGATGGTTGGATTGCATCACCGACTCAATGGACATGAATTTGAGCAAACTGGGAGATAGTGAAGGACAGGGAAGCCTGGCGTGCTGCAGCCCGTGGTTTCGCAAAGAGCTGGACATGAGAGCCACTGAGCAACAACGACAAACTGGAGAAGACAGAGCGTCACATCCCAGGTTACTCAGGACCAGAGAAGTAGAATGGGTGGGTTCATAGACAGGGCCCTAGGGGAGAAAAGTGTGAGCCACAACTCCTTCATGCTTGTAACACTGTATGTTTATTGATTCTGTGAAAATGTCCCATGTTGAGTTCCTGACAGTGTGAGGTGTTGGGGATGCTTTGATTTGAATTGTGCTGGTTTCTTTGCCTTCAAGACTTACGGGAAAACCAACAAGTAAACCCAAGATTCTCAGCTACGTTCTTGAAACTCTGAGGCCAGAACTGAAGCAGATCGGTCAGTTGGAAACATGTAACCACCCTTAAATATGCCCTTTTGGTCCCTGTTCTCTTACTTCCTAACATCTAGAAGAGAGTTTATAAAGAGGAAATTCTTATTTACTGATCAAGTCAAAGTAAAAATGATGATGGGCCGTTTTCTTTGTGACAGATGTTGTGTAGGACAGGAAATGAGAGCAGGGAAAAATATGAATTATGTAGGTCCATAGCCAGCTGACAGTGTCATCTGTAGAGCTCACAGACCCTTTTGAGTCCTGTGTGCTTTCTCCACTAAAAAGAAAAAGATGGACTCTTCCCAGTGCCTGGCAGGTCCTGACCCCTATCATTCTCCTCACTCATCCATCCAACACTCCTTGGCATTTACGGAGTACCAAGGATGGAAAAACAGAGGCTGGCCCTGGGCAGTACCGAGGTAGAATCTCCCAAGACGGTTCCCCTGATTCCTTCCCTCCCCTTTTGTCAGCCCACCACAACTCCGAGAGGCTGGGTGGCCCAGCGACTTGCTTTGACCAATGAAATGAAATAGATGTGCCCATAAGATGTGGCAGTCCCCACACTTAAGGGGCCTGGCAGTTTCTTCTTTCACTTGGAAGTGGTCTGGTTGTCCCGAGGCCACCATCTGTGAAGAAGCCCCAGCTAGCCACATGGAGTGTTCATGGCAAAGGAACGCTAGGGCCCCAGACAAGGGAGGTCTTCTTAGACCTTCTAGCTCAGCCCAGCGACCAACGGAACACAGACAAGTTGACGACGTGCAGAGCAGACCTGCCTGGCTGAGCCCAGTCAGCCCCCAAGGGCAGCAAGCAGTAGTGATCTGGAGCTGCTGCTGGGGAGGCCCGACGCGTGGACACAGGTCGAAGGAAGCAGCATCACATCAGGCCCACCTGCAGGACCCTCCCCGGTTGGCTGAGTCAGGGCTTCCGGGCTGGATGGGAAGTGGTTTTGGAGAACGCACAGTTGGCCTGCAGGTGGGCACAGGTGTGCGGGAGTGGGAAGGAGTCCTGATGCAACAGAAAAAGTGCACCAGAGACCCCATGTGCCACTCATTTGCCCTTCCAGGTAGGTTGTTATGGTCTCCATGATGATGCCTCATTTCTAGGTACCTTGTGTCCTCCCAGGCCAGCCCTCTGGGATCAGTCACTATCTGCATATAGAAATGGGGGACATGTAGAACTTGAGATGCTTGGAGGTGTCGGAGAAGAATGGGGAGGTGGGTGTTGAGTGTCCCCAGGTTACCTCCTTTTAACTCTGCCTGAGAACCAGCTCTCAGAACATTTTACCTTATCTTGATTAGGAATATTTTAATTAATCTATTTTTTCTTTTATATAGATTGTGAAGAATTATAGACTTTGAGAATTTATTAGAGGGATGATTTTAAATGAGCTACAGAAATCATAGGCACCCATAGGGTCTTAGCCTGAGATACACTGTGTGATCATTCATTCAGTTGTGTCTGACTCTTTGTGACCCCATGGACTGTAGCCCGCCAGGCTCCTCTGTCCATGGGATTTCCTAGGCAGGAATACTGGAGTGGGTTGCCATTTCCTTCTCCAATGGAATCTTTTAGTTTGTTGATCTAGCATCTGTTAATGACCTTCAGGGCAATGCGTCAGCCTCTGAGAGAATTCAAAGATGAACACATAGTTCTTTCCAAGATGGTCACTGCTTGATGGATGCATTCTGGGGCCTTGGTATGTTTTGGCATCATAGAGGTTGTTTAAACCTTCCCCTAGAAGGACTGTACCACCTGGTAAAAGAATTCATTTTATCCCTTGGACTGGAAAAAAAAAAAAAAAGCAAGCCCTGATTGAGTGATTGATTGATCTGTCCCAACTCAAGCCCTTTGGTCCTTTTAGACCTTGATTCCGCCCAGCCCTGCTTGCTGCTATGTCTAGATCTAATTTTTGACATATAATTCACCCAGCTTGAACTTGGTTGGTGCTTGTTGGACAGCCGACTTCGTGCTGGACCTGAGCAAGGTGATTCCACAACATCACATCACTCACTCTCCCCAAGATGATGTGAACTTGGACCATAAATCCATGAGCTAGCCCTGTGACCCAGCCCTCTTCCATCCCATAGAAACCTTTCAAATCCCTGGCTCCACTGTGCCTTTCTGTTGATGTTGTTCCTGTTAAATAAGTTTTAAAAATAGCAATGGTCATACACTCAAAAATTCTTGTAAGAACAAACTGGATCCAGTTATTAATAAACTCTAGAAACAGGGACAAACAGCTGTAGAGAGAAGCAAAAAAGTGTAGGTAACCAGTGTAGTAAGGATAACCGGATAACCAAGTGTATGTAAGGCTCAGCTCGAGTGTTAGCAGTTTCCTGCTCGTTGAAAGCGACAGTGAATATGGTACATCTCTGGAAGCCCCAACATCAGCTATTTAGAATTCCTACCCCTTCTTCCTTCACTCTCTTTTTAAAATTAATTATTTTAATTAGAGGCTAATTACAATATTGTAGTGGCTTTTGCCATACATTGACCTGAGTCAGCCTTGGGTGTACGTGTGTTCCCCATCCCGGAACCCCCCTCCCACCTCCCTCCCCATCCCTTCTCTCAGGGTCATCCCAGTGCACCGGCCCTGCTGAAGGCACCTAAATTCATGACCTGAAGAAATTCACAAGAAAGAACACTCTGAGAGCCCCAGCGGCAGGTGAACGGGTTGCCCTGCCTCCAGTCCACCTCCCTTCCCGGCTACACTGGCCATGTGATGGAGTGGCTGACACCTGGTTTACAGTCCCGCCCCTGTACCTGCCCCCATCCCGACTCTGCAGACTCTGCATGAGTAAACTGGCAAGTCACTTCTCTAGGTGTCAGCTTTCCCATCTGTAAAATGAGCTGGGACAAGGCCCATGATTTTATAAACAAACATAAACATCAAGGAAGGAAAGCAAGCAACACAGGGGCAGCGTGTACAGCAGACAGGCACGTGCTTCTCACACGGAAACGCTACTGGAAACTCCAAAGCCACAGTGTGACTCGGCTGCAGGCAAGACTTTTTCCTCCTTTCAGAGAGAAAAGCTGACCTCAGTCATGTGGGACTCTGCATTCCTGATCTCCTTTTTTTCCTTTGTGGTACATTTCTCATCAGTGATTCTTTCAGTACAATCTTTTTTTTTTTTTTTAATTGAAAATAGACATTTTATATTGTTTGTACAAGGAACAGTTTCAAAATACACATCTTATAATATGTAGATATAAAAGACAAGGATATAAATATAAATGCACATCTATAGAAAAACGTCACCGAGTTAAGTTTTCTTCTTTCTGAATCCTTAAATCTAGAGGGTCTACTAGGCACAATCTCTCTCTGCTCCCTTTCCATGCACGCAGAGCACCTGGCTGAGAGAAGGTTGTACGAGCTGAAATGCTGGTGTCATCCTTGTTAACACCTCCCAATCCAGGGGAAGTCTTGTAGTTCCCTTGGAGCTTCAGGTGTGTTTCTTCTCTTTGTAACTTGCAGGTCAGGCTGAGGAATGGGATTGAATCGAGTGGACAAGGTGTCCTGAGTAAATGTCATGATGAAATAAAACCCCTGATAGGAAGCCCTGAGGCCTCCACTCTCTCCTGGGTAACTGTTGACGGCTGGGACTTTGGGAACTGGGCCTTATGCCCAGGGTGGGCAGGCAAGGCAGGCAGACAGCGGGCATCTGTCCCGAGCCCAGAGAACCCACCGGTAAGGGCGATGCTTGAGCTGGGCCGTCGGTAAAATGATGGCCAGATGTTTCCTCACCCTGGGGACTCTCCCCTGGGGCCAGCGCCCCAAGTCTTCCCTAGGTCCTCTCTGGCTGGGGAAGAGCTGGGCCTTCACTGTGGCCACTGCTGGCCTTGGCGTCCCCGGAGCCTCCTAGGCCATGCAGGTGGATTTCCGTGTCCTCCCCTCTGGCATCTGCCCCCGTGGTCATCGGCACACTCTCCATGCTCTCCATCTCAACACCGGGCGTCTGGTGGGCTCGCCTGGAAAACAGGATAATTGACAGAGGAGAGACTGTGTCAACAAACGGTACCTCTCGGACACTCTGATGGAGAGCACCTAGACTGCCTCTCCTCACAGGTGGTCTTCAGATCTTATTTTGCATTTCACCCCGTCGTCCACCAAGTTTTACCAGCACTGTGGGGCAGCTCCCCCCGCCTTGCCAACCCCCTGCCAAAAGGCAGTGGTTCCAGTGCCAGGTGCCATGGGAGGAGTGAGTGACCAGGAGCCTGGCCAAGCCAGCATTGGCAGTGCTGATTAAAGTGATGTAATGGTTATAAAGCTCACTCAGTCATGTCCGACTCTCTGCGACCCCATGGACTGTAGCCCCATGTCCATGGGGCTCCACTGTCCATTGGATTTTCCAGGCAAGGGTACTGGCGTGGGCTGCCATTTCCTTCTCCAGGGGATCTTCCCGACCCAGGGATTGAACCCGGGTCTCCCACATGGTAGGCAGACGCTTTCCTGTCTGAGCCACCAGGGAAGCCCTGACATTTATTTAGTAAGTGTTAATAAATAAACAAATATATTAACCAGTTCTTGAGAAGCCAGAGAAGGGGATGCAGAGAATCTTAATCCCATGCCTCCCCACCTGTCACTGGATGTGTGTTTTAGGTCCTGAGTGTGCGGACCTGTGCATTACACAGTCTGCCTCCTGACAAGAAGCAATTTTCAGGACATTGTAGAGTCAACACCTGAGCTCCTTGGAGTGAGGCCTAAACTGCAAATCAGAACTCTAGGCCAGTTTACAAAACCAGTTTTCTAAAACCCAATTTGTTGAATCACGAGTCTACCTAATAACCCATTTGCAAATTAATCAGCTTATGGAAAGAATCAGCTCACCACACGGCCAAGTAGCAATGTTTATCATGTTTACCAGTTCTTAAAGATACACTCGTGACTATTTCCATAAATACAGTCAGTGAATATTGATGTATTCCTTTTAGGAGCATATTTATTGGTCATATTTATCAAATTTACAAATTCTCTTTAAGAATATATTTTTAATGTCTTCTTAAAAATATTGTATATTTATTCTTTTTTAATATCATCGATGAATATATTCTATCTCCTAAGAATAATTCTAAATACATTTTATGTCAAAATTATTTAACTGTAATGATATTCTTAAAATCCTTTTAAAAGTAATTTTCTATTTTGCAAATATTTTAGCATTTAGGGGGATTTTTGGATGAATTTTTAAGTAAAATATCAGCTTTCTTTTCTTGATTTCTAGACTGTGAAGTTTATGGCATTTATTTTTGGTTAGGGTGATATTAATAGCTTTTGAAGATGTGTGTGAATATTTTGATAGCTGTTTTATATTTTGGCTTTGCAGTGCCATTTCATGAAATATTCATTTTGTCAAAGTTAGGCTCGAAGAGTGGTATAATCTTTATATTGATATAATATTTAGGAAGAAATTTTTGTGACTAGTGATTAAAAGTTTAGTTTCAACACACCTGATATGTCTGGAACAGCCATATCACTATGGAATGGTAAAATACTGGCTACCAGCTGATGGACGTACAGAGTCAAGGCTAATATGCTATTTGAGGCTTTTATGAAGAAGGGGCAAAAATGCCTAAAGATTAGAAAAATAAAAGCTGAAATTTCAGCAAGTGGCAGAAACAGTCTTGCTGAAATATAGAATTCCTAGTATTAGAAATGCCAAGGCCAACATGTATGAGCCTATTTATGGGGACGTGCGTCCGTGTTTAACAAGGACATTCAAGAAGAACAATCCGTAGATATATCATACAAACTGCACGTCCATCACATCAGTTACTTGGCACATTCTTTGCTTCTGAATTGGCTTTTGGTGAATTGGCCCCATGCCGTCCATTGATTTCTGGCTGCCCAGATTCTGACCAGTGACCTGCAGGCTGCCTTTGGACAGTGAAGGGAACAGGCCTGACTCAGTGACCACTTGGCCTGGACACTCCTCTTGCCCAGCACAAAGCGGGTGGGTGCACCCACATCTCCAGCCAGGAAAGGGTCTTCCTTGGCAAGAGCAGACCTAGGTCATCAGACGCAACCCTGCTCTTGGGGGAGGAAGCATCTTGTCCGGCATGGGTCTCCTGTGCTACTCACCTTGATCTCAGGCAATGTATCAGAAGAAACACCAGGCACACTACAAAGAGCACGACGACAGGTGTGGAGACAGCTGCTGGAAAGAGAGCAGAAAGAGTCGGCACCCTGCTCAAAGTCCCAGTGCTCCCGAGCCTGAAAATTCTGTACAGTTTACACCTCTGCAGAGAGATCCAGATGCCTTCCCAACCAGCTCACAGTTACTAACAGATCCTAAGATCCCTGTCTGTTCTACATCAGGGCAGAGAGGACACTCCTTTCCTGCCGACACAGCCACGGTGGTTGTTTGGGAGTTGTTACGGAGGGTGGGACCCACATGTGGAAGCAAGAGGGCTGGGCCCAGGAGCAGGTGAAACAGTACTACTTTTAAAACACTTGTATCGATCAGAAGCTCCCAGCAGATTTGGCCAGTTTGCCTTAATATTGAGAAATCTCCCTGCAAAAATCACCAACGTGCCCTGCATCTAAGATGACAATCTGCGGCTTCCCTGGTGACTCAGCGGTAAAGAATTCACTTGCCAGTGCAGGAGACACGGGTTTGATCCTTGGCCGGGGAACATCCCACTTGCTGCAGAGCACCTGGCCCCAAGTACCCCAACTACTCANTTTGCCTTAATATTGAGAAATCTCCCTGCAAAAATCACCAACGTGCCCTGCATCTAAGATGACAATCTGCGGCTTCCCTGGTGACTCAGCGGTAAAGAATTCACTTGCCAGTGCAGGAGACACGGGTTTGATCCTTGGCCGGGGAACATCCCACTTGCTGCAGAGCACCTGGCCCCAAGTACCCCAACTACTCAGCCTGTGCTCCAGAGCCCAGGAGCCGCAGCGACGGAAGCCCACGCGGGCCCTAGAGCCTGTACTCCGAGAGGAAGAAAGCCGCTGCAACAAGAAGCCTGAGCAATGCAACCAGAGAAAAGTCCACACAGCAGTAAAGGCCCATCGCAGCCAAAAACAAGCCAAAAAAAAGTAAGACGACAACCCGAACAACTGCAGACCCAGGAGTCGCACCGTGGCCCAGGAGGCATATTGATCACCTGAGCCTTGAGCGTTTCAGACCTGCGCCGAGACAGACAGCCACGACCGTGTGTGCAAGGACTTGGCCTTAAACTACTAGAACTGTCATCAAAAACAGCTAGAGATAAGATGAGGGAACATACCCAGATTTCTGCAGGATAGGAGAGGAAACGGGCAATGTGTAACGGAAGCTTCAGAGAGGACCATTCCTTTTGACTCTAATTTCACTTCTAGAAATGTATTCTAAGAAAACGGGAAATGCATACACAGGAGTAGTCATTAAAGCATTGTTTAAAATAATTTTTTAAATGTTAATCTAAATCTCTTATCAGGAAACAGTTAAATGAAATGTGGCATACCCATACAATGGAGTATTATTCAGCTTTTCAAAACTTTGAAATCTACATTTCTTAACACAGAAAGATGTCTACAAAGTCTTAAGTGAAAAAGCTGGTTGAGATAAAAATGAATAAAAGAATTTCCAGTAAGCCACGTATGTGTCCATACACACAAAATAGGCTTGAAGAATATATGCCAAGTATTAAGTAATTCTTTGGGCTTGTAGATAACCTTATTTTCTTTTTTAAAAAGTTTGCATTCCTCCCACCTTCGGATCTTTTTGCAATGACGCTCTAATCAGAAGAGACACTAAAGTTAACAAAACAAGACTACTTTTATTTATCTAAGTAAATAAAACTTAGAAAAACTTAGAAAAGCTATTCCAAAAGACGTAAGAGAAAACATGAAAAATTAGTGAACGTTGTTCTGAGCTTCTAGATTAAACATTAATCATCATCATGACTAAAAGACAAATTTCTTAGCAGAGATGTTGTACCCTCCAGTAAACTATTCCTTCACATTGACTAATCAGGGTGGCATGCATTTACTGTTCACGGAGAGGTTTATTGAAAAAGGCGAGCTGATGTTAACTCTAGTTCCACTTTCACAATGCAGCTTCCTGTTTCTAACTGAGAACAGAGGCTGCAGACTCAAGACTCAAGGGCAAAGAGGGGTCCTGAGCCAATGATATGACAAAGCAATTTGAATTCAGCCCCTGGAACTCAGACACTTGGTTCCTTCTTCCCTAGTTATTTCCAGGCAAGTGTAGTAAAGAAATTGAAACAAGAATCACCAAATTTAGTAAAGAGATTGAAACCAGAATCCCCAAAACAATGGACTAATGTACATTGGCTGTCATGCTTTCCACCCTTTTATGTTTCCTAGCAGGCTGCGTGGGTTGGAGAAAAAGGAAAAGAGATTTGATGAGACAGAGAAGGGAGGAGGATTAGCTTGAGAGAGGAAGGAGAAGCTGGATTATTGCACAGGAGGCCAGAAGGCAGGAGCCCCTGCCTTGCCTTCAGCCTACGGTGATGTTGGGTCTGCAGTGGAGAAGACGGCCGAGGTGGACAGTGGACCACGTTCGGTGTGGGTGAAGGAGTCATCTGTAACCACAGTGAGGTACCACCTCATGCCAGTCAGAATGGCCACCATCAACAAGTTGACAGATAATACTAATTTGAAAAGATATGTGCACCCTGGTGTTCATAGCAGCGCTATTTTCCAAGTCAAGACATGGAAACAACCCCAATGTCCGTGAACAGATGCATGGATAAAGAGGTGGTATTTATGTACAATGTAACATTACTCAGCCATAAAAAAGAAGGAAATTCTATCATTTGCAGCAGTGTGGACAGGCCTAGAGTATTTTATGCTTGGTGAAATAGGTCAGAGAAAGAGAAATACTGCACAGTATCACTTATATGTGGAATCTAACAAATAATACAAATGTATATGTAAAACAGGCACAGGCACAGAGAAAACAAACTTGTGGTTGCCAAAGGAAAGAGGGAAGAAAGAGGGGCAAATTAGAGGTAGGGGAGCAGCAGATACAGACCACCACACATAAACTAGATGAGCAATAAAGATACACTGTACAGCAGAAGGACCTACAGGCAATTATCTTGTAATAACATGAATGGAGTATAATCTACAAAAATGCTGCACACCTGAAACTAACACATTGTTGTAAATCAACTATATTTCAGTTTTTAAAAAGTGGTCTCTGTGCATATCCAGGGAATCGTCATTTCTTGGCAGTACCTGCAAACTAGCTCAGTCAGACGGTAGGGTATCTGACATGCTGTGTGCCTGCATTTGCTGAAGGCAGCTATGGAATGAGAAGGTCAACACCTTAGTCCCTGGCAATGGTTTCTCTTTTTTGTCTTCCTGTACTGAGCACATAGGAAGTACTGGGTTCAGAGTGGGTAATCAATATATACTTAATTGATGGAATTAAACCATTCACCTTCTGCAAGCTAAAAAACTGGAAAAGGTCAGTTTTCATTCCAATCCCAAAGAAGGGCAATGCCAAAGAATGTTCAAACTACAGCACAGTTGCACTCATTTCACATGCTAGCAAGGTAATGCTCAAAATCCTGCAAGCTAGGCTTCAACAGTGCCTAAATCGAGAACTTCCAGATGTACAAGCTGGATTTAGAAAAGGCAGAGGAACCAGAGATCAAATTGCCAACATCCGTTGGATCATAGAAAAAGCAAGAGAATTCCAGAACAACATCTGCTTTATTGACTATGCTAAAGCCTTTGACCCTGTGGATCACAACAAACTCTGAAAAATTCTGAAAGAGATGGGAATACCAGACCACCTGACCTGCCTCTTGAGAAATCTGTATGCAGGTCAAGAAGCAACAGTTAGAAACAGACGTGGAATAACAGACTGGTTCCAAATAGGTAAAGGAGTATGTCAAGGCTGTATATTGTCACCCTGCTTATTTAACTTCTATGCAGAGTACATCATGTGAAATGCTGGGCTGGATGAAGCACAAGCTGGAATCAAAATTGCTGGGAGAAATATCAATAACCTCAGATATGCAGATGGCACCACCCTTATGGCAGAAAGTGAAGAGGAACTAAAGAGCCTCTTGATGAAAGTAAAAGAGGAGAGTGAAGAATCTGGCTTAAAATTCAACATTCAAAAAACTAAGATCATGGCATCTGGTCCCATTACTTCATGGCAAATAGATGGAGAAACAATGGAAACAGTGTTTTATTTGGCCTGAAAATTATTGTGGATGGTGACTGCAGCTATGAAATTAAAAAGCACTGCTCCTTGGAAGAAAAGCTGTGACCAACCTAAACAGCATATTGAAAAGCAGAGCCATCACTTTGCTGACAAAGTTCCATCTAGTCAAAGCTATGGTTTTTCCAGTAGTCATGTATGGATGTGAGAACTGGGCCACAAAGAAAGCTGAGTGCTGAAGAATTGATGCTTTTGAACTGTGGTGTTGGAGAAGAGTCTTGAGAGTCCCTTAGACTGCAAGGAGATCCAACCAGTCAACCCTAAAGGATATAGAAGATAGTGAAATGAGGAGCATTTCCCTCAACATGTATTAAAATGTTAGAGCCCTCAAACTCCAATGAGTATTTGCTCACTCACTTATGGAAAATTTACTATTTACCGTTTTGTTGCGCTAAAAGAGCCACTTTTAAAAGTTGTGAAAGGGACTTCCCTGGCAGTCCAGGGGTTAAGACTTCCCCTTCCAATACAAGGTGTGCAGGTTCAATCACTGGTTGGGGAGCTAAGACCCCCCATCCCTCGGGGCCAAAAACAGAAAACAGAAGCAATATGGTAACAAATTCAATAAAGACTTTAGAAATGGTCCACATCAAAAAAAAATCTTTAAATACATAAAAGTCGTGATAATCATTTATATAATTCATTTTTTAAGAACTGATACTGGTAATACCAGTGGACTGATTAAAACATTACATTAATATCTACTGAGCAACTGCTATGGTAAAGCATTATTTATATCATCTTCCAAAGATGATCAATCAGTGGCTTATTCTTGCAGAAACAGGAGCCCCTACCGATGCCCAAGGTGTCATGAGCGCCTCTGCCTTTTGTACCCAGCGGGACACACTCCTAGGTCCCAGGTGGCTGGGATTGTGTGTGACAGACATACTTTGGAGAAACTGTTCATCACTAAGTGTTTCTAGACACCTAGCAGGGTTTTAGTTTTAATTCCTATCCTCTTAGCTGATAAAAAATTAAATGGATCTCATTTTCATGTCTTTGCTGACTAGGCCTGTCTTATCGTTAGTGTTTACATTAAGCAGTCTGGAAGAAAGAAATCTTATTCATGCCACATAAAAGATTTAAAGTGGTTTTTTTTTAATCTCTGTATTTCCACAGTTCCTTGAGCAGAGCTATCTTTGCCTATTGTAGGTATTCAGTTAATGTTTATTATCTGGCATTTTAGAATAAGGGAGAGAATTTTTGATATTTTAATCCAGTGAAAGTCATGCACTGGAAAGAAATACAGATTAGATCTCATAATAAAATACTTTGGAAATCCACATTGGAAAAAAAATGGCCCTCAAATTTTGTAGGTTTTTTTTTTCTTTCAGATATACTTGTAAAAGGGCTTCCCAGCTGGCTCAGTGCTGAAGAATCCACCTGCCACTGCAGGAGATGCAAGAGACTGGGGGGTTCCATCCCCGGGTCGAGAAGATCCCGTGGAGAAGGGAATGGCAACCCACACGAGCATTCTCTCCTGGGCAGTCTCATGGACAGAGGAGCCTGGCAGGCTACTGTCCATGAGTCACAAGAGTCAGACATGACTCAGTGACTAAACCAGCACCGCCACCGTACTTGCACATGTGTGAAGCCATATAAGCTTTTCCAATTCGGTCTCCTTTGTTCCGCAGCCCAAGAATGTAAGGAACCCCAGGCCCAGTAAGGGTTTCGGCTAGATAAATTGTGGCAAATCCATATAACAGAACATCCCGAGCTGTTGCAAAGAATGAGGTGATTTTTTCATCTATTGATGTGAAAAAATTTCCAGGACATACCATTAGGTAAAGACAAGGTGCAGAATAGTGAAAATAATATACCTAACTGTATCGTGTATCTTCTACGTGCTATTTACAGATTGAGTCTCTCTGAAGGATATCCTGAAATCTAGTAGCAGGAGTGCCTGCCTGCCTGTAAGGGGACTTTCAGTCAGAGATGGGCTTTTTACCATACAGCCTTCTATAACTTTTAATTGTTAAGCCCTGGGCAAATATTAACAGTTAAGAAAATGACTAAAAAAAATGTAAAAGTCTGTAGAAAAATTAATGTAATATGTGACAGAAGGAGAAAAATTTGGTCAGCTCTCTTACTTATTGGCCGCCTCTTAAATGATTAACATACTTTTGTGTTCAACGTCATTGTCATGAAACACCACAGTTTTTCCATGAAAACACTCTCCAGAGAGCCTTTTAAAAAGATCTTGCATTGGCATATGTTTCGATCGTTCTTAAAACCATTCCAATCAACTAAATGAAAAAATGACCAAAGCCACTTGGTTTTTTCCCAGAACACACTTGATGCAGATAAAAGAAACTACAAAAACTTGAATTATTCTCTAGCCAGGAAACTTGTGAATAGAAATTAGAAATTAATTTTTGCCTGCATTGAAATTATAGTTTTCTTTCCTCACTGAAAGCTTGCATTTCTCCCTGCTTCTGTTTCCTTGCATTTCTTGCATTTCTCCCTGCTTCTGTTTCCTTGCATTTCTTGGATTTCTCCCTGCTTGTTTCCTTGTATTTCTTGCATCTCTCCCTGCTTCTGTTTCCTTGCATCTCTCCCTGCTTCTGTTTCCTCCCCTCTCCATTTTTTTTTTTTTTTCCTCTCTCTTCCCTTCCTCTTCGTCTTTCATTCTTGCAAGCACTTTTCCATTTTCCTCCTTATACTCTCTGGGACTTTCTCTCCCAGCCTTAAAGTCATGTGTCTTCTGTAAAGATGCCTTTTATACCAAGAACGCGAATTTCTTGCTGTTGAGTATATAGTGCTAACTCCCTGTGAAAGATAAGTGCGCCTCATGGCAGAACATCACTTAATGATGTTACCTGGTTTTCCAGTGGGTCCTGAATGACAGTCTAGCCCCCACTTAGTAGACCTGAACAGCTGCCCGAGGGTGCCCCGTGGTGCACTGACCCTGGCTTCTGTACCAATCGCCTGACAGTGAGAACCTACCAACATTAACATAAATAGCCAACCTAGAATTCTGCACACACTGTAAACAGCGCAGTCATGTAACTCATCTACACAGAGACACTTCTGAGAGTGAAAGGGGCAGCTGTTGGTGACCACACTGGAACAGCAGGCGTAAGTCAGGACCGTCCAGCGCCCTGGCACTGAGGTTCCCTGAACATAGACACCACCACTTAATGCAGAGAAAACATAACTACAAGGGGCCAAGGAAAATACTCACCGGTCACAACTCTGGGATTGTACTGATATGCACCTGCAGGGAAGAGATCACAGCTCAGTTATTGCCACGGTCCTGAAGGCACTAATTTCTCTAAGCAGGAGAACTCCTGGACAGTTTGGCTCTCATCTTAAAGCCCTGAGAAATTCACAACCAGCAAAATCAGACTCACTTTAGCCCAGAACCAGGATCACTTGTTTCCATGCTGAGCCATGCTTAGGAATCAGAGGCGCATTTACAGAACATGCAGATTACCCAGAGAGCGTGCCCCTATCCCTCACACCGTGATTCCAGATGGCAGAAAGTGTCCTCTGTCCTCCCAAGTCAGGAGGAGGCAGATCTTAATCAGATTTGCAGCAAAGGCTCTGCCATGCAATTTAGTGTGGGCAGGGACAGTTCTCTTCCCTCTGAAGCAGGGTGGAGCATAGAACACAGGCTGGAGCGAGAAGGCTGTGGCAGAGAGCAGGAGGCAGAGGGTCACGCAGTCATCCTGATTTTGGATTAGATGGTGTGATGTGATCGGCCTACTCTGGATCTGCACCCGCATCTCAGAAACAGCCCCCGGGAGCTGTGCTCTCCTCCAGCAGGCAAAGCCAGCACTAACCGGGCGTGTCCTGCAAGGCCGGGTGTGTGTGTTTCGGAGCCTTGGCTGCTGTCTGAGCTGGGACGTAGGTGGTCTCCTTACTGACTACCCCTGTGNTTTTATTTGGCCTGAAAATTATTGTGGATGGTGACTGCAGCTATGAAATTAAAAAGCACTGCTCCTTGGAAGAAAAGCTGTGACCAACCTAAACAGCATATTGAAAAGCAGAGCCATCACTTTGCTGACAAAGTTCCATCTAGTCAAAGCTATGGTTTTTCCAGTAGTCATGTATGGATGTGAGAACTGGGCCACAAAGAAAGCTGAGTGCTGAAGAATTGATGCTTTTGAACTGTGGTGTTGGAGAAGAGTCTTGAGAGTCCCTTAGACTGCAAGGAGATCCAACCAGTCAACCCTAAAGGATATAGAAGATAGTGAAATGAGGAGCATTTCCCTCAACATGTATTAAAATGTTAGAGCCCTCAAACTCCAATGAGTATTTGCTCACTCACTTATGGAAAATTTACTATTTACCGTTTTGTTGCGCTAAAAGAGCCACTTTTAAAAGTTGTGAAAGGGACTTCCCTGGCAGTCCAGGGGTTAAGACTTCCCCTTCCAATACAAGGTGTGCAGGTTCAATCACTGGTTGGGGAGCTAAGAACCCCCATCCCTCGGGGCCAAAAACAGAAAACAGAAGCAATATGGTAACAAATTCAATAAAGACTTTAGAAATGGTCCACATCAAAAAAAAATCTTTAAATACATAAAAGTCGTGATAATCATTTATATAATTCATTTTTTAAGAACTGATACTGGTAATACCAGTGGACTGATTAAAACATTACATTACTATCTACTGAGCAACTGCTATGGTAAAGCATTATTTATATCATCTTCCAAAGATGATCAATCAGTGGCTTATTCTTGCAGAAACAGGAGCCCCTACCGATGCCCAAGGTGTCATGAGCGCCTCTGCCTTTTGTACCCAGCGGGACACACTCCTAGGTCCCAGGTGGCTGGGATTGTGTGTGACAGACATACTTTGGAGAAACTGTTCATCACTAAGTGTTTCTAGACACCTAGCAGGGTTTTAGTTTTAATTCCTATCCTCTTAGCTGATAAAAAATTAAATGGATCTCATTTTCATGTCTTTGCTGACTAGGCCTGTCTTATCGTTAGTGTTTACATTAAGCAGTCTGGAAGAAAGAAATCTTATTCATGCCACATAAAAGATTTAAAGTGGTTTTTTTTTAATCTCTGTATTTCCACAGTTCCTTGAGCAGAGCTATCTTTGCCTATTGTAGGTATTCAGTTAATGTTTATTATCTGGCATTTTAGAATAAGGGAGAGAATTTTTGATATTTTAATCCAGTGAAAGTCATGCACTGGAAAGAAATACAGATTAGATCTCATAATAAAATACTTTGGAAATCCACATTGGAAAAAAAATGGCCCTCAAATTTTGTAGGTTTTTTTTTTCTTTCAGATATACTTGTAAAAGGGCTTCCCAGCTGGCTCAGTGCTGAAGAATCCACCTGCCACTGCAGGAGATGCAAGAGACTGGGGGGTTCCATCCCCGGGTCGAGAAGATCCCGTGGAGAAGGGAATGGCAACCCACACGAGCATTCTCTCCTGGGCAGTCTCATGGACAGAGGAGCCTGGCAGGCTACTGTCCATGAGTCACAAGAGTCAGACATGACTCAGTGACTAAACCAGCACCGCCACCGTACTTGCACATGTGTGAAGCCATATAAGCTTTTCCAATTCGGTCTCCTTTGTTCCGCAGCCCAAGAATGTAAGGAACCCCAGGCCCAGTAAGGGTTTCGGCTAGATAAATTGTGGCAAATCCATATAACAGAACATCCCGAGCTGTTGCAAAGAATGAGGTGATTTTTTCATCTATTGATGTGAAAAAATTTCCAGGACATACCATTAGGTAAAGACAAGGTGCAGAATAGTGAAAATAATATACCTAACTGTATCGTGTATCTTCTACGTGCTATTTACAGATTGAGTCTCTCTGAAGGATATCCTGAAATCTAGTAGCAGGAGTGCCTGCCTGCCTGTAAGGGGACTTTCAGTCAGAGATGGGCTTTTTACCATACAGCCTTCTATAACTTTTAATTGTTAAGCCCTGGGCAAATATTAACAGTTAAGAAAATGACTAAAAAAAATGTAAAAGTCTGTAGAAAAATTAATGTAATATGTGACAGAAGGAGAAAAATTTGGTCAGCTCTCTTACTTATTGGCCGCCTCTTAAATGATTAACATACTTTTGTGTTCAACGTCATTGTCATGAAACACCACAGTTTTTCCATGAAAACACTCTCCAGAGAGCCTTTTAAAAAGATCTTGCATTGGCATATGTTTCGATCGTTCTTAAAACCATTCCAATCAACTAAATGAAAAAATGACCAAAGCCACTTGGTTTTTTCCCAGAACACACTTGATGCAGATAAAAGAAACTACAAAAACTTGAATTATTCTCTAGCCAGGAAACTTGTGAATAGAAATTAGAAATTAATTTTTGCCTGCATTGAAATTATAGTTTTCTTTCCTCACTGAAAGCTTGCATTTCTCCCTGCTTCTGTTTCCTTGCATTTCTTGCATTTCTCCCTGCTTCTGTTTCCTTGCATTTCTTGGATTTCTCCCTGCTTGTTTCCTTGTATTTCTTGCATCTCTCCCTGCTTCTGTTTCCTTGCATCTCTCCCTGCTTCTGTTTCCTCCCCTCTCCATTTTTTTTTTTTTTTCCTCTCTCTTCCCTTCCTCTTCGTCTTTCATTCTTGCAAGCACTTTTCCATTTTCCTCCTTATACTCTCTGGGACTTTCTCTCCCAGCCTTAAAGTCATGTGTCTTCTGTAAAGATGCCTTTTATACCAAGAACGCGAATTTCTTGCTGTTGAGTATATAGTGCTAACTCCCTGTGAAAGATAAGTGCGCCTCATGGCAGAACATCACTTAATGATGTTACCTGGTTTTCCAGTGGGTCCTGAATGACAGTCTAGCCCCCACTTAGTAGACCTGAACAGCTGCCCGAGGGTGCCCCGTGGTGCACTGACCCTGGCTTCTGTACCAATCGCCTGACAGTGAGAACCTACCAACATTAACATAAATAGCCAACCTAGAATTCTGCACACACTGTAAACAGCGCAGTCATGTAACTCATCTACACAGAGACACTTCTGAGAGTGAAAGGGGCAGCTGTTGGTGACCACACTGGAACAGCAGGCGTAAGTCAGGACCGTCCAGCGCCCTGGCACTGAGGTTCCCTGAACATAGACACCACCACTTAATGCAGAGAAAACATAACTACAAGGGGCCAAGGAAAATACTCACCGGTCACAACTCTGGGATTGTACTGATATGCACCTGCAGGGAAGAGATCACAGCTCAGTTATTGCCACGGTCCTGAAGGCACTAATTTCTCTAAGCAGGAGAACTCCTGGACAGTTTGGCTCTCATCTTAAAGCCCTGAGAAATTCACAACCAGCAAAATCAGACTCACTTTAGCCCAGAACCAGGATCACTTGTTTCCATGCTGAGCCATGCTTAGGAATCAGAGGCGCATTTACAGAACATGCAGATTACCCAGAGAGCGTGCCCCTATCCCTCACACCGTGATTCCAGATGGCAGAAAGTGTCCTCTGTCCTCCCAAGTCAGGAGGAGGCAGATCTTAATCAGATTTGCAGCAAAGGCTCTGCCATGCAATTTAGTGTGGGCAGGGACAGTTCTCTTCCCTCTGAAGCAGGGTGGAGCATAGAACACAGGCTGGAGCGAGAAGGCTGTGGCAGAGAGCAGGAGGCAGAGGGTCACGCAGTCATCCTGATTTTGGATTAGATGGTGTGATGTGATCGGCCTACTCTGGATCTGCACCCGCATCTCAGAAACAGCCCCCGGGAGCTGTGCTCTCCTCCAGCAGGCAAAGCCAGCACTAACCGGGCGTGTCCTGCAAGGCCGGGTGTGTGTGTTTCGGAGCCTTGGCTGCTGTCTGAGCTGGGACGTAGGTGGTCTCCTTACTGACTACCCCTGTAGTTCCCACAGGAGGAGCTGTGGACGGCAGCCTGGAGCCTGGTCCAGTAGCTGGCCTTGTGGCCGCTTTGGTGTCTGACTTGGAAGTAAGATCTGGCTCTGCAGGGGAGTGCAAGACATGGACAATGAAAATATTGAGAACAGTGTCTTTTCTCAGCTTCAGAAGAGAGTGGACCAACACCTTCTCCCGTGAGCCCACCCCGGCCAGCCCTCTCCCAGCAAACTCCTCCACAGCTCTGGGGGCAGATCCCTTGAGTGGGTAACATCTTCGTCGGTTCTGAATGGCCAAGAGGCTTTTGCAGACACTAGTGGATTTATGACTATTTATCATGGGCCACATAAGCTGACAATCTCAAAGATTTGAGTAGAATCAGGCACTGGAGAAGTGGTTACCAGAAGATCCAGCTCAGACAAACAAGTGGAACTGGAGATTTCCCTGGTTATCCATTGGATAAGTATCCACCTGGCAATGCAGCAAACAGGGGGTTCAATCCCTGGTCTGGAAAGATCCCTCATGCTGTGGAGCAACGAAGCCAATGCACCACAAGCCCACCAGCCTCAACTGCTGAGCCCGTGCTCTGCAACAAGGAAGCCACAGCAGTGAGGAGCCTGAGCCCTTCCACTAGAAAGTAGCCCCGCCCACCACAGCTAGATAGAGCCCTCGCACAGCAGTGAAGGGCCCGTGCACCCAAGCAGTGGATGAATAAAAATAGTTAAGAAAACTGGAACTGTACTTGCCAAAGACATCAGGATGCTAATTTTAGTTTACTTTTGACATACTGGCACAAAACTTTTGAAATAAGGGGAACCTGGGATTCAGCCCATCTGACCTTTCGAGAGTGGACCTGAGGGATGCGTCCTGGCTCGGCGCCCATCTCTGGGAGGAGGCTGAGCCACCTGCCTTGCCTTGAGGTCCTTGATCTCCCGTCCCGCACTGGCCAGCAGCTGCCACAACCTGTCGGCTGCAGTGGCACGACCCTGCTGTTCTGTTTCCGTGGTGAGTGGGTCTTCCAGGGTGATAATGCAGTCCTGGTGAGCCCAGCCCTGGAGGCGAAGCTGTGATCGCACATCCCGGGCTATCCGGCCCCCTGTTAGGGCCTCTGCCCCACGCTCTCCCAGCCACGTGCACCGCAGGAGTCATCGTGCCCTTTCACCCTCTGTCAGCACCTCATAGGGCCTAGGCGCTCTGCAGACCATGCTCCCCCTGACCTGGAGCAGGCCCATGAGGTGCCCCTGGTCACAGCACCCACCCTGGAGGCTACACTCACACCTGAGATTTCCCTGCATGGCTGCAACCTGCCAAGTGCTTGGGGCATGAAGGCCAGGCTGAGAGAGGTCCCTTGAGCCAGGTGTGACTCAGGTCAAAGGGGTTGTGGGCACCCCAGATCTTTTCAAGGATGCTTAGATGGCCTTGGCAGGTGGAGATAGTACCTCCCCAGGAGCACAGGGCAGAAGTGTTCACACCAACAGTAAAGCATCAGGTTCCTGCTCAGGCTCCCTCCTGTCCAGGGATGTCCGCCACCCACACGGGCACCTGCTTAGGCCCGCTTAAGGCACGTGTGGATGAGGGACTTGATGAGACCTGCCAGTGGCCCTGCTGCCTGCAGTGCCAGGCAAGAGAGTCCTCCGTCTCTGACCCAGGAGGGCTGGGTTTTCTACCAGTGCCCATGAGGCCCAGGAAGGCTGATATGCGAGGTGGGCAGAACCTCAGCCCCCAACCCCCCTACCCCCGTTCTCGAAGCTACGCAACTACCACGAAGTGTGATCTGGCCTAGTAAGAGTGGATTTTAAACCATTATGAAGTGTGCACCCGTGAAGCCTGGTTGTCCAGCAACTTTGGCTTAAAAGAGAAAATGAAGTTAATGTCAGTTCTTATCTTTGACGTGAATAAGGGGTGTTTGCGGTGGAACCCTGGCAGTGGTTCACGGATCTACAGGCTCTCTGGGGACCTGAGGGCAGCCGAGGATGGGAATCCTGAGAAAGTCTGCGGCATTCCTACCTTTTCCGGAGGGGGTGGGGCTCTCTGGCTCTGGGGTGAACCCTGTCGGCGCTGCTGTGGAGGGTGGCCTTTGGTAACTCAGGGAGGGGTCTCCTAGAGAGAGGATAACCACACGGCATTTATGATCCCAAGGGTGGAACCTGGGGTGGCTTCAGAACTGGATGTAGACAAAAGAATAATAATAACAAATGTATACTTTAAACAAATAATACATTTATAAATTAAAATGGACACATCTGGCCGCCCAGGTCTGGCCAGACACACAGGAGATAAACAGCTGTTCGCCCGCAGCTCCCAGTGCAGACTGCACAAGTTCAGAGGCAAGTGTCTTATCTTTGGCTAGAATGATAGCAATGACATCAACTCAGCTTTTTAACGCTGGCTTTTGCATGAGAAAACAAATGATTACTCAACTGATTGTTTTGGGCACAAGTTGTTGGGGAAATTATGGAGGGAGTGGTTAGTAGTAAAAGGTGGGGCTTTGGGGGCTAAGACCTAAAGGTTCCCCTAGTCTTTGGTTCTAAACATCTATGATTCTAGGCTTACCCCCATCCTTCATTCCCCCTGCCCCACCCTGCAACCCACACTGTTCATTTCAACGTCCTTGATTCAGTCACCCAGAGGAATTGGAACATTGAGGAAACGCCCACTTTCTCTACAGAAGGAAGCCCTGATTTTTGCCCCTGGACTACAGTTCCAATGGGTCCCCGGGCTAGACAGAGGAAAACAGCCGTGCTCTCCCCAAGGTTACTGCTCAGACCTGGCCTCACCCAGCCCATTCCCATGGGCCCAATAGTCCATGCAGTGGGCACCCTGTTCCCAGCTCAGCAATGCCTCTGCTACAAGCAGAAGGCCTGCCTGGCCTCTGAGCCCTGCACGGTGGCCACGCGGTAGCAGGGCAGGATACAGGGTGAACTCAATAGAAAGACTGGCTTTTCAAGGAGTCCCCCAGCCATGAATCTGCTCTTGAACAACCCCATTTGTCTGCTTTCCCCAGAAAGGAGCTGAGAGTGTCCACAAATGTTACGTGAGGACATATCCCACCTGGACACACACCATGTGTGCAGTAACTATTTAACGCATCCTTCTCTTGGAAGACTATGGGTTGCTCTTTCCTTCTCTAGAGGGCTTAGTCTTCCTGAAAACTGCTGGCTTCCACTCTAAGATTCTTTGACTTCTCCTGGCATGGTTATCCAGTGCGGATTTTTTTTTAAAGATGGAGGAATTCCATAGATCTCTCCTCATTCTTGGTCTGGAGCTCTGGCTGGATCCCAGACAATGTCTGGACCAGGAGGTCTCTGCCCCATGGGTTTCCCCACTTCTCTCAGGGCAGGTATCAACAGGGGAGGAAGGGCAGTGATTTGCCTGTGGGCTGTCTCCTGGGGAGGAATCAGGCAGCCCTCCAGGGAGCAGGGTGCTGTGAGCAAACACCTCTGTCTGTATCCCAGTTCTTGCTTCTGTGATCTAAAGCACTGAAGGTAATAATAGTTAATATTTACCAGAGTTTGCCTACTCCTCCTACAACCCACAATGTTGAAAGGACCTGATGAATCAGGCCCATTTTCTTGATGAGGAACCAAGATATCAAAGACATTGAGGCCCTTGCCCAAGGTCTCATGGGTGGTTATGTGGCAGAGCCAGGATTTGAATCCAGAACTGTGTGACCCCCGAAGTCCACGTAGTTTCCCCTCTTTGAGCTGTTTAGAGGCCGATTGCTTTATTTGGCCTCAGTCCTCGACCCAGACGTGTAGGCTCCCTCATCAGCTGCCCACACTGCAGTCTGCTCTCTGCGTGGCCATGGCAAAAGGGGTGGAGGGACAGTACTGGGACAGCCACTTACTGATGCACTTGAGGTTGGGAGTGGTCCAGTGGGCGACTTTCGCGGTCTCGTTAAACACACACTGGGTCAAGCTGGAGGTCCCAGCTTTACGCTTGAAGCCAGAATTACAAACATACCGCTCCCTGGAGTTGATGCTGTAATTCTTGACCTGGATGTCTGCATGCTCCACGGATGTGGGAGTCGGGCAGGTGATGCCTACAGAAGTGTAGATGAGAGGGAAGATGTGAGCAGATTGCAGCTTGCTCTGTGGGATGCTTGGGTGGAAGTCAGTAACTTTAAATTCAAGTGACCCTGGGGATCCACCCCCCAGATTCAAGCATGTGGAAGATGTCGAGTAAGGGCGCCCACCATCTAGAAGTGATCCAGGATCTTTCTTTAAGAGCCAGCCACCGAGCATCACTAGAGCCCCGGGGGGCATCAGTGGAGACCCCTTTCCCTGTCCTCCACTCCCATATCTCCAGCCTCCATATCTTTCAAACATATCCACCTCTGTCTCTCTCCTACCCTGCATCTTTTGCCTGAACAACAGCAAAAGGCTCCAGGTTGCTACCTTTAACAAACCTTCCATTTCCACAAGGCAGCTGGCCTCACCTTCATTTGTTAAATAGTTTATGTCTTTATTTCTTTGGCTGTGCCGGGTCCTAGTTGTGGCACTCAGGATCTTTAGTTGTGGCACGTGAGATCTTTAGCTGCAGTATGTGGGATCTAGTTCCCCCACCAGGGATGGAGCCCAGGCCCCCCACATTGGGAATGTGGGGTCTTAACCACTGGCCCACCAGGGGAGTCCCCAGCAGCATCTTTATAAATGCATGTTTGATGACTTCACTCTTTCTTGGTTGCCCACTGCCGTCCTTCCTAAGCTGAAGTTAATGTCACTTTCTTAGGAATGCCCTCCCTCACCCCTACAGCCACCCAGGTTCCAGAGTTCTGGGTCCTTTTCCTCCACAGTGGGTTCTGTCCACAGCTGGATTTAAGGCACGGAGCCTTGAGGAAGGCTCTGCTGGCCCCGTCTGCCTCTCCAGCTACTCTTGCCTCTGGCCACCCTGGCCTTTGGCCCATCACCACCCCCCATGCCTTCACCACACCGCTGCCTCCCCCCATCCCACCCTTCCTAGCTTAGTTTAATGCCACTTCCTCAGGAAAGCTCTCCCTCACAAGGGTCCTCAGTTCTTACAAGGTAAGGACCCAGCCAGGTTACCACCTTTCCTCCAAAGCAGCCTCCTTTAAAACTGAGTCCCATCCAAAGCCAGGAAGAGTCTATTGCAGCTAAAGTTGCAAAGCAAGATTTTCCTGAAGCCACTTGAAACAACTCTATGATTTCTTAATGCTCGTTCCCCTATCAATTCAGTACATTATTAGGTTTTCTTGTGCCTGGAAGAGATGGGAGAGCTAGTTTCTGAGGGCAAGTCTCGCATATGTGGGGCGAGCGAGGCAGCTGAGAGTGGGCTCTGCTGGAGGAAAAGTCCCACGGAGGGAACGTCCTCAGCAGCATTTGCCATCATCCTGAAGGCTCCCTTCTCAGTTACTGAAGGGTGTGTCTGTGCCAAGTGGGTCTTTGGTTTGGTGCCTGGCTGCCCACAGCTGCCTGGGGAGCTGACTTCCGGGTTCCAGGTTGGGAAATGAGTCTCTGCTGAGCAGCTGGAGCATCATGAGGGTTAGGACTCTGGCAGGGGAAGTGCGTGAAGTCATCTTTCTGCCAGGGAGGGACTCAGAGGGGAAGACTGAATGTAGCGCCAGTTGGATTCACAGACTGGAGGAGGAAGGCGCCCTAACTGCCCCTGTGCCAGGGGTCCAAACTAGGGCCCAGGGGCCAAATCCAGCCTGCCATCTACTTTTGCCAATAAAGTTTTATTGGCACACAGCTTTGCTCATTTGTTTATGAAGATAGATGCTTTCACTCTGCAACAGCAGGACTGAATTTTTGCAACAGAGATCTAAATTATTTACTTCCTGGCCCCTTTCAGGAACAGCCTTCCCCAGGCTGTGTAGCCTTGAAACAAACCACTGCCCTTGTTACTAAGACCAGCTGAACGAGTCAGCACAGAATTAGTACAGTCCTCAGAGTGACTGAGGCTGACAAAAGTGATATTGCCCCGTGTAAAAAGAAAAACTGCCCCACGTGGCAAAACTCAATGTGAGTCAGGAGACAAACGACCAGACTGAAAAACAGCTGCATTTTCTATCACGTAGGGTTAACTTCTCTCATGTCAAGAGCTCCTAAAAGTCCATCAAAAGACTGCCAATCCCAAGGGAAAATGGGAAAAGAGTATAAAGTGGAACTTGACAGAAAGGAAATACAAATGCTCTTAAATATATTTTTAAAATACTCAACCTCAGTCATAATGAAGGAAATGTAAAATAAAACTACCTAAGACAGCACTTTCAGCTCCCGTTGGAACAGAACCAGAAGTTGGTTACTGCTCCATTACTTGCATACTGCTCATACAGCCCCAGGCGAGACATACTTGCAATCTAAATACCCATGCATTTTGACCCTGCAATTCCGCTCCCAGGGATTTTATTTTACAACTATATCTGCATTCCTGTGAAACGTTGTTACAACACTTATACCCTTGAACTCAGCAGTTCTACCTCTAGGATTTGCCTTACTGGTGTATTTATGAAGTGAGTGTGTATAACGTTATCCATTAAAATAGCCAGTAAATTACCCTGTATGTCGTCAGTAGGAGAATAAATAAATTACAATAGAGATTATAGCACCACTGTACCATGAAGTCCTACCCAGCTCTTTACAATAGAGATTGAAAAAAAAAAGAAAAAGTTATTTATGCACTGAAGTGGAGAGATTTCCAGGATAATCTGTTAGGTTTGGAAGAAAAGGGACAGAGTGCTGTGTATTACACACTACCCTCAGTGAGAAATGAAGCAATACATATATCCAGTTTTTTGTTTATACATAAAATCTCCAAAAGTATACACAAGAAACTATTCACACTAGAGGTGAGGCAGCTGAAGGATAAGATTGCTGCCTTTTCATGCTTTCTGAGTTTTTAATGGTGCAAATGCTTTTGAAATATTTTGTAATGCTGTTTCTTCTGCTGATGTGTACACAGGTGTGTTTGTTTGTTTGTTTTCCCATGATATATGCTGGGCTAACAATCAAATAGCTAGCAACCAGACAGTGGCCTGATTGGGACAGCGAACAATCAAAATAGCTGCTGGCATTAACCAGGACCCGGTGGGGTGACCACTGGCCACAGATCAAAAGCCACACAAATGATGACAGCCGGCAGAATATCAGTCATGTATATATACTCTATACTGTTTTAAATATATGAAATACTTCAAAATAAAAAAGGGGGGGATGGGATTTTAAAATACCCCACCACAGGAAGTCAGAAATCACAGGACAAAGGCGAGCTAAACCACGTGGAGCGTGTTCATTGCTTTTACTGCAACACCATGCCGCCTCTGCGTGGAGCCCTAGCTTCCTGCTTTCCTGCCTGACCCTCTGCCCAGGGCTTGCCCATCTTCTCCTCCAGAAAGCGCCCTCTGGGTCTGCACACTCCTCAGCTGCTAGCCTAGGTGCAGATGTTAGAGAATCACTGCCAGAATCAGTGGGACACGCGCTCACCTCTCAGGGTGACCACCTCCTGAGCCCCTTCTGCCACATCCTGGCTAGGAGGGCCTCTTTAGACATCAGATCAGAGGGAGCCAGCTCCGCATTCAGAGTGCGGTTGGAACAGTTACTGCCAAGTGCTCAGCAGTCTGCAAACAGGTCAGCCACCCCTGGGTCAGCTGTCAGACCCTCCCCTCCCGCTTCAGGGTGTATTGCCGAGGTGTCAGCATCCTCATACCTGAACACACCTGAGCGCACCTGAGCCCAGTGGGTCAGTCACTCCAGGCTTTACTTTGGTCTTCCTAGTCTCAGAAGGGAAAACAGATTGTTTGATTTTCAGTCTTAATCCAACCCCGACTCTTCTTCTAAAACCCCGTCGACAACTAATATTAGATTTTTAAAATATTTATTTACTTATTTAGGGTGCACCAGGTCACAGTTGCCACATGTAGCATCTAGTTCCCCAATCAAGGAGCATGAAGCCTTAGCCACTGGACCACAAGAGAGGTCCCTAATATTACATTTTTAAAACTATCATATCCAGCTTGCTGGCCTTTATCACTCCATCCTGATGCTGACAATGCTGTCTTCACTTACAGTGATTCTATAGTGGACACAGCATTTTCATCCCTTTTCAATGAGCTCCTAAGATAATCATTATTTTAATGTAATGTGCCATTCTGCAGAGCTGCCTGCTATGTGGGTGCGACAGTTTATTGCCTGTATAAGTACCTAAGTTTATGGCATATGTAATAATTCTAAGTTTTGGGCAGGCTTCAGTAAATAGGCAGTCTTCTCCACGGTGGCCTGACTTCACCTTAGATGCATAGTTAACCTGTGACACGATAAAGATGTGTGTGAGCGCCCTGGCAGGAGGGAAGGAGCGCTCCTGTTCCTTTGCACTTGGGAGACGGCTGCCCTTGCAGCTCCCACTGTCACAGATCTGCAGCCCCCACAGGCGGCCGAGAGCTCCTCCAGCCCTGTGACCCTTTGCTGCAGCTTTTCCTGCCTTTGGGCCAGGTGTGTCCAGCTCCAGGATGAGGAGTCTCAGAGGGAGGACGAAGGACCCACATGGGTTCCATTCTGCCTCTCGGCTCCTAGGGGGCTCTTGCTTCCCCCCTCCCCCCCCCCCCCCCCCCCCCCCCCCCCCCCCCCCCCCACCCCCCGCCGCGCCCCCGTCCCCGCCCCCCCCCC
>SJYX01015901.1:80877-97288 GCA_006410675.1 Oreotragus oreotragus
GCCCCCCCCCCCCCCCCCCGTTTACGTCCATCTTCCCACCAGACCATGACCTGGAGGCTCTGGCTTCAGATGCAGAAAGGACAGCTCACCTAGACAGTAACCGGCTCCCCCAGCAGCCCAAGGTGGTTCTGCTCCTCCTAGATCCTTAGGACCACAGTCCTGACCGATCCAGTCTCAGAGTATCTCCCACAGTTGGTTATTAGTTACAACAGGGAAAATGGTAACTACCTTGAAGAAAGCTGACAGCTACCACCTGAACCAGGTGATCAGACATAACATCACAGGGACTTCCCCCTGGTGGTCTAGTGGCTATGACACTGTATCCCCAATGCAGGGGGCCTAGGTTCGGTCCCTGGTCAGGGAGCTACATCCTGCATGCTGCAACTAAGACTCGGTGCAGTCAAATAAATAAATTAAATATTTAATATAAAGAAGTAATATCACCAACATGGGGATATACAGCTGTCATAAGACTCCTGATCTGATTCACTGCCAAAGACACAGGATCACATCTGTGGTCTCCCTCCCCCAAATCCATAACCTAAATCTAACCATGAGGAAACATACAGAATGTTCCAGACTGAAAGAGGCTAAAGAGATATGATAACTAAATGTTACACGGGGTCCTAGATTAGATCCAGAATTAGGAAGAAGACAGCTAAAAGGACATTAATGGGACAGCTGACGAAGTTTGAAAAAATGGACCCTGTATTAGATAATATTATTATGCTAAGATTAAATGTCCTAATTTTGCTAGTCATACTGTGATCTGGTAAGACTGTTGTGTTTTAGGAAGGTATGTAATAAAATGTGTTCCTAGGAAATATACATTGAAATATTTAGGCATAAATATTTCAAGCATAAAGTGGCAAACGGTTTAGATGCTTCAGAAGAAGAAGTACATGTAATATAAATATGCAAATATACATATATTTAGAGAGAGGGGGAAACAGTAAATAAAATGGTGGTCCAGTGGTCAGGAATCTGCTTTACAGGGCAGGGGACATGAGCTTGATCCCTGGTTGGGGAACTAAGATCCCACATGCCACGGAGCATCTAAGTCCACGTGTCACAACTAGAGAGTCCGTGCGCCACAGTCTCGCCTGACGCAACTAAGACCCGACAAAGCACATAAATAAATCTGAGAAAAATAAAATGGGGCAAAATGTAAACAGTTGGCAAAGATGGGTAAAAGGTATTCAGAAGGCCTTTGTACTGTCTTTACAACTTCCTGGTGAGTTTGAGGTTGTACCAGAATACATAAAAGTAAAAAATAAGTAAGCATCCAAATAAACATTAGCTGAGTGGTGCCTGGGGCCCTTTCCTTGAGATTTCCTCTTGAAGGAAACTCTGCAAGCCCTCCACAGCTCAGACCACGACTACGTTTTGGTCAGGAAAATCTTTGGTTATTTCCCTCCTTGTGATTTTCATGCTGCTGACGGCCCCTCATTACCTGTCCTCTCTGCGCACCCTGAGTTTCTTCCGCATTTCCCCGGGCCAGTAGTGGTACGGCACTCTTTCTACACTTGGTCGCCTTTTTTTTTTTTAATGTTTATTTCGCTGCTCTGGGTCTTTTTAAAATTTTGGTTATGCTATTTCTTTATTTTTGGCTGTGCTGGGTCTCTGTGGCTGCATGGGTTTTTCTCCAGTTGTGGGGATCGGGGGCTACTCTAGGTGCGGTGCTCGTGGCCTCTCTTGTTGCTCTAGGGTGCGAGAGCTTCAGTAGTCGCGGCTCTGGAGCGCAGGCTCAGTAGTCGTGGCGCGCAGGCTTAGCTGCTCTGCGGCACTCGGGATCTTCCCGGATCAGGGGTCGAAACCAAGTCTCTGGCACTGGCAGGCAGATTCTTTGCCGCTGAGCCACCAGGGAAGCCCTGCCCTGGGTCTTAGCTGCAGCATGTGGGATGCTTTAGTTCCAGCTCGCAGGCTGCAGCCGAGAGTGCTACGTTGTCCCTGATGGGAGCATTCGTCCCCATCAGGGCCACCGGAGGCCTTGCTCAGCTCTGCTCTTTACTGCCTTTACCTTCCTTTTCTACCCTCCTTGTCAGTGCTTCTCAGATGTGCACCAGAACCGTCTGGAGGGCCTGTCACAGCACAGGGCACTGCGCCCTCTTCTTGGAACTCCTGACTCGGCAGGTCCCGGGCAGGAGCCAAGCATCTCACTTCCTAACCCCACCCCTAACAAGCTCCAGGTGATGACGGTGCTGCTGGCCCAGGGACCACACCCTCTGCTCTTCACAGGTGTTGAAGAGGCTTGGCATCACAGCAGGTTGCTTTTCAGCATGAAAACTGCTTGTTCTTGCTTTTTCAGGTCTTGGTTCCACCAGTGAGGGTTTCTTTTACAGTTCTTCTTGATGTGCTCTTCTGAATTTATAATATTTTTTCATTGAATCTAATTCTCCCCCACCTCCAGCTCAAAAATGTTCTGTGGCTGTGTTTGTGTAGTAGCTTGACAGTACCACACCACAGAATCTTAAATTAAGTCTCAGATTGTTGCTACCAAAATCCTAAATCTGTACCTGGGGGGCTTTGCTCTATGTGAACAGAGCTGGGGAAGTACTTAGAAGTGGACGGGTAGGTTGAGTGGAGAGGAATGACCATAAAACTCAACCCTGGAAGCATTTGACCATGGGACCAGCATGGATAGTCCCATAAAGACACTAGACTCTGTTCTCTGATAAAGTGTTCCTTCCTTCTGTGGGAGCCTGAATGGACCTTGGACCTTTGGACCTCTGGACCTCTCAGGGTACATTAGTGATGGCTGGACGGTCTCTCCAGGAGCAACTCCAGAGAATACAGCAGACGGGAGAGGGCTCAGCAAAGACGGGATTTAGTTGGCAAGAGTGTGTTTAGCTGGTTTCCTTCCTTACGCCAAGTCTGGTCTCTGGAGCTGACACCATCGTTGTCTTGACCTTGGGAGAGTCTGTAATGTCCGAGTCGAGTGCTGAGCCTCTCTGCCAGAGGTTGTTCTGAAACCTTAGAAGGGAGGAGACTCAGAACTCCCACCTCACCCCAAACACCAAACACACAGTGATTCTCAGGACCAGTCCATTTCCTCGGAATTGCAAAGGCAACGGGCTCAAAGCTGTACCTGTCTTTCTGTAGTCGCCTTTTTTTTTTTTAATGTTTATTTCGCTGCTATTTCTTTATTTTTGGCTGTGCTGGGTCTCTGTGGCTGCATGGGTTTTTCTCCAGTTGTGGGGATCGGGGGCTACTCTAGGTGCGGTGCTCGTGGCCTCTCTTGTTGCTCTAGGGTGCGAGAGCTTCAGTAGTCGCGGCTCTGGAGCGCAAGCTCAGTAGTCGTGGCGCGCAGGCTTAGCTGCTCTGCGGCACTCGGGATCTTCCCGGATCAGGGGTCGAAACCAAGTCTCTGGCACTGGCAGGCAGATTCTTTGCCGCTGAGCCACCAGGGAAGCCCTGCCCTGGGTCTTAGCTGCAGCATGTGGGATGCTTTAGTTCCAGCTCGCAGGCTGCAGCCGAGAGTGCTACGTTGTCCCTGATGGGAGTGCTCGTCCCCATCAGGGCCACCGGAGGCCTTGCTCAGCTCTGCTCTTTACTGCCTTTACCTTCCTTTTCTACCCTCCTTGTCAGTGCTTCTCAGATGTGCACCAGAACCGTCTGGAGGGCCTGTGACAGCACAGGGCACTGCGCCCTCTTCTTGGAACTCCTGACTGGGCAGGTCCCGGGCAGGAGCCAAGCATCTCACTTCCTAACCCCACCCCTAACAAGCTCCAGGTGATGACAATGCTGCTGGCCCAGGGACCACGCCCTCTGCTCTTCACAGGTGTAGAAGAGGCTTGGCATCACAGCAGGTTGCTTTTCAGCATGAAAACTGCTTGTTCTTGCTTTTTCAGGTCTTGGTTCCACCAGTGAGGGTTTCTTTTACAGTTCTTCTTGATGTGCTCTTCTGAATTTATAATATTTTTTCATTGAATCTAATTCTCCCCCACCTCCAGCTCAAAAATGTTCTGTGGCTGTGTTTGTGTGTGTCTAGCTTGACAGTACCACCCCACAGAATCTTAAATTAAGTCTCAGATTGTTGCTACCAAAATCCTAAATCTGTACCTGGGGGGCTTTGCTCTATGTGAACAGAGCTGGGGAAGTACTTAGAAGTGGACGGGTAGGTTGAGTGCAGAGGAATGACCATAAAACTCAACCCTGGAAGCATTTGACCGTGGGACCAGCATGGATAGTCCCATAAAGACACTAGACTCTGTTCTATGACAAAGTGTTCCTTCCTTCTGTGGGAGCCTGAATGGACCTTGGACCTTTGGACCTCTCAGGGTACATTAGTGATGGCTGGACGGTCTCTCTAGGAGTAACTCCAGAGAATACAGCAGACGGGAGAGGGCTCAGCAAAGACGGGATTTAGTTGGCAAGACTGTATTTAGCTGGTTTCCTTCCTTACGCCAAGTCTGGTCTCTGGAGCTGACACCATCATTGTCTTGACCTTGGGAGAGTCTGTAATGTCCGAGTTGAGTGCTGAGCCTCTCTGCCAGAGGCTGTTCTGAAACCGTAGAAGGGAGGAGACTCAGAACTCTCGCCTCACCCCAAACACCAAACACACAGTGTTTCTCAGGACCAGTCCATTTCCTCGGAATTGCAAAGGCAACGGGCTCAAAGCTGTACCTGTCTTTCTGTGACCAGCTTACTTCACTTAAAGGGCTTCCCTGGTGGCTCAGATGGTAAAGAATCTGCCTACAGTGCAGGACACCTGGGTTTGATCCCTAGATGGGGAAGATCCCTTGGAGAAGGGCATGGCAACCCACTCCAGTATTCTTGCCCGGAGAATTCCATGGACAGAGGAGACTGGTGGGCTGCAGTCCATGGGGTCACAAAGAGTGAACATGAGTGAGTGACTAACATACTATTTCATTTAGCATAATACTGTAGCATATTTCAAAACCTCCTTCCTTTCTAAGGCTAAAGATTGCACTGTACGTATAGACCACATTTTGATTGTCATTCATCTGCTGATGGGCACTTGTGTTGCTTCCACGATTTACTTGCTGTGAGTAATGCAGCTATGATCATAGATGCACAAATCTCTCTTTAAGAGCCTACTTTCTCTGTTCCTCTGTATATAATGTGTCTTTATTCTTTGGATCATGATTTTCTCTCTCCTTATTTTTCAGCAGTCTGAATATGATGATTCTAGTATGAGATTATTTCAAGGGGGTGGCATTCATCCTGCTTGGTGTTCTCTCAGCTTCCTGCATCTGTAATTGAATATCTTTTATAAATTTGGAGAAATTGTCAACTATTATCTCTTCAAATATTTCTCCTGGTCCATTCTCTTTTGTTTCTGGAGCTCTGATTCCACATATATTAAACCACTTCCTACTGTACCACAGCTCTTGGATATTCTGTTCTGGGTCTTTGTTTTCCCTCTCATGCTTGCACTTTGTACTGCTGTTAGAGTAATTTGTACTGACCTATCTTCAAGTTCACTGATTCTTTTCTTGGCTGTGTCAAGGGCTCTGGTAAGCTTGTCAAAGGCTTGCTTCATCTCTATTGCTTTTAAATTTTTTCTAACATTACCATTTGAGACGTTTTCATGACTTCCATTTCTCAGCTGAAATCCCCCCTTTACTCATGAATGCTGTCTATCTTTTTCACCTGAACCTTTAACAAGTTAATGATATTGAGCTGGCCAAAAGGTTCCTTTGGTTTTTTCCGTAAGATGGCTCTCATAGAGCTTAGTTGTCTTTAACCTCATTGGAAACAATTTTGTTAGATTGTATTGGGACAACTATCATGTCAGCATACAATTTTAAAAGCTTATCCAAATTGGTGAATGTGTATGTAGCCATTTTAAATATTGAAGATGGAAGAAAAAAAGCAACATTTGTGGCATATTGTGCATTACTATTTCAGGAAAGGTAAAAACACGACTGCAATGCAGAAAAATATCTGTGCCATGTATGGAGACCATGCTGTGCCTAATCGAACATGTCAAAGGTGGTTTGCAAAGTTTCATGCTGGAGATTTCTCACCGGATGACACTCCATGGTTGAGTAGACCAGCTGAAGTTGATAGTAGTCAAATTGAGACATTAATAGAGAACAATCAGTTAATTGTTATATCATGCAGGCGATTGGCGACATACTCAAAGTATCCAAACCAAGGGCTGAAGATCCTNCTCACCGGATGACACTCCATGGTTGAGTAGACCAGCTGAAGTTGATAGTAGTCAAATTGAGACATTAATTGAGAACAATCAGTTAATTGTTATATCATGCAGGCGATTGGCGACATACTCAAAGTTTCCAAACCAAGGGCTGAAGATCCTGTGCACCAGGTTGCTTATATTCATTGCTTTGATGTTTGTGTTCCACAAATTTAAGCAAAAAAACAAAACAAAACACCAAAAAACCTTCTTGACTGTATTTCTACATGCGACTCTCCACTTAAATGTAATATTTTCCATTTTTAAAACAAATCGTGACAGGTGATGAAAAGTGGACACTGTACAATAATGCAGAATGGAAAAGATAGTGGGCCAGGTGAAAGAAACCACCACCAACCATACCAAAGGCCGATCTTCATCCAAAGAAGGTGATGTTGTGTATACTGTGGGATTGGAAGGGAGTCCTCTATTCTGAGTGCCTTCTGGAAAACCAAACGATTAATTCCAACAAATACTGAAAGCAGACTGAAAGACCAACTGAAAGCCGCCCTCAATGAAAAGCGTCCAGAATTAGTCACCAGAAAACGCACGCACATCAGGATAACGCAAGATCGCGCGTTTCTTTGACACCCAGGCAAAACCTGTTGCAGTTTGACTGGAAAGTTCTAATTCATCTGCCATATACACCAGACACTGCACCTTTAGATGTCCATTTATTTCAGTCTTTACAAATTAATGGAAACCTTTCAATTCCCTGGAAGACTGTATAAGGCACTTGGAACAGTTGTTTACTCAGAAAGATACAACGTTTTGGGAAGATGGAATTATGAAGTTGCCTGAAAAAAGTGGCAGAAGGTAGTGAAACAAAACTGAATACACTGTTGAACACAGTTCATGGTATAAAAAGAAAGAAAAGAAAGTTATTGGTGAAGATGAAAAATGTGTCTTTTAGTTTTACTTAAGAAACTGAAGGAACTTTTTGGCTAACCCAACAGTTCCTTTAACTTCCAGTCTGATAGTTTCAATTTCTGGGTCATCGGTGAGTCCTTTAACTTCCAGTCTGATAGTTTCAATTTCTGGGTCATCGGTGAGTCTTGTTTATTGCTTTTGATCCCTGGGTCGGGAAGATCCCCTGGAGGAGGAAATGGCAACCTACTCCAGTACTCTTGCCTGGGAAATCCCATGGATGGAGGAACCTGGTAGGCTATAGTCCATGGGGTCCCAAAGAGTCGAACACGACTGAGCAACTTCGCTTTCACTTCATAGTGGGACTTTTCTGTTGTTGCGACATACAGACACACAGTATGTTGAGATATATTTTTTTGTATGTCTCAATTTTTGATTGAATGCTTAACCGTATTTGTAGAACTGAGATAAACAGTATTTATACCTCAGACTGTGAACACTTCTAATGCTAAACTGATGATGTGGGGAAGGTTGAGTCAGTCAAATCAGTTGTTGAATTGGATTTAGATTTTGTTGTTGCTATGGTTACCTTCAGACTAGCACTGGCTTCAAATTCCCCCAGTTTTTTTTTTGTTTTTTTTTTTTAAAGCTGGGGGTGGAGGTGGGGCAGGGCGGGAGCTGTGCTGGTCTTCCTGCGGCGAGCAGGGTCTCCTCTCTAGCTGCTGTGTGCGGGCTTCTCACTGCAGTGGCATTCCTTGCTGCAGAGCATGGCTCCAGGCACACACAGGTTCCAGCAGTTGCTGCTCCCAGGCTCAGGAGCATACACTGTGTAGTCGTGGCACACACATTTAGTTGCTCTGTGGCACGTGGGATGTTCCTCCGCAGGGATCGAACCTGTGTCCTCTGCATTGGCAGGTGAATTCTTTACCACTGTGCCACCAGGGAAGCCCTCTTTTAGTCTTTTCTTGTGCTTAGGGTGAATTTGAGTAAACTCTGGGAGATAACAGAGGGTGGAGGATCCTGGCGTGCTGCAGTCCATGGGGCTGCAGTCAGACACCACGTAGTGACTGAATGGCAAGTGCTTCGCCTCGGGGCTGGAGTGGTGGGGGGGGGGGGGGGTTCTCAGTGTTCCTGCTCCACCCTCATCTTGAGTCCTTTTCTGTTTATCTAAACCACAGGGGTTATCTCTCCGCACTCCTGCCAACCCCACCCTGGGCAGTTGATGGCTGCGCCTGTGACTTGGCGTTTGCTTGCCTGGATGGGATGGGGTCAGGGGAAACTGACGCTTGTCCTGGTCCAGCCTCAGTCTTAGGCAGGCCCGCTGTGCCTGGCGCCCAGGCTTGCAGCTTGCAGTCGTCTTGCCTTTTCCTTTCATGGCAGCCAACCGCTCCCTCCTTATCTTTAACAGGGTTTGTGCATGTAAAAGCTTCCCCCACCCCCTCCTCCAGCAACAGCAGTAGTGGGCCTCCAGTGGTGTTGGTATAGGATCTGTACCCAGGACCAAGTATACGTGGGGTTATATAGGGACTTGACATTCTGTTCCATTGATATATTTGTCTATTTGTTCATTTAGACATCCAATACCTTGCTGTCTTGATTATCGTAGCTTGATTGTTGAAGTCAGGTAGTGTAAACCCTCTGACTTTGTTAATCATTTTCAAAGTTGACTTTGGTCCTTTCCTGGGTTATCAAATAGTATATCAATTTCTAACTGGAAAAAAAAAAAGCCTGCTGAAAGTTTGATTGGAATTGCATTAAATTTATAGATCAGGTTGGTGAAGAACTGACATCTTAATAGTACTGAGTCTTCTCAATACCCATAAACACAGTCTTTCTTGATTTATTTAAGTCTTCAGTAATTTATCTCAGAAGTGTTTTCTAGTTTTCAGTGTATCAGTTTTGTACATCTCTTGTCAATGTATCCCTAAGTACTTCATATTTTTACTACAACACAAATGACATGACGTTTATTTTAGTTTTTAATTGTTGCTAGTATTTTGTATATTGACATTTGTAAATTGATTGTATACTCTGCAACTTTGCTCAACTCATTCCATTAGCATTTTTGTAGATTCCATGGGATTTTCTATGCAGGTGGTTCCATAGAAATTTCATGATTCCATTTCATTTACTGTGTTGTCTTACTAAATGTAATGTTTTGTTGTATTATTACAATGTTTGCTTTCAGATCTGTAGTATATGTCTTTACCTCATCACAGCTCACCCACAGGTGAAATCATACTACTTTACATGTGTAGTATAGGAACCTTGAACAATACACTTTCACTTCTCTCCATCCAGCCTTTTGCTATTCTGTCAAATGTTTTGCTTCTACTTATAAACACCACAATATATTATTATTATTTTTACTTTAAACAGCTGATTACATATTTTATTGGCTATGGATTTTAATTGATGTTTTCTATGTATTAGTCATCATTTCTTGGTGTTTTGTTTCCAGCAGAATTTTTCAGAATGTCTACTCTGTCATTTTACTGGAAAAGAAAGTCTACTTTCCACTGTGAACAGTGTGTGTGTGTGTGCGTGCACGCTTAGCCTCTCAGTTGTGTCAAACGCTTTGCAACCCCATGGACTGTAGCCCACCAGGCTCCTGTGTCCATGGGATTTCCCAGGCAAGAGTACTGGAGTAGGTTGCCATTCCCGTCTCCAGGGGATCTTCCCAACCCAGGGATCGAACCTGTGTCTCCCACATTGCACGCAGATTCCTTACCACTGAGCCACCTGTGCAGCCAATCAACCACATATTGGTCAGTAACTCACTTTACAAAGCTAGACTCTCACAAGTGCAATGGAGGTAACACATTTGATTGTGTCAATAATCATCTCAGAGGCCTTAGTCACACCTTTTGATACTTCGATTATAATTTCTCTTCTCATAACATTGTTCTCTAGATAGTCAGTGAAGCAAATCTCACCTTGTTTACCACACTGTAAGCTCCTGAATACAGTTCTCTGGTACTCTTATTACAGGAGCTAAGCCCAGTATGTGATGGGTGTTTTCTGAAGTTAGTTTTTAGCTTATGAATCTACAGAATGGAATGGATGAAGTAATGGAAATGGGAGAAAATGTAAGATGCTTGGATTTTCAAAACTCTTAAGTAGGCAAAAAATATACATAACAAGTCCTAACGATTGTTTAAATGAAGTCACCAAAATATTTGTGTAGGGCCACACCTCTTTCTAATTCCCAGAACCTGTGAATCAGACTTTTTTCTATCATGAGTAAGTAACCCTGGCCTACTCTCGAATCCAGAGTTCAAGAGTAGCAGGCTCCTCCCATTCTGTAAGAAAAGTCAGAATCCATTTCAGTACTTTCTGCCTCTTATTCTGCTGTTGAAACGCCGATAGCACGCTGACTGTGGTGGCGTACCTAGACGTATAGGATATGATCTCTGCCCCTGTGCTCACTGTGACACTCTTGTAGCCAATGCATAAAAGCCTTTCTGTGTTTTCAGTAATCCATTTTCCCTCTTTATTCTGGCTGAAGCACCAGCCAAGCCAACACACATTTTCCTCTTGGCACACAGTGTAAGTACCCACTACACCCAGGTCATGCCTTTAACTCATCAACTCTCCTCTCTCAGGCTCATTAACTGAGCCTCCCAGTCTACCTTTTGCGCGGTAGGTAGTCTCATCATCATTCAAGTCCTTAAATTATGACTTCTGAAAGCTTGGGAGACTTGAGTGGCTGTAGGTTGAAGGATGAACAAAAGGGAAAGAAGGAAATACATTCTATACTCGAAGGACTCAGGAGGAAATCTGCCCCCCTACCCCCCGCCTTACCAACACCTCCTTGGTTCAGGGTTTCATCACCACTTACTGGAACTATTGCAAAAGTCTCCAGCTTAGCTTCCTGCCTCCAGACTCTCTTGCCTACAGTTTATTCTCCACATTCTTGACAAGAGTAACCCTTACACCACGTGCATGCAGGCTAAGTCGCCTTAGTCATCCTCAACTCTTTGTGACCCTGCGGACTGTAGCCCGCCAGGCTCCTCTCTCCATGGGATTTCCCAAGCAAGAATGCTGGATTGGGTTGCTGTATTCTCTTCCAGGGGATCTTCCTGACCCAAGGATCGAACGTGGGTCTCCCACATTGCAGGCGGCTTCTTTACCATCTGGGCCACTAGAGAAGTCCAACCCTTCCACCATACAGCTCCAGTAATAACCCCCTGGACCCAGCCCTTAATTACCTTCCCACTACGCAGGAGAAAGTCATCTTTCCAAGTAGAAACATTCAAATAACATCAATCATGTTTAGTAAGTAACGTGGATATGACTCCAAGAGTATGTACTAGGGGACTTTATACATGTATTTAGTTAGTTATGTGCTACTGGGTAAAAACAGTTTGGTAGAAGTGATCTAGCCCAATACTAGTTAGCTGGAGTGATGATTTTATTGAAAAAGAATATCCTCAAGTGTTTCTGCCATTTAAAAAAGACTTTGAGGGCTTTCCCCTTGCCTTATTTGTTCTATATAGCTAATTTTCATCCAACTTATTTTACCCTATGCTGTTTAGAATATCAGAGATTTTGAAACAACCCGAATATCCATCCTTTGACAGGTAACAGAAGCCTACCAACAACTCTAACAATAAGGAATTATTTTAAAAAGTCATAAAGGATTATAAAATATATGTATATAGTGCAGTTATATGCAGTGACTTTATAGAGCCCGATTTTGAGCAATCTGCAAAATTTATAAAGCCACAAAAACATTGCCAAACAAGATTGGTTATAATTAATTAAAGATGAATTAGAAAAAAGTCCAAAATTCTAGCTCTTTTTTGTGTTACTTCTTTTGCAGTTTTATTTTTTCCTTTCATTACAAAAGCAATGCAAATTACATCAGAAAGACAAGAAAAGGCAGACAACTGCACAGACACAGACGCATACACACACAACCTATCATCTCTCGACTCTAGATCTTTAGTAAAGGCTGAATCATACAATGCATACTGTTTGAAAGCAACCCTATTATATTTATGCAGTCCTCCACTGTTGGGCATTCAGGCTGATTTCAACAGATCTATATTTTGTACATTTAAGTTTGTATCATTTTTTGCCATCAGTAGCAGCACAGCAAAAATAAGATTTAAATGATTTGATAAAAGTTTTAGCAAAACTCCCCAGATGTCTGAAAAATGGCTTATTAATTTAAAAAATGTTTAAAGACATAAGTTGTACAACCTCCCTTAGGAGGAGGGAGCACCCTGCATAACAAAACCCAAGCTGGTGAGCAGGGATATTCATCTTCAAACAAATCATCATCGTCTCCAGCTGCTTTGGGCAAATCACCTGAAGCCTCACAGGTTACGAGGGTCTTTAAGAAGCTGCCTGGCCAAGATGATGCATTCCCCCCTCCAGATCAGGCCTCCTGAATCAGAACAGACGACAGCAACTCGCTTTGTCTATTAGCACTGAAAACTAGCGGGAACAGATCTGAAACTATCATTTACCCAGTTAGTTGTAAGGAAGGAGCTGCTCTGTACCCAACCAGGATCACGCTGCCAAGTAGCAAATCTAATCATCTGTGTCCACTTCCCTTCTCAGTTCACTTAAAAACATCAGGTACCCTTTGTTCTCTTAGCTATTCATCCATTTTTACACCAGTAGAACATGACCTGGCGGCTACCCAGGTGGCGTTAGTGGTAAAGAACCCGCCTGCCAGTGCAGACCTGGGTTCGATCCCTGGAGGAGGGCATGGCCATCCACTCCTGTATTCTTGCCTGGAAAATCCCACAGACAGAGGAGCCTGGTGTGCTTCATTCCAAGGAGTCGCAAAGAGTTGAACACAACTGAAGCTCTTAGCAGGCACACTGTCCTGATTACTGCAACTTTATAAGTCTTAAAATCAGAAGTGCTGATCCTCCAGCTCAGTTGTCTTTCAAAGCTGTTTGATTGTACTAGGTCTTTTGCATTTCCCATCTCGATTTTGCAACCAGCCTATCATTTTCTATAAGAAAGCCTGCTGGAATTTTTGTCTGGGGAGAACTGATACCTTAGCAGTATTGACTTGTCCAGTCCATGAACATGACACACCTCCATTTGTCTGCTGCGAAGTCGCATCAGTCATGTCCGACTCTGTGCGACCCCAGAGACGGCAGCCCACCAGGCTCCCCCGTCCCTATCCCACCAACGAGCCTTGCATGGCGCAGCCCCCGGGCCCTGGCACGCGCTGTGCCCTCTGACTGCATCCTCCCCTCCGGCTCCTGCCCAGACTCTGATCTCACTAACCTCCACTTCATGTTCAGCTTACAGCCCAGACACTGTGTTGCCACTTAGAGAGCCTTCGCCCTCTCCCTCTGCCCTCCCCGCACCTAAACATCTGCCATTCTCCCTCCTAAGGCCCGGCACCTCTCTTGGAAGGCACTGAATACCTTTGATGATGAGATGCGCATGCAGGCTTGCTTTGCTTTGATGTGTGTCTCCTTCACTGGGCGTAACCCCCACCAGGGAGGGGACCTGATTTGTGCTGTTTGCGCTGCTAACTCCGGGGTCCAGGGTGCTGCCTGGTACCTGGTGGCCTGGAATCTTCCCACGAGTGTGGGAAGGAGGCTACGCAGGCAGTCGGCAGGCTGCCCACCCTGCTGGGCCCAGAGCTCCCCATTCGGCACCAGTGAAGAAGCCAAAGATACCCGCAGACAGAGAGCAGCCTACCTTGTTGGTCCCTTCTGCTGTGAGATCCCCAGGAAACCTATGAAGAAAGACAAGCACGTGTCTAAGCAGTTTAAACAGGCAGGGGCCAGGGGATGGCTGCTTTGCAGCGAGAGGAATGAAACTTTAGGAGAACCATGGGCTGCGCTCACCGGGGCCTCTCAAGTGAGTATCAGGCCCTGGACAGATGGGCAGTTTCTGAACTCCTGACCAACCATGTGGATGGCACTTCTAAAACCAGGCAAGGTGGTATGCTGAGTTGTTTCATGCCTTTTAGGGCCAAGTCAGGTGACACACAGAGGAGAGACTAAATAATAAATGCCACGTGGTCTCGGGGTCAGGCCAGCCCAGGGAGGGTGAGGATGGAGCACCCGGAGATGTCAAGAAACAGCTTGCAGGGTGCAGCTCTCTTCCAGTCTGTTTCCATGAAAAAAAAAATGTGGTCTCAAGCTTCCAGAATCCTTGATTTTCAAATAGCAGCCAGAAATCCAGGTGTCCACTCCCACCCACGGGAAACCCGATGTCTTTTTTTAAATGTTGGTAACTAATTTTTAAAAATTACTGTACTGGGAAGGTGAAAGGAAGAGAGGAAGGAGGGGATGAAGGAAGGAAGAAAGACATGCCCTGGGTGTGTTCGGCTTGGGGCCACCAGTCAGTCTGAGATTTCAAATGGAAATCCAAAGGTGACACTTTACGTTATTAGCAGCTATGCCGCCACCTGGCAACGGTCTCTCATGTTATGACTCCCAAGACCCTTTCAGGCAAGTCACTCATGGGATCCCCATCCACACATCTGGAATGGGGACCGCAGTTAGGATTCCCACTTTTCAGACAAAGCAAGTAAGGGCCAAAAAAGAAGTTACGAGATTTGCTAAACAGCAAGTAAAGAGTGAGAGAGCTGGATGCTGCGGTTCAGCTTTCCAAGAAAAACTGAGGCCAGAAGAGCAAAGGGGATGTGCCCATGGTCAGGCCTCGCAAGCAGGAGGGACCCTGGGGCGGGACTTCAGGCTCGGGGAACCGGGGCAGTCCTCACAGATCGGGCACAGAGCATGGTGCAGGGGTGGAAGGGGCTGTTACTGGCTTTCAGGGATGGCCCTGGGGTCCTGAGGCTCAGAGTGAGAGCTCAGCACGGCCGCACCCCGCGCAGTTGGCGGCAGCGTCCCCGATCCGGGAACTGGCGATCCACTTGGTCTCGTCCACGGTGGTGCGGGCGTGGGGCAGCCTCCCGACGTCCTTCACGGTCAGGATGAGATGCTGGGATGACTTGAGCAGCCTGACTGCCTCGTCGTGCAGGATGTTGAGAAAGCTCTGCCCATTCACCTCCAGAATCTGGTCCCCAACCTGCCAGGCCCACAACACAACACAGTCACCTGGGCTGTCTGCAGGACACTGACTCATGCCAGGGGCTTCAGAGTCCAGATCGCAATTTTCCTCCTGGGTAGCATAGGAAGGAGGTCACCAAGGCTCAGACAGGCTATGTGGGTGCTTGAGGGTCACACAGCAAGAGACTCAAAGAGGTTATGTGAATGCCTGAGGGTCATACAGCAAATCAATGGCAGAACCGACCATCCAATCTGGATCCTCAGCCCATGACCCTGTCACTAGAAAGGGCCACCTCCCTCAACCGAACAAGGGCTTTGAGGGGTGGAGTTCCCGAGGGTCTCCTTCTCTAGAAAACAAAAGCCATTTCAGAGGCCTGGATGCAGGTGGAATTGGGGGGAAGATGAGATGTGAAGGTGCTGTTCCCATAATTTTCCTTTTACACTTCTACATCATTAAGTTTGTTACCTTAAGCATGCATTCTTACATTGCCTTAGTGTAAACATCATTTTAATTTACTTAAGAGAAATCAGTAAATGAGAAAACTAGCCTACTGATAAAGGAATAATATATTGCTTGGATTTTTAGGACAAGAAGATGATTTTATTTGGTAATGGAAGAACATATTTTTTAAAGAAAGGGTGAAAAAATAGAAGAAGAAAAAACTAGCCTTCCAATAAACATAAATATGTGACAAGACCAGAAGGGGTTGTCCAGGAAGCTGGTGCAGGGTCAGCTGGGGCACTTTTAAACTCAGAGGGTTTGGTGCTTTTTTTCCATTAATTGATGGGTGACCGGAGGGGGCTACCCAGGGTCACAGCCCACCGTGGTCTTGAAGGGCAGCCCTATAACACCAATTATTTCTGGCCCCTCTTCCTTCTTCCCTGCATCCCAATCAGCTGATGGCACATGGTCACCCCTAGGGGCGTTTTCCAGCATTTTTAAAAGCAGAACTTGGAAAAGGTGAGCCAAACACTAATTTGGAAAAAAAAAAAAGAGAGAAGAAAAGATACGGTGATGAGCCTAAGAATAAAAATCCTGGTCCCCGATTTCCTGTCTTTTCTGTAACCCCTCACCTGCAACCGGGGAGTTTCCAGAATGGAAAGCGGTTATAAATTCAGTCTTTCTGTCTCCCCTCTGCTCCAGTGTCGATGGGTTCAGAGAAGGCCCTTCGCCTCCACGACCCCATCCAGCACTTCCTGCATACCTCCTGTGTGCCAGGCTCTGGGCTGGGACACAGAGCCAAGACAGACAGACCTCTCCTGTTCTCAGGCTGCTCAGCGGGCTCCACCTTGTGCGATGAGCGGGTTTTCCCGCCAGCCTCTCCACACCTGGTCTCCAAGGCCCAGCACACAGTGGGAATTCAATAAAAATTAATCCAAC
>SJYX01015901.1:98670-167490 GCA_006410675.1 Oreotragus oreotragus
CTCAAAACTCAATAATAATTCAATAACTCAATTTTTTAAAGGGCAGAATGCTTAGCTAGACACTTTACCAAAAGAAGACAGATTGATGGCAAAGAAGCACAGGAAGAGATGCTCAATATCATTAATTATTAGGAAAATGCAAATTAAAATATGAAAGACAACTACACATCTACTAGAATGGGAACGATTAAAGAGAAAGGCTGATCACACACACACAATTGATTTCTTCTGGTAACTATGTGAGCTGATGATGAATGTGTTAATCTTATTGCGGTAATCATTTCACAATATATACACATATCAGATCATCACTTTGTACACCTTGTGTGTGTGGTCAGTTGCTCAGTTGTTCTGATTCTGCGACCCCATGGACTGTAGCCCACCAGGCTCCTCTCTGTCCATGGGATTCTCCAGGCAAGAATTCTGGAGTGGGTAGCCATGTCCTCCTCCAGGGGATCTTTCTGACCCAGGGATCAAACCTGTGTCTCTGGCGTCGGCAGGTGGGTGGTTTATCACTGTGCCATCTGGGGAGCCCTTTGTACAGCTTAAACTTGCACAATATTATATACCAATTACATATACCTCAATAAAACTGGAAAAAAATTAAAAGTTAACAAAAAAAAGACTGGGCATCCAAGTGCCAACAAGGATGGAGAGGAAGTGGAACTCTTGCCCACTGCTGGTGGGAATGTAAATAAGTACAATTACTTTAGAAAACAGATTGGCTGTTACTTTAAACAGTAAGCATACACATATTACGTTATCCAGCCATTCACTCCCAGCCATTTTCTCTACCCAAGTGAAATGAAAACCTCTGTCCACACAAAAACCTATATGGAAATGTTCATAATAGTTTTATATTTAATAGTCAAAACCAGAAACAACCCCCAAAACGTCCAGCAACAAAATGGATGGATAAAAAACTACAACATCCATGCATCAGAACAGTTCTCAGTAATGAAGAAGAATGGATTGCTTGATACAGGTTACAAGCTGGAGAATTCTCAGGATAATTATTCTAAGTGAAAGGAACACAGGACATGAGGAAGCTTCTGAGAGTGATGATCATATTTACTCTCGTGATGGTGGTGATGGTTTCCTGACTTTACGTTTACCTCTAAACTTATCAAATTGTGCAATTTATATGTGCAGTGTTTATTATGTGTCCACCGCCCCCCAAGAGAGCTGTTAAGGAAAAACTAAGAACCATCAGGAGCTAAGAGATGGAAGCCGTGCCTCTGTGAGGTCAAAGAGGGGCTGGAGCTAAAGAGCTTCAGGGAGCTTGCCTGCAGCCTGTTCTGCCCTGGCAGGTACACGGATCCCAGTTTTCCTGGGTTCTGACTAAGGCTGCATTTCACTTTCACATCGTCCAGTAGACTTGCCCCGCATTGTTCTCCCCTGGGTCATGCGGGACACTGGCTAGGCAGGTGGGAGGAACTGATATCACCCACATAACTCGGATTCTCAGATATGGGGGAAAATCCAAACAGTCTCAGGAAAAGAAAACCTCAGGAAAGCCAGAAGAACTAGGGTATTCTCAGCAGGCTAGCCGGCCGCCACAGTGGATGCATCCTCCAACGGAGGACGGGCCGACTGACCCCACTGGGTGTAAGTTATGAGGGCTGTTCCCTTACACACACACACGTGCGCAGACAGATCGCGGGATTCCTCTCCTCTGGAGAGTCCATGGATGGCCTTTGGGGGCCCCTTAACTCCAAAACTATATGCAGGTGTTGTGAAGTTTGTGCGTTCGTGTGTTTTTCAGAGGAGAGGGCTTGTATCTTTCATCAGACTCCGTGACTGCAAAATGATTCAGGCGCGCCACCGCGGATAAACGCGGACACATCCCTGCTTTCTCCTCCCTCTTGTCCAGCTCCTGGGACGAAAACCCACCACCAGCAGGACGCTCATTTGAGTCTGCCCAGTGAGTTGACAGCTGTGTGTCTAAAATTCCTCCTGAACACACACACACCCAGCCATCCTTCCATTTCATTTTTCCCGGTTTGTCTGGGAGCGCGCCGTCCGGACTGCGGCCCCCACCCCCGCGCGCCCTCAGGGTTTTCCAGCGCTGAGACTTCCCAGCTGTTGCCAGGCCCCCCAGGTCTGCAACCTGCCTGACGTTTTCTCTCCTCTGGGACGCACGCGATCCGCACCCCGTCGTACCGCCGCCCACCCGTATAACCTGCTTTGATCGAGGGGAGGGACCCCCGCGAGGACTGCCGGCTGTTGAACGCTCTCCCTGCTTTCCTCGCGGGGCTCACGCATTTCTCGAAATCGCTGTAAAGCTCCCAACTGGAGCTTGTGCGGCACACCCCGGCTTCTTCCCTTTGCCTCGGAAATTGGGGAAAACGTAGAGTGAAAAGCCCGGCGACTCGCTGCCTGCCTTGAGTGGCCAGGCGAGCGCGGCCCGCAGCCCGTGGTCCCCGCGTCCCTCCACGTGTCCCGGGCGCGCGGGGCGCACCCTCGTGCTGGGGGCCACCCTGCGCCCGGCCGCCCGCCTCCCTGCCCACCCGCTAGCCGCGAGCGCCCTACCCGCCGTGGCCGGCGATCCGAGCAGCAGTAGCAGCAGCAGCAGCCCCAGCGCGGGGAGGGCTCCGGCCCCGCGGCCCCTGAGCGGCCGGGACATGGCCGGACTTCGGCCGCGCCCCCGCGGGCCGCCTCCTGGGCTCGCCCCGGCCGGGACGCCCCGCCGCCGGCGCGCTCAGATGCCCACGGCCTGGGGGAGGCGGCGGGCTGCAGCTCCGGGCCGGCCGCCCCGCGAGCCGCATTCGCTTTCGCTTTTGCTTTAGCCCCCGAGGGCTGGAGAGAGGTGAGAAGCGGAGACAGTTCCGTGACTCAGCATCCCCGCCCCCTCCCCTGGAAAAACCCCGGCGGCGCCGTGACCCCCGCGCCGCCGCCGCGTCCCGCAGCGCCGCCGGCCGCGCCGGGACGGGACCCGGGCTGCGCCCCGCAGTCCTCGGCGGCTGTGCCCGCCGGCCCCTGGTGTCCCCAGCCGGCCGCGCCGGGACGGGACCCGGGCTGCGCCCCGCAGTCCCCGCCGGCTGTGCCCGCCGGCCCCTGGTGTCCCAGCCGTTCATTCCGTCGCGTGTCCCCGCTTAGAGGGAGTGGGAGAAACCGACTCGCTCCCGTCAACCCTGCGGGTGGGCGTCACACCTGGCTTCGGCTCCACTCGGTCGCGTCCGCTGGCTTGTGTGCGTCTGTCGCTCTGACTTAGACGGCCTGGACCTTGGGCTGCCGGCGAACGAGTGGCCCCACGCCCTGCTGGTCCGGGCCTGTGACGCTGGGTGACAGCTGGGCTGTCGCCTGGCACGGCTGGCTTGGTCACCTGCCCTGTGCGTCCAGGCCCAGACCTGGCGCTCAGCCCCAGCCGCCTGACCCAGCGTTCCCCCACTCCTGGCACTGGCGCGTCTTAGTCTTGCTGCATCTCTCTTCCCCAAGAACATTTCAGCTATTTAAAGGGGGCTCGGGAGGGAAGACCGACCGTGGTTCCCCTCTGTGCCTTCTTCCTGCGTTAGAGGAATTCGCCTAGCCTGCTGGGCAGGCAGCTTGCTTTCTTGGGATCTCCAGTTAAGCTGGACAGTACTGAGAAGCTTAGGTGCGCTATGAGAAAGCTCCCGATGCACAATCGAAAACCCCCAGTTTGGGAAGTGAAATGAGGCCGGCGCGGCCTCCCTCCATTCTCCAAGCGCTAACATCCTGAACAACACAGTAAACCGTCACGAATGCCAACCGCAGCCCTTACTCAGGCTTGGTCCGCTTTCCCTGACTCAGGGGAGGGTGTGCACTCAGTTCTGGGCAGTCTTGTCATGTCTGAAGATGTCTGTGCCCCCCACTGTCAAGACGGAAAGCACTGTCACCAGCACCCTCTCATGGAGCCCTGGCCATCGCTGAGTTTTTCTCCCTCTGTGACCTTGTCATTTGAAGGATGGTATATAAGTGGAATCATACAGTTTGTAACCACTAGCAGTCCACTCTTTCCCCTTGAGATCCATTCAAGTTGCTGTGTGTCAGTACTTTGTCACTTTTAGTGAGCAATACTGATGGTTTCTTTTTTAAAACGTGTGAGACTCTGCCATCCACACGCAGACAACCCTGGGCTTTGGGGTCTGTGTTAATTTGCTAGGGCTGCCTTCACAAAGTTTTAAGAACTAGGTGCTTGATTACACCAGAAAGTAATTCTCTGATGTTCTGGAGGCCAGGAGTCCCAGATCCAGGTGTCCCCAGGGGCCCAGCTCTCTGAGAAGACTCTGGGAGACCATCCTACCCACCTCTTCTAGCTTCTGGAGTTCCCGGCTTTGTCAGTGCACTGCTGCAGTTACTCCCAGTTACTAACTTGCCTTCCCTCTGTGCCTGTCTCTGTCCAAATTTCTCCCTCTTCTATAGACACCAGTTGTAATGGATTAGGAAGCACAATTGTAACGCGACCTCGTTTTCTCTTGATGACCTCTTAGAGATCCTGTTTCCAAAGTGGTGACATGCTGAGTCACTGGGAGTTAGGACTTAAGCATATGTTTCTAAGATGACATATTTCCACCTAAACAAGAGGGTGTTTGTTTGGTTTTAATTGGTTTTAATTATTTATTTAATTTTTGGCTGCACCAAGTCTTCACTGCCGAATGGGCTTTCTCTAGGGATGGCAAGGGGGGGGCGTCTCTTTGGTTCCAGTGTGCAGGCTTCACATTGTGGGGACTTCATGTTTACTGCCCCCAGGCTCCAGATCCAGGGCTCAGTAGTTGTGGCTCCCATGTGGCTCCCATGGGACGTGTGATTGAACCGGTGTCCCCTGTGTTGGCAGGTGCATTCTAACCCACTGAATCAGCAGGGAAGCCCGTATCGTATCCTTACTTCTGAGAACAAAGTCCAAGACCTGTTTTTCAGGCCAAAGGGAGTGAGCAGCTGGGTCCCTGAGGTATCCACACCTCGAGGGTGACTCATGTAGGAGTTTGTCCCAGGGCCTTCCAGTCAGAGGCCCTTCCAGGGCTGGGGAACTCGGTCATCAGCCGCCACTCAGGGTGCAGCTAGGGTTGAGGACATGGCTTTGGGAGCAGGAAAGGTGATTCCTGGTAGCAGGGTCTTCAGCCATAGCCCTTCCTCTGGAGGAGTAGACAGTGGACCCTCAGGACAGAAGGGTAATGGGTCACACTGGGTCACCCAGAAGAGGAGGCCGTAGATCAAGGCTAATGGATTATTCCCCACCTTCCTTCTCCTCCTCTGCCTCCTTCTGGCTTCAGAATCTTAATTTTAAAAAATCATTTATTTGGCTGCACCAGGTCTTAGTCGCAGCATGCAGGCTCTTCGACCTTTATTGTGACATGTGGGATCTATTAATAGTTCCCTGGCCAGGGACTGAACCTGGGGCCCCTGCATTGGGATCTCAGAGTTTTAGCCACTGGACCACCAGGAAAGTCCCAAGAATGTTAAACTTTTAAAGTAAACTGTAATTCCTATAACAGTAAATTCATCACTTTCTTGTGCATAATTCACTTGTTTTTATTCATGACATTGTATGCGTGCATGCTAAGACATTCCAGGTGTGTCTGACTCTGTGTGACCCTGTGGTCTGTAGCCCGCCAGGCTCCTCTATCTATGGGAATCTCCAGGCAAGAATACTGCAGTGGCTTGCCATGCCTTCCTCCAGGGGATCTTCCAGACCCAGGGATCGAACCCGCATCTCTTACACCTCCTGCACTGGCAGGCATGTTCTTTAACCACTAGCGTCACCTGGGAAGCCCATGACATTGTATACTGCTGCTGCTAAGTCGCTTCAGTCGTGTCCGACTCTGTGCGACCCCAGAAACGGCAGCTCACTAGGCTCCCCCGTCCCTCGGATTCTCCAGGCAAGAACACTGGAGTGGGTTGCCATTTTCTTCTCCAATGCATGAAAGTGAAAAGTGAAAGTGAAATCGCTCAGTTGTGTCCAACTCCTAGCGACCCCATGGACTGCAGCCCACCAGGCTTCTCCATCCCTGGGATTTTCCAGGCAAGAGTACTGGAGTGGGGTGCCATTGCCTTCTCCATGACATTGTATAACCATCACCAAGAGTGAATTCCAGAACACGTCCATCATCCCAGGAAGAAACCCAGTGCCTCTCTCCTCTCCTTAGTCCCTGCTAACCTCGCACATCTTTCTTTTCCTGTGGATATGCCTGTTCTGAATCTTTCACATAAATGGAATCACACAGTATGTCCTTCTGTGTCTGGTATCTTTCACTCAGCATAATTTTTTCAAGGTTCATCCGTGTTGTAGGGTGTATCAGTACTTTACTCACTTTTTGGCTCCATAATATTCTGTTAACTAGATATTCCACATTTTGTTTATTCATAAGCCAGTACATGTATATTTGAGCTGTTTCTACCTTTTGGCTGTTAGGGACAGTGCTGCTTCGAACAGTCATGTACGAGCCTTTGGGTGAATCTGTGTCTTCAGTCCCCTTGGGTGTGTGCCTAGGAGCAGAATTGTTGGGTCACATGGACACACTCAGATTCTTGAAGGACAGCACCAAGCTGTCCTTCCTACCAGATGTGGGAGCCATTTAAGGGCCAGGCACAACTGGTCCCCAGACTAGGGGTGGTTATTCCACTGCTCACCAAGGGATAGCATCCTTGACTGCAGGAGATGCTGACTTAGGAGCTAAGGCGAGGGAAATCTGTAGGGATCCGTGTACAGGCATGTAGCAGTAGACAGCCCAGGGAAACCAAGGCAGCAAACTGCGATACAGGGAACCCCATGGACTGCAGCCCACCAGGCTTCTCCATCCCTGGGATTTTCCAGGCAAGAGTACTGGAGTGGGGTGCCATTGCCTTCTCCATGACATTGTATAACCATCACCAAGAGTGAATTCCAGAACACGTCCATCATCCCAGGAAGAAACCCAGTGCCTCTCTCCTCTCCTTAGTCCCTGCTAACCTCGCACATCTTTCTTTTCCTGTGGATATGCCTGTTCTGAATCTTTCACATAAATGGAATCACACAGTATGTCCTTCTGTGTCTGGTATCTTTCACTCAGCATAATTTTTTCAAGGTTCATCCGTGTTGTAGGGTGTATCAGTACTTTACTCACTTTTTGGCTCCATAATATTCTGTTAACTAGATATTCCACATTTTGTTTATTCATAAGCCAGTACATGTATATTTGAGCTGTTTCTACCTTTTGGCTGTTAGGGACAGTGCTGCTTCGAACAGTCATGTACGAGCCTTTGGGTGAATCTGTGTCTTCAGTCCCCTTGGGTGTGTGCCTAGGAGCAGAATTGTTGGGTCACATGGACACACTCAGATTCTTGAAGGACAGCACCAAGCTGTCCTTCCTACCAGATGTGGGAGCCATTTAAGGGCCAGGCACAACTGGTCCCCAGACTAGGGGTGGTTATTCCACTGCTCACCAAGGGATAGCATCCTTGACTGCAGGAGATGCTGACTTAGGAGCTAAGGCGAGGGAAATCTGTAGGGATCCGTGTACAGGCATGTAGCAGTAGACAGCCCAGGGAAACCAAGGCAGCAAACTGCGATACAGGGACGGAGAGAAAATGAGTCCACGCACAGAGGAGCCTTGCTGAAGAGCAGAAAGATGAATGCCGGCTGTGAGAGGAAGGAATTGCTTCTCAATCTTCAGAATATGATAAATACCACGATTTCTATTTTTGTAAGTCTTCATATCTGGCCCCAAGCTTCCATTTGCCAAGATCAACAAAAACCCCATATGACTCCCCCCTCCCCCACCCCCACACAATACACCATTTTGCGCAGCCTCACAGGCAGTCTCAGCAGATGCTCTCAATTAGCTGAGGTCCTTATCCAGAAGAGGCCTATGTGGATCCACCTCCCTGGTACCCAGCCATCAATCAGACAAGTAAACATCAAACCGTCTATAAACTACATCCCTGGGAGAACCCGGATTCTGGAACACAAAAGCCTATTCACCCTCAGGGAAAGTCACCTCTTAATTTCTTCCCTGTGATCAGTCTTCAGTAGTAGAAATCTCCAAGCGACCAATCCGTTCCTTTCATTTACTTGTTTCATTTTCATTTTGGCTGCATCAGGTCGTTGCTGCAGCGCACAGAATCCTCGCTGCATCACACAGGCTCCTCTCTAGTGGCAATGCTCGGGCTTAGTTCCCCCTGGACTGTGGGATTTTAGTTCCTTGACCAGGGATCGAACCCAGGCCTCTTGCATTGGAAGTCAGATTATTAACCACTGGATTGCTAGGGAAGTTCCCCAGTCCATTTCTTGATATCACAATTATATTCATTTGTAGCCTCATAGCCATACTCGAATCACTTTTGTAGTTGAAAAATGGAGTGATGGACTTTGAATTGTAAAGATTTAAACATGTCAGAGGAGAGTGTGTTTAACAACTCTTTGCAGTTTCTCTCTTTTTGACTCAACATTGTTTTGGATCTTTTTATTGAGGTGACAAGACTTATAGCAAGTTTCACTTGTAAAATGTTTTATTTTTACTTCTGTCTACCCTGCAGAGTGCTCACCACCAAAAATTTACTTTCCTTCCATCACCATACAGCTGATCCCCTTTACCCATTTTACCCTCCACTACCCCTTCCCCTCTGGTAACCCCTATTCTGTTCTCTGTATCTGCGTGTTCATTTCTGTTTGATTTGTCTTGGAACTTTTGCTTTTTAACTGACTTTGAACCACATTCTCTCCAGTTCTGCACACGTGGTAATAATAAGATCCACACCATAGGGTGGCCGTGAAAATCAGATGAATTAATAAAACCATTTTGTGTGTCCCACATATAACACTTGATAAGTGTTACATATGTGACATATAATGTGTAATATGTAATGCATTGTCCTTATAAACTACCCTAGATGATTGTAAAGAAAGTTATCAGCTAGAAATGTTAAGTACAAGTTAGGGGTGGGAAAGGGGTTGGGAGAAATATTATCTATGACACTAAGTCGAGCCATCTGCCGAGGTGGGGGCCAGACAGCCAGAGGAACCCAGTGGGTGTAACAGAAGAAGAACATGCAAGCAGTGATCTGCTGAAGGAGGCAGCACCCATCACCCTCGTGGGGTTGGCGAGGAGCTTTCTCAGCATCCCAGCTCCAGCTTTGGGGAAGTAAAACCCAGGGGGGCCTCTTGATTGAAGGCAAAGTCTCAATGCATCCACACAAAGGAGGCAGAGGCAAGGAGTTATCATTACTTACAGATCCCAAAAGTGAGGAGGGGACACAACTGACTCCAGCTGACTCCAGGAAAGACAGTTCTCCATCCCAGGCCGCAGTGAGCAGGAGGTAGAGAGGAGGGGAGCAAGCATCTGTTACTCACGAAGTCCTTGGGCGGAGGTCACTAATTTTTCACAGGCTTCCCTGTAAGCAGAAACTTTAAAAGGCGCCCCGAGAATACTGAAGAGGGAAGTTGGAGTGGTATCCTCCATTTGAGTCTTTATCTGGATGTCCAGACTCTGGGTGTGAGAAGGATTATCACAGCATACAATGTCTCAGCAGCCACTCAAAAAGACAAAGTTGTTTTTCTCAAAAAGTTTTTTTTTTTTTTTTTCCCCGCTCATCACACCAAAGTCCCAAGAAGATGGACAGTGAGGCCCCATGAACAGATGGTGAGAATAGAAACCCCACCCTGGGTGAAGTCCCAACAGCTGGGACCAATCTTCCCCCTTCTACCATCACCTCCTACAGCAAGATTACAGCCAGTTAAAATGCCGAACTCGTGAAGCAAACCACCCCGAGCTGAACTGCCTTTGTGTTTCATTTTCGGTTACACCATGAGGATCCCCTCCTGTCCCTCATCCACCCAAGGGCCCAACGTGGCCAGTTGCCCTGAGGCTTCTTCCTTAATCTTCAGAAATACACCTGCCCCTTCTCTCTGCCCTTCATCCTGTCTCTTCTTCCCTTGTCTCATCCCCCAGTGAGGAGGCTTGAAGACGAGGACCAGCTTCGTGAGCCTCCTGCCCTCTCCATTGTTTTTTGGTTCATTCCTGAATAACTCAGGATAAAACCAAGGAAGAAAGTGACAGAACCTTAGGGTTTTAAAAATGCAAATTCATGACTTACCCCAGAATCTCAAACCCAAATAAATGCCCACAGTGGCCAGACAGCAGGGTTTGGGGCATGAGAGGAAGTGAGCTGAAAGCTCTTGCAGGCTTTGTAAGCTGTGTGTGTCCAACATATAGGTCCTTGTGTGATAACTCCTGGTTTGCAAACAGTTATTATTGTTTTAGAAAAAAATCAAGACAACCATGCAACCCCAAGAAAACCCATTTATAGGCTTTGCAACATCTAATATATAGTAATCTTTTTATTCAACCACTCAGCTTCCTCCACCATGCTAAAAATCAGAAATATTACTTTACTGAAATGAGTTCAGTTCACACGTTTTAAAATCTTATGTCTATGACAGAACGTGGTCCACTGGAGAAGGGAATGGCAAGCCACTTTAGTATTCTTGCCTTGAGAACCCCATGAACAGTATGAAAAGGCAAAATGATAGGATATCAAAAGAGAATCTCCCCAGGTCGTNATACTCATGCCCATTTTGCAAGCACACCTAAGAGAAGTGGCATTTTAATACCTGAAAACAGTAATAGAGGGACTCAATAGAGAGCTCACCTTAGCAACCTTTCATCTGCGGGAGGACAGCAACTCCAGGGATCAGGGGTCGGCATACCCAGGTGGGACTCAGCGTCTCTCTGCAGTCACTTCTTTCTTATCTCTCTCTTCCTTGTCCTACCCTTTCTCTTACTTCATCCTTTTATTTCTGCATTCAATCTTTCATGATCCACTTCTTTTATCTGCCTTTCATAGGAGAATCTGTGCAACTTGGGACTAGGGGCACTGTTGAAATGACCTCTGACAAAGCCGTAATGGCAAGTGAAGAAAAAGTAAAAGAGGAGGACTGATTTCTCACCATCTCTTCTTCTTTTGCCTGCTGCCCCTTTACCCTCCCTCCCCAATCTAGATTCTGATAAACAGAAGCAGTTTGTTGTAATGTGTTCATTATAAGGGGTGCAGGGAAAGATTGGAAAGCCAAGGCTTAGGATAGTCTGGATGATAAATGACAAAGTTCGTATCTTCAGGGATGGAACAAGAGAGCAAGAATGATAGACAACCAGGAGTGAACAACTAACTCCTCCCTATTGATCCAGCAGTCCTCAACCTTTTTGGCACCAGGGGCTGGTTTCAAGGAACGCAATTTTTCCATGGACTGGCGGGGCAGGGGTCGGGGGGAGATGGTTTGGGGATGATTCAAGCGCATTACATTTATTGTGCACTTGATTTCCTTGTTATTACATCAGCTCCACCTCTGACCATCAGGTGCTAGATCCTGGAGGTTGGGGACCCCTGCATTAACCCACCCGTCTGCCACCCACCTAACCTCAGCCTCACGCACCTGGGTTTGAACATCCTCGGTCTTCTTCCACCTCCTCCCTTGCTGTACCACTTCCCACTGGTCTCATTTCACACTTATTAGCATCTTTGCCTGGGAATGTTCAAGGGAAGGAAAAGGTGAAACTCAAATCAACGAATTTCACCTCTGCCAAAGTTCACAATGTCCATCCCTTACCTCTTGCCTCCAAATACCAGGTATTACAAGCTGCGGTCATATATTCTGACAGTAAGCCTTCTGCTGTTCCAATTTGCATCATCCCCTCATTCAGGTCCTGTTATTTCCCGCCTGAAGAGCATCTCAGGATCTCTGTGTCTGTACCTTTACCTTCCGCTGCACCAGCTCAGGCTAACTATGATGTCACTTGAGTACGTCCCACTCTGTTTAAACTTCATCAGTGGCTGAAGTCCACACATCTCATTCTGTCCTTTGAGATCCACCTCAGTCTAAATCCAGCTGACCTTTCTACTCTTGGCTCCCACCCCCTGGTCTGTGTCGGTTTGTGTTAGTTGCTCACTCAGGTCTGACTCTTTGCAACCCCGCGGACTGCAGCCCGCCAGACTCCCCTGTCCGTGGAATTCCTCAAGCAAAAGTACTGGAGTGGGTACCATTCTGTTCTCTAGGGGATCTTCCCAACCCAGGGATTGAACCCATGTCTCACACATCACAGGCAGATTCTTTACCATCTGAGCCACCAGGGAAGTCCATCCTCTATCTACCTACCTCTATTCCTACTCGACCATAGACCACGCCTTCTTACCCCAGTATCCACCTACCATTCATCCTCCAAGGCCAGTTCTGAGACATTCTTCCTGAATTTTTCTCTTCCTGAACTTCTGTCTCTTATCATTATCACTAGTATTTGTCACCTTTTACTGCTACAAAATTGTCACAAACCTCAGAAAAGGCAGTCTGGGTCAGAAATGTGTTGTCTGATGCAATGAATGGTCTCTTCTGGGAAGTACCAAGTGCTTCTGATAACAGAATTGAGCAACTTCCTGAAAAATTGAGATTCAACTTGAACAGTTGACCGCCTCTCCTGGGAGGAACTTAGTTACCTTTAACCAAACTTTCCTTTCTTGAACATAATCTGTCTGTGTCATCTTTTCTTCCCCAAAGAATCTCTACCAGGAAGGAGATCTTTGACCTGGACTGATTGGAAATGATCTGGCAGTAGGCTTGAAACAAACCTTCAATGTGTTCTTATGAAGAATGTGTCTGAAGTTGCTTTAATAGACGCCGGTTGTATTCTTATAGGTATGTATTTTAACAAATAGCCGTTGGATACCCACGTGTCACACCCTGGGTTGGGTCATGTGAATTCAGCTGCCCAGAGGCCCGTAACTTGGCATGAAAATCTTTTCATCTAAGTCCTCAAAGTGACAGAGATTCTTCTGAAATGGACTCCTAACTTCCTGGGGATGTGTTGATGTATATTTTTTTTCCAAGGGAAGAAATTAGAGATTCTGTCAAATTCTCAAAAGCGTAACCACATCCCCCTCAAAACAAAGATTAACCACCAGACTAGAGGAAGAAAAGGTATATGAAGGTGGGGATGACACCATCTTCCAGAGTAATGGAAATAAAAACAAAAATGAATAAACAGGACCTACTTAAACTCAAAAGCTTTTGCACAGCAAATGAAACAACAAATAGAATGACGACAACCCACAGGTTGGGAGGAAATATCTGTAAATGAAGTGACCAATAAGAGACTAGTCTCCAAAATTTACAAATAGCTCATGGCACTTAACAGTATCAAAAACAAACAACCCACTCAAAAAATGGGCACAAGACCTAAAAAAGACATTTCTCCAAAGAAGACATGCAGATGGTCAAGAGGCACATGAAAAGATGCTCAACATCACTCATTATTAGAGAAATGCACATCCAAACTACAATGAGATATCACCTCACAACAGCCAGAATGGCTATCATAGAAAAAAATCACAAACAATAAATGCTAGAGAGGGTGTGGAGAGAAGGGAAACCTCCTACACTGTTGGCAGGAATGTAAATTGGTACAGCCACTGTGGAGAACAGTGTGGCTGCTGCTGCTGCTGCTAAGTCACTTCAGTCGTGTCCGACTCTGTGTGACCCCATAGACGGCAGCCCACCAGGCTCCCCTGTTCCTGGGATTCTCCAGGCAAGAATACTGGAGTGGGTTGCCATTTCCTTCTCCAGTGCATGAAAGAGAAAAGTGAAAGTGAAGTCGCTCAGTCTGTCCGACTGTTAGCGACCCCATGGACTGCAGCCCACCAGGCTACTCCGTCCATTGGATTTTCCAGGCAAGAGTACTGGGGTGGGGTGCCATTGCCTTCCCCGGGAGAACAGTGTGGAGGGTCCTTAAAAGCTAATAATAGAGGCACCATATGACCCTGCAATCCCACTCCTGGGCAGATGGAGAAAAACATGATTCAAAAGGATATGTGCACCCCAACGTTCGTTGCAGCACTGTTTACAATAGCTAAGACACGCAAGCAACCTAAATGTCCATCAGCAGAGGAATGGATAAAGTAGATGTGGTACATGTAAACCACAGGACATTACTCAGCCATTAAAAAGAATGAGTGGATGCCATTTGCAGCAACATGCATGGACCTACTCAGCCATTAAAAAGAATGAGTGGATGCCATTTGCAGCAACATGCATGGACCTAGAGAGTGTCTTACTGAGTGAAGCAAGTCAGACAGAGGAGAAATATCATATGACATCCTTTATATGTGCAATCTGAAATGACAGGATCCAAATGAGCTTACAAAGCGGAAAGAAACTCACAGACTTAGAGAACTTATGGTGGCCGGGGGAAGGATGAGGGGAAAGGGATAGTTAGGGAGTTTGGGGTGGACACTGTTATATTTAAAATGGAGAACCACAAGGACCTGTTGTGCATCACATGGAACCCTGCTAACTGTTATGTGGCAGCCTGGATGGGAGGGGGGTTTGGAGGAGAATAAATACATGTATATGTATGGCTGAGCCCCTTTGCTGTTCACCTGAAACGATCACAAGATTGTTAAGCAGCTACACCTCAATGCAAAATAAAACGATCAAATGTAAAAAAAAAAAAAAGAAGAGTGGATGATAATATAGCAAAGCAAGTGCTGTGACAGTGTCAGTCTGTTACTGAACCAGGTTCTTCTTACTCAGCACAGCAAGACAAAATGCTAGGACCCTGTGGTTTGAAGCAGAGAGGGGTTATTCACAAGGCAGCTAGGTGAGGAGACGGCAAAGCAAATCTCAAGTTAGACTCCCCGACGGCAAGGGCAAGGGGCTGGAGTATTTCTGGGATCCAGACTGAAGGAGCAGGATGGTCTGAGGCATGGGGAGTGTGGGGAAAGACAATTGGAAAAAGGTGCCATGATTATCTTTCTGTGCAGGAGTGACTAAGTTACCTTCAAAAGGTCACCACACAGACGCTCACGCCTGTCCACTTGAAGGGTCATTGGTTCCATCCAGTCTTAACCACATCAGCTTGAACTGGGCACAGCAAACTCCAAATTCCTAGCCGACAACTTGGGCAAACATCTTATTGTTCAGGCTACATGCCACTTAGACGACATGCAAGCCTTAAAACGACTTTGATGAGTGAAGACAGGTAAAATGAAATTCAACACAGGGTTTTGAGTCTGAGGATTAGAAAGTGATAGTCTAGTGTCTTTCCTTCGCAATCGTGAATCCATTATGGGAGCCTCGGTACAATGTATACACAATTCACGACAAAAGGGGTCTGCCCTCTTCTCCTATCTCTGCCTCCACTCGGTGCTGTCAAGGTCAAGAGACGAAGACTGAAAGTTCAGCTCAGTGCAAACTGTAAGACTTGACCAGGTTATTTGTTTTATATGCGTCCACCTTAGCACCAGGAGCTGGTCTCCTTATTTTGTCAGAAAAATCCTGTGGACTTTGTGACTTTTACTCATATGAATGTAGATAGTTTATCATCACAATCCATTAAGTACTTCGAGACTTTTTTTTCCTGCTGCTTTACTAGTGGACTAGGTGCTGCTTAGCTACGTGAACTTCACCAACGTCTTGGTTTGAAGGTCAAGGTGTGTTTATGTGAAACATTAATATTAGGAAGAAACCTCGATTAAATAACATGTCAAATGAATGAATCATTTACCTAGATTTAATGTTTAGAGTCCCACATTTTGAAAGGGTAAGGGAAAGCATTTTTGGTTAGAAGCTCACAAAATGTTGGGGTTTTTTTTTTTTCCATTTATGATGAGTCAGATTGAGACTATTATGACAGTTCTTATGGGATTTGAGAATGGTTGAGTCCTCCCTAAGCCAACCTGCCGTCCCAAGGGAAGTCATTGATGCAGGAGCACATGATGTTTGATCTGTCTGTGGGAACCAATGATATCAGTCAGGGTAGGCTAAGTTGCTGAAACAAAAACCCAACAAGAAAATCCACAGGTTTCCTAAATGGCAATTCATGGGTAGCTGTGCTCCGGACATTCAGGAACCCAGGGGGAGCACTCAACTTCCAAGATGACTCTGGCCACTGCATTCCAGCCACGGAACGAAGAGAAAGAAGGGAAACAGGCAGGGGTGCTAAACGCCACTTTTGCTAACGTTTCTTGGCAAGAACATCACCACAGAACCACACTTAGCTCCAGGGGGCCAGGGAATGTGTTCTGATCATTCACCTGAAAAGAAGGGATGGGTGGCCCGGGGGACCTGCTGGCTGTCTCCATCCTACCATGGCATGTCGTCTCCATGACAACAGTCATGATGCGGTTGTCAGCTTACTGGTCTCTGGTCCCTGTCTGTAATTTCAGCATGTGTTGATGATATTATTCAGTTTAATGAACCCCCACATGTATATCATGTTGACTGAGCTCTGTGACTTAAAAGAGTTTTACGTGGTTGTCTCAAGAAGACTGACTTAAAAAGAATTTTTCATGGTTTTCCAACTTGGATTGACTTAAGCAAACAACACATCCTAACATTTCAAAGTGAAAATGAAAAATTCCAACCTGAAATTTCTTACAAATGGAGAAGTGAGCATCCCAAGGTAAACCACCTGATGTTTTTGGGAGCAGTGTGCAATTTCTATACCCTACTTTTTCCCTAACATTCCAGTGCAGACTAGAATGTTAAATGTGACTTTCTTTCAAGGCTCTAATTCAGCAACACCACTCATAAAAAATACAGTTATTTGATTAAAAAGAACCCCCAACCAGGCAACTGTAGGAAGAAAACTTCTAGTTGAACTAAAATAAAACCCACCTGCTAATTGTGGGGTGAAATAAAGCTTTTACATTATTTTTTTTAAAAGCCCCATTTCACTATTTTTGTTTCCACAATAAAGTATAATGTTTATACATTATTTTAAATAATAAACAAGATAAAATTAAAGATGTTTAACTATTTTTCTATTATTTTCTTATTTTGTTGCTAATAAAATGGATTTAACTTTTCTAATAATTATAAGAAGGGGTTGAGGGAAGTTCTGTTGTAAAGCAAAAAAAAAAAAAATTACAACTCGCTAAAATATAACACAAATGAACCTATCTATGAAACAGAAATAAGTTCACAGACATAGAGAACAGATTTGTGGGTTTTATGCAGGAGGGAAGGATTGGGAGCTTGGCATTATCAGATGTAAACTAATATGTACAGGGTGGATAAATGATAAGGTCCTACTGTACAGCACAGGGAACTATATTTCATATCCTGTGATAAACCACAATGGAAAAGAATATGAAAAAGAATAGATATATACATAACTTTGCTGCACAGCTGAAACTTAACACAACATTATAAATTAACTCTGTGCTAGTCAAATTCTAAAAATTACAATTCAAATTTTGATTATTTTACATAACAGTGAATTAATCTGTGAAATTAATGTTGTCTACCTACTTCAGTCCAAGTATATCTTTCAAATCCTGGTTAATATTTCCTTGGTCCTCAAAAATTTTGTAAATAAATATCATTAAATTTAATTTTAAAATCACAGAAGAAAACTGATATAAAACTGAAAGTATTAGTAAACCTTAGGTAATTGTTACTTTCCAAGGAGAAATATTAATTCCAAAGACCCTCTAGAGTTAAAAAAATACAAAACACCTTCAAAGCTCGCATGTCAGGACTTCCCTGGTGGTCCAGGGGCTAAGACTCCACACTCCCAGTTCAGGGGATCCAGGCCCAATTCCTGATCCCACATGCAGGACTAAAGATCCTATATGTTGCAATGAAGATGGGAGGTCCTATGTGCCACAGCTAAGACCTGGCTGCTGCTGCTGCTGCTGCTAAGTCACTTCAGTCGTGTCCGACTCTGTGTAACCCCATAGACAGCATCCCACCAGGCTCCCCCATCCCTGGGATTCTCCAGGCAAGAATACTGGAGTGGGTTGCCATTTCCTTCTCCAATGCATGAAAGAGAAAAGTGAAAGTGAAGTCGCTCAGTCTGTCCGACTGTTAGCGACCCCATGGACTGCAGCCCACCAGGCTACTCCGTCCATTGGATTTTCCAGGCAAGAGTACTGGGGTGGGGTGCCATTGCCTTCCCCATAAGACCTGGCACAGCCAAATAAATAAATTAATTTTTAAAAAGCGTGGAGGTCATTCTGGTTTGTTTGCTTCTTCATTACCAATGTGCTTGGCTGGATTTCACATTTTGGCCTCATTTTCCTTTCATTGTTTTACTCTTGAATGTTAGGCACTAACCATTCTCTGCTCCTTCCCTTTCTGAATAATTCAGCCCTAAATATCACGTTGGCAGCCACTCTTCAATGCTTTGGGGGAGGGGATGTTACTTAGATTACGTTCCCATTTTTTCTGTGTTTGTTTCAAAATTATACTTTGATATCTGTAGCCAGGAAAAATCTCCAGCTTAATAACTGGGACAGCCCTACAGACAACAGGAACTGCTGCTCTCATCCTGCGGGTTGAGAATATTTCCAGCAGTAATGTTTCCAGGACAGGCTGTGATGATCCTGTCACATTCCGACAAGTATTGCACTCCCAGAGAGAGAGCAGTTCATGCTTTTCTCTGCAAACTCTGATATTTAGTTTGGAAACCACTTTTAGTTCATCTGCAGGTGGCTGCGGCTCAGTGGTAAAGAATTTGCCTGCCAAACTAGGAAACGCAAAAGAAGCGGGTTTGATCACTGCCTGGGTCGGGAGAATCCCCTGGAGTAGGATATGGCAACCCACTCCAGTATTCTTGCCTGGAAAATTCCAGGGACAGAGCAGCCTGGTGGCCTACAGCCCATTGGGTCACAGAGTTGGACAGGACCGCGCACTCACACACTCATGCACAAGGCTCTTTTCAGAGACGGTAATTGCTTTTCTTCCTTCCCTCCCTCCCTCCTTTCCTTCCTTTCTTTTTCTTTCTTTCTTTCTTCTTCCCTGGGGCTCAGACGGTAAAAGAATCTGCCTGCAATGAGGGAGACCTGGGTTTGATCTCTGGGTTCAGAAGATCCCCTGGAGGAAGGAATGGCAACCCACTCCAGCATTTTCTTCCATGAATTCCTGGGGAGTACAGTCCGCAGGGTTGCAAAGAGTCAGACAGGACTGAGCTACTAAAACACACACACACCTTTTTAAAAGTCTTTATTGAATTTGTTACAATGTTGCCTCTGTTTCACGTTTTGGGTGTTTGGTCCTTGGACATGTGATTGAATCTCCACCCTCTGCTTTGGAAGGTGAAGTCTAGCCAGGGAAGTCCCAGTAATTGTCTTTCTTAGAGAATGTCAGAATATTCTTAGAGCTTATCAATAACACGTATTGGAACTATGAACCGCTTTGGCATGCCTGGATAGTCTTCCTTTTCTCAATGTTTTTGCTTACTCGCTAATATTTTTTAAATTTTATTTTACTATAAATACATGATGACATGAATTTCTAGAGGGCAAAACATAGTCAACTATTCTGTGAAAATCAGAAGATAACTCTGATCATTAAACAGGAAAGCAAGATCCAATTTTCCGGAAAAAAAAAAGAAAAGAAAAAGTCCAACATTGAAAACCAAAATCTACTTTTAGTAATGATCTTTCAAGAGAAAAACACACCTGATGGCAAAATATCTTATAAAATGACAATTCGTATTCAGGACCCAGGGCATCATGATGAGAGAGTTATGGCTAGTACTGATTGTAAGTCTTGGGAGAGTATTCAGGAGTTCTGAGCGTGGGGCAGTCTGTGCTTCCTCTCCAATTATCTGAGTATTGGAGACCCTACCTGGAGACCCAGTGGACTTCTTCAAGGGCTCCATGGTCAGACAGCTTTAGGAAATTCCCATCTAGGGCCAAGATTGCTTGGCATGACCTTGCGCCCCTCCATCTCGAGTGGCACCTGCCGACTCCCCAGGGAGCTGCGAGTCCAGGACCTCAGTTTCACGGTGACATCAGCTTATGAAACTCTAGTTGAGACCACTGCCAAGAAGTGCTTGCTCACCCTGCTTTAACGGCAGTGGGAATCTCCCTGTCCTTTTCAGGGGTAAGCCGAAGAACGGATTCATAAACGAACCCCAATCCTTCTCACCAACCCCAGCCCACACCTCCCAGCAAGTGCACTTGAGAAAGAAAAAAAAAAAAACCTGGTTAAAACCACTTCCTATATTTGAGACTAGAGAAGAGAGTGGTACGCACAATTTCCTGGCTGAGGAACCCAGGCTAATACTTATACAGAGCAAGCACTGACTGCCCTAGAGGTTGACGGACCGGCAAGGATGACAACCTGAGCGGACTCACCCTTCATTGCCCAGTCTCCCGGTGCGATGCCAACAAGAGGCTGAAAGGAAACCCGGTGTTCCGCAGAGCAACACTTTCTCTTCCCGGCCCCGATGTCGGCAGTGGTCCCAGGGTCCAGAAGGATGGAGCCAAGCTTGCTGATGTGGAGGTTCTTCATATTCATCGTGGTACTTGGCTGCGTGACAGGTAAGGGGTCACTGGTGCCTTTGGAGTCCTGGGAAGGCTAAGGATGAAGACTCTTCCCAATCACACATCTATCTTAGAGGGGCATCTAAGTAGAAAGTACAGGGAGGGGACGGGACCCTGGGTTCTACCCCTGTGTCCATGGCCCACCGGGGCCCCATCCTTTGCCTCAATTATCACCGACTTATAAAGAGAACTCAGAATGGGGAGTTCTTGTCACTCAAGATCTTTGACAGTTGATTTTGGGAAGAACATAGCGGTGTGATATTTGACTGTTAACCGGATACTGATGAGCAGATTCCTCAAGAGATTTTATTTTCCAATGAATTTAGTTTTCCACTGCATCCACTGGCCGTAAGGATAATACTAGAAATCGGATAGAAATCTCTCTAACACCAGGTGAATGTGTCTCAGATGCCAGTAACTCATATATGAAGCACTGGGATCATTTAGGATCTCAGAAAAGTTAAGCTTCAAGGATGTGTACTTTGTTTTTTACTGCCTAAGGAAATGATACCTAGGAAGCTCCTTGTATGTGCAACTTTATAGAAGTTTTAAAAAATATATAAGCATATCATTTTGAGAACATTAATTCTTATCTTCTTATGTGTCTGCTGCTGCTGCTATGCATGTATATATGTGTGTGTGTATGTGTACATATATGAAAGTTTTGCATTTCATTCATCCTTTCAGAAAGATATTGTCAGTTTCTGTTTTTTTTTTTTTAAGAAATAAGAAACCACCAATTTCTGCCTCAAACTTCCTTCCTAATGGCATGTGAATTTTCTAAAAATGTCCTCCCTTGCTTAAGCAGGAAAACATATCAGCATCTATAATTTAATATCCTTCATTTCTAGATATATAACAATGCCAAGTGGCCACAGAAAGATGTGTTAAGTGAAATACAATGATGCATAAAGGGTCTTTTTGGCCAGTTGAGGGGAAGTGACCAGTCACTGGGCTATGAACTGACCCAGGGGCAGGATCTTCTTTAAAGTGAAAAGTGGACATGATTTTAGGAAGACTTATAATGTGACTTCTGCCTCCGCCGGGTCTTTGCAAAGTGAGAGGCAGGCCAAGGGAACAGAAAAGTCTTTACAGTTGACTGGGCCTCATCTCTAGGGAGCACATTTCGAGTAAGTGTGTGTTACTGACAGGTGTTGGTGACTTATCTGAGAATGTGAATGGTCTGATCGCAGTGCTCTGCCATACACTCACATCTTCAAAAATCTATCCAATGCCTCTTGTCCCCCTTTTCAACAGTACAGGAAATACAAACGTGAACAAAACATAGCCTCATCTTAAAAGGGATATAACCTGGTGAGGAGAAGAGAATTATGACACCAGTGTGGGTAGGGTGGGATAAGATCTATGGGAGCAGGGGCCATCTGGGAAGGCTTCACAAAAGCGGCAGGACAAAGAGCCCCGAGGGGTCAGTGAATTTCCCCCCATGGGGATTCCAGAGAGAGAGGACCACACACGCAGAGACGCCCCAGAGCGCCAGGAAAAGCCCTCAGCCTCAGGTGGAGATATGGGGCTACTGGGGATTAAGACTGGATGACCCCAAGTTGAGGATTTTAAACGTCATTCGTCAATCAATCAAAGACAACGAGAAAGTAAAATTTACCATTTATAGGGTACCTTACGGGGCTTCCCGGGTGGAGCAGTGGTAAAGACTCAGTCTGCCAAGGCAGGAGACACAAGAGGCGTGCATTCGATCCCCGGGTTGGAAAGATCCGCAGAGGAGAAAATGGCAGCCCACTCCAGTATTCTTGCCTGGAGAATCCCCACGGACAGAGGAGCCTGGCGGGCTATAGGCCATGGGGTCCCAAAGAATTGGACACAGCTGAGCAACTGAGCACAAACTACCTTGTGTAGGCCAGACACATGTCTTCCTTCCACCTTCATAGTCCCTTTGCAAAGTGGATGTCACCAACCCACGAGATGAAGAAGGCCCCAAGACTCAGAGGCCACAAAGCCAGGGACATGGCCGGGTCTCAACCCGGTCCTTTCCGCTGAGTGCTCTTCCTGTTCACTGTTGGACAGGGCTCTATGGAGGTGACTCCACAGAGAAAGGTGGGCAGACCGTGTGTGCAGTAAGGACTCAGCAGCCAAAGAGAATGACAAGGGCGGAATTTCTGGGATCCACACATGGCTTAGGAACTTCTCCAGGGTCAGAAATAATCTCCTCTCAGACTTTTTCCTCCCAGAGGAGCCCAGTCTTAAAATAAACAAATCTTATTCCTAGGAAGGGAGAGGTCACTAACAAAATCAATCAGACTGTCAACAGATGCAATTTCTAGCTGATTCATAAGGCTGATTTTCATTCTGAAAATTTCCAAAGCCACCATTTAAAACTGTGAGGGCTGCTGACAGGGAGTGTATTGGTCAACGTGGGTGTTTTTAGTCTCTGTATTACTGGGTCCTGGGATGTGGTTGAAAAGAGAATTCTCCTGATGTTGCCAACAGGCACGTTATTGATGGTGCCTTTCTCAGCACTGTGGAAATTCTGAGAGTTTATCTGTGCCTTCATCATCTTTCTTTCATTCTAGGAATTCTGTGATCAAATCTGCATGCCCTAGACTCAAAAACACACACACAGTGTGGAAACCAATGAAGATGATATTTTCATCTAATTATCCCTTCTTGTAAAGATGACTGCCCACACTGGAATTTCCATCTTCACATTTGTCATTAAAACACAAACGCTTAACCCTTCACATTCAATCGTTCAGTTTCTCTAGATCCCAAAGTGTTATTACCACATGTTCCTTGCTTATCTTTAGGATATGCCTTGGAGAAGGTAGTGCATATAGATAGATGGATAGATCATAACCGTGTGTGTGTGTGGATTTGGTAAACTTAGGGAGTATCTCATAAAACAGCTGCTACTTTCTTTAAAAACATAAGGGCTTCTCTGGGGTATTCCTAACAAACCCCAAAGAAACACCTTTTTATTTCAATCAGGTCTCCATTTCTGACATTTTTGGTTAATGGCCAAAACTCATCAAAATCGTACACTTCAGATCTGCACATTTCACTGCAAGTAATTTTACTTCCAAAAAATCAGTAAGAAGTATACCGAGCAACTCTCACGATTATCCACTAGCACAAAGAATCAAGGACTGACCTCAGATGCGTTCGGAATCTGACAACTCAGTCACAAACTAAGAAAGTTTCCAAACACAGAAATTGGAAAAGAACCAGGCAAATTGCCTTTGGGACAATTTGGTGTCCTTAAAAACTATTTACATGGTGATATGCTTTTTTAAATTAGGCCATGTAAATTTCCGGGATCATCATAAATTAGCCTGAGCATCGAGGAGGTCATGTAGGGACAAGGGAGAGTTCCAGAACTTCTTACTCCCACAGACTTGCTTTTTATCAAAGCATTTTCCTGAAATCTAGAAGCAATGGAACTTCCCTGATCTATACCTAAGAACTAGTAAAGAACTTGACTATAACCCTTTGCCCTGAAACCATGCAAAGACTGATCTAGATGTCATCTGAAGAAGGTGGAGTGGGAGGGTGTTCAGCAAAGGCAGAGAGAGAGTGGGGTGTTCTTTTTAATAGGATTAAATCTGGGATTTTTAAAAAGTCCTTCTCAGTCTGGTCATAAAAGAAACAGCAGTACAACATCTTTCAAAAAAAAAAAAAAGAATGGAAAATCCCTCTTCTCTCCTGAAATCTTGCAGAGGGGTGAGTGAGTAAAAGTTGCTCAGTCGTCTCTGACTCTTTGTGAACCCATGGACAGTAGCCTGCCAGGCTCCTCTGTCCATGGAGTTCTCCAGGCAAGTGTACTGGAGTGCGTAGCCATTTTCTTCTCCAGGAGATCTTCCTGACCCAGGGATCAAACCCAGGTCTCCTGCATTGCAGGCGGATTCTTTATCATCTGAGCCACCAGGGAAGCAGAGGAGTATTGAAGGACAATTCTGTTTATGTGACTCAGCAAAATGTCTTTACATCCCCTTTCCTCATATTATCCTTACAAATTTTCTTCTCACACAGCATGGCAGCTGCCCTCATTCCCTAGTTTTACTCTTAAAATTCTCAGAGTGCAGCAAAGGGGCTTTTTCCATCTTTACTCTTGCACTCACATTTCCAAATCTATTTCCTGTTTCCACCGGAGGCTCTGCCTTTCTAACAGAAGTCTTTCTCTGCTTTCCACTCTGCCCATTTCCCCAACTCAGGAGGCAAACACAGAAAAAGTTTTTGCAAGTGGGAAGGGAACTGCTTTTCTCTCTGTCGTTTTAAAGCATTGATACATTTCTAAATTGGATGTTATTTTCTCTTCAGAGAGGATTTAAAGTGTGTGCTGCTTCTGGAGTGGAGGAGAACTGTGCACATTCCTAGTCTGGTGCTGGGACTTGGGGTGAATGCTCAGAGCTTGGACCAGGGGTCCAGGCAGGGTCCTACCAGGCGCTCAGAGGAGCACTGATGTGGTCTTGCCAGCTCCTACCTTTAGTGTGTGCAGAGGCAGAAAGAGAGCCAGTGATCATCACTAATCCTACAAACCCCAAGAGCTCCCACCCTCACTAAGAGAGTTAGAATTGAGCTCTTCGGATGTCGAAAGCATTTCCTGTCCCATTTCAGATTTTAGCTGAGACAGGTAATTGGAAAGACGCAGGAGGGACCCCACACACGTGTCCCTCTGCCCTGCACCCACCCCACCTCCATCCACACTGGCCCAGGTGCAGCTCCTCTTGGGATATTTGTAGGTTTGTTGCCTCCGGGAATTCCCCGTTCAACTAAAGTGCAGGAACCCATGCACTTTTGGCGTCTCCAGCTGACACTGGCGACAGTCACTGAGAGCTGCCTTGCTCTGGGCTGTGTCACCACGCAGGTCTGGGAGGAATGTGGACGAGGGCGGGAGGCCCTGGGACACTCACTGCTTTTCATCTCCGTTGTTTTGTTTTCCCTCCGGTGGATCGCCGGAGCCTCACCTCCTCCATCTCACCACGCCCATGCAGGGGGAGAGAGAGCTGAGGCATCCGCTGGATGTCCAGGGATCCAGACCAGCTCTTCTATCTCCCAGGCGTCTGCTCTCTCCTCTCTTGCCTCTTCTTCTCCTTCTTCTTTTCATTTTCTTAAGATTTATTGGATTATTTTTGGCCGTGCTGGGTCTTCATTGCTTTGCGTGGGCTTTTCTCTAGATGTGGCGAGTTGGGGTGCCCAGGCTTCTCACTGTGGCGATGCTTAATGCAGAGCCCGGGCTCTAGGCACATAGGTTTCAGTAGCTGTGGCTCACCAGCTCCAGAGGAGGTGCTCCGTAGTTGTGGCGAACAGGCTTGGCTGCCCTGCAGCGGGTGGATCTTTCCGGAACCAGGGGTTGAACCTGTGTCCCTTGTGTTGGCAGGCAGATTCTTTTCCACTGGGCCACCAGGGAGGTCCTGCTCTCTCCTTTTGGACGTTAGACCAAACCATCAACCATCTGCTGCTGTTTCCAGAAGGACAGCTCCTACTGCTTGGGTTTCCAATAAAAGATGAGAAACTTGGTGACGCAGGGCAGTCACTTCCCTTCCTCTAAGTGACCGGCCACCCGGTAGGAGTGACAAGAGATGCAGACCGGGGCTTCCTAATTGGAGGTGGGATCCTGATACCCTTTCTCTCGCTCCACATGTGCTTTCAGTGCCACTCCCCCCAACATAAAGCCACCCTTCACGTTTTGCCATTTTGTTTTTAGAAAAGAATAGAACTAAGATCTGGGTTTCCCCAGTGGCTCGGTAGTAAAGTGCCAATGCAGGAGACCCGGGCTCAAACCCTGGGTCAGGAAGATCCCCTGGAGAAGGAAATGGCAACCCACTCCAGTATTCTTGCCTGGGGAATCCCATGGACAGAGGAGCCTGGGGGGCTACAGTCCTTGGGGTGACCAAGAGTCGGACACGATTCAGCGACTAAACAATGGCAACCGCAAAGAGCTAAGATGAGTTTTGGGCTGAGGTGTTTTCGTGTCCCTCGAGTTACCCAGAAACACCAGCACCTGGACGGAAGTCGGTCCTTTGAGTGGGAAGTCTGACTCTCTAGGGCCAGCAGGACTCTGCTTCACTTGTGCACAACAGAGCCTCTCGCACTTTGACATGCAGACATGTGGCCTGCGGGGGGCTTGTTGAAATGATAGGGTGAATGTTGGTTCTCATGAGTACCTCGAAGCTGCCAGGGGCTGCAGCCGTGTTCAGCATCTAGCAGTGGCTACCCCCTCCCCAGGGGTCCGCCTCCCCCAGGAGCCGACCAGCGGGGTCCTTAGGCGCCGCTAAACCTGTTTCTGGAACACTTTGTTCCCAGGAAAAGCATCTGAGAGGATGCACAGAGAACTCCCTTGGCTGGAGGAAAGGTGGATGGGTGAAAACAGTGGTGGACTAGGTGATTTTTTAATTATTATTATTCTTTTCTGATGTTGCTGAAAACAAAAGAGCACTCATATGGCCCCTGTGGCCTATGTGAGTGACATGAAAGACAGGGAAAGGGAAGGGGCTTCGAAAGGATGTGGACAAGGTCTGAGATAAGATTCTTCACTTTGTGAGTGAATCAAGGTCAAGCTGTGTTTGCCCGAACAGCCAGGCCAGCTCTGAGCGCCTGGCTTCATCTCTGTGCCCATCTGCCCGGCCATTCATATGCTCGAGACTGGGGATAGACATCAGAAGAACTCACTAAGCCCAGGGACTTCTGGGTGATGGTTTCCGGAGCTTTGCACAAGGGATGTAGGAGCTATTAAAGTTTGGGGCCCTGGATAAAGAAATGGTGTGGTGCTTGACCTCAAAACACTCATCTGTGTCAAATCTAAGAAGAACCCCGAGATTTGCTGTTGCTGTTCAATCGCTAAGTCGTCTCCAACTCTTTGTGACTCCGTGGACTGCAGCACGCCAGGCTTCCCCGTCCTTCACCATCTCTCAGAGTTCGCTCAAACTCATGTCCATCGAGTCAGTGATGCCATCCAACCATCTCATCCTCTGTCACCCCCTTCTCCTCCTGCCCTCAGTCTTTCCCTGATGAGAGCACCTCATTAGGGCACCTGGTGGTGGCCAAAGTATTGGAGCTTCAGCTTCAGCCTCAGTCCTTCCAGTGAATATTCAGAGGCTTATCTAAATGTAAGAGACAGTCTCCAGATTCCTTGGGGATCCCACCCAGCAGTCTGAGCCTCAGAAAAAGCAGGCGTTTCAGGTGCAAACTAAAATATTACAGGACATGCTTACCGTTGATCTCAATAGGATCCCCGGATCTGAGAGCCGGGAGAAACTCCAAAGATAATTAAGGTTAACCTGCCCTTTTGTGGATTAAGGAAACAGGCCTTGTTCCATTCGACAAACAGCTGCAAACCTGGGACGCGACAGAGCCCCGACTTCCAGTTCGGCGCATCCCCCCATAGCCAGCGTCAGGAGCAAGCGTGCTTGTCACCAGCAGTGGAAGCTCCTCTAGCTGGAGGCAGGGCTCTGCCTACACTATCTGGGTCACTGGGAAGTGTTTGTGAAGTGTTGTGGTTGAATTCAGATCATTATCTTTGAAGAATTCGGAGCTCACGTCCTCCATTTGGGGCTATTTATATAACAGTAGCTGTGACACCTGAGCCCCGCCTGTGGCTGCTCCCTTGTAGAGATTACCTTCCATGCTCACTGCAACCCTCAAAGGCAGAGACTGTCACCCCGCCTTACATGTAAGGGAACTGAGGTTCAGTCAGTTGCCTGAAGTCACATAGCTCAAGGCAATGCAGGAAATCCCACTATTGCTGCCTTCATGCCTACCTTTTTTTTTTTTAAAGGAACTTTTTTTTTTTTTTGGTATGGCAGATAATCTGCGTGCAATGCAAGAGACCTGAGTTCAATTCCTGGGTTGGGAACATTCCCCTGGAGAAGGAAATGGCAACCCACTCCTCACCTGGAGAATCTCATGGACAGAGGAGCCTGGCAGGCTACAGTCCATGGGGTCGCAAAGAGTTTTATACGACTGAGCAACTCACACGATTTCTTTCTTTTTTTCAATATCTATTTATTTTTGGCTGTGCCGGGTCTTCACTGCTGCTCAGGCCTTCTCTAGTTGGTGGGTAGGGGCCTTCTCTAGTTGTGGTGGGTGGGGGCTGCTCCCTAGCAATGCGCAGGCTTCTCCTTGCGCCGGCTTCTCTTGTGCACCACGGGCTTTAGGGCATAGACTCCAGTATCTGCAGTTTCCCAGCTCTAGATTACAGGCTCAGTAGTTGTGGAGTACGGGCTTAGCTGCTCCGCGGCCTGTGGGATCTTCCTGGACCAGGAATTGAACCCTTGTCTCCTGCATTGGCTGAAGGATTCTTTATCACCGCGCCACCAAAGAAGCCCCCTCATGCCTACCTTTAAAAAAAGATCCCACTTTTACTTTCAGGAAATAATTTCAAATGGCAAATTTAAATGTGTCAGAAGAAGCAGGGATGAAGGAGACAGCAGGAGAAAAGGTTTTCATGGACGCCAGGTCACCACAAAAACACAGAGGGTGAGGCAGTTGGTTTCTCTGTAGGCGTGAGATTCAAAGTGTTGAACAAGCGGGATAGAAGGGGTCGGGAATCAGCGTGAGGGATGCCAGTGTAAGAGTGAAGCCAGCATCCCACAGCCCCCGTCTGCCACAGGGTGACCCTTCAGTTGCTGATGTGTGGGAGAAGCCAGGGGAAGAAGTGCACACGGATCATTTGAGAAGTGCAAAGAGCAGATATTGACCAACAAACTTGGACATATTCCAATTCTTTAAACAACCAATATGACAAAGACAGTGATTCGCAAATCTTTGGTGTTAGACCTCTTTACACTTTCAAAAATTACTGAGGGCCCCACCCAAAGCTTTTGTTTTTGTAGATTATATCCATCATTGTTGGTCGCATTAGGAATCAACACTTGCAGAGTTTAACAGTACATGTTAATAATTCGTCTTAAAGTAACGACAAGTCCTCACAAATATGCCCTGATTTGATCCTGACAACTACACCATGAAGAAGGTATTGTCGTGATTCCTAGCATTTTACAAATGAGACACTGAGGCACAGCGAGGTTTGGAGAATTGCCTGAGGTTGCCCAGCAAAGTCGCGTGGCTAGAGGACCCTCAGTGATGGGACTAGAGGCTTGTCTGGGCTTCTGAGCTGAGGTCTTGGCAAGGATGCTGTGCTGCTCCATGCAGATGCCTACCTCTAGCCCTGAGCCCGCGATGAGACATAGTGCCTTCACCTCCCCACCTGGCCATCCTCTGGTGCTCCAGCTCTGCTCAAAACCTACTATTTCCTCTTCTACCTAACTCGCCACTGGGGTTTTAGTCAATGCAGTCAGATGAAAGAACATGTAACCACCTAAATACTAGAAAGAAAAGTAGAACTATCTCTGCTTGCAAATTTTATGACCGTGTGTCCAGTAAACCCAAAAGAAGCAATGGCAGTAGCGATAAAATAATGAAATGATGTGAAAAGCTAGCAAACGGTCTGTGTGTGTTCCAGCTGCTCAGGCGTGTCCGACTCTTTGTGACCCCGTGAACTATAGCCTGCCAGGCTCCTCTGTCTATGGGGTTCTCCAGGCAAGAATACTGGAGTGGGTTGCCATCAATAGTGATACTGAAAAAGCATGGCCTGGAGTGAGGAGGAGAGAAGCACTTTTTTGGATAATGTTTGGACAATGCCAGCTAAGGAATGTAGAAAGATGGATTGGAAAGGGAATTATGTGCAGAAAGGTAGATCGCAAAGGAATTAGGTTGAGTGAAAAAAAGCCAGTTTCAAAGGTTACATATCATGTGATACCATTTATCTCGTAGTCTTAAAATGACACAAATTGTAGAGATGGAGAGTGGCTCAGTGTCTGCCAGGGGTCAGGGAGGATGGTGGCCTGTGGCCACGGTCACAAAAAGGCAGTGGGAGGGATCTTGGGATAGGAACTTTTGTGTACATTGGCTCTGCTCAGGGTCACAGAAATCTACACAGGTGGGAAAGTTGCATGGAAATAAAGACACACGTGCATGAATGACAGCATGTAAGAATGTTAGGTCAGCAAGACTGATAGATTGCAGTGAGGTCAACTTCCTGGTTGTGATACCATGCTATAACTGTGGAGAGGACTGAATGAAGGCTGTACTGGATCTCTTGTTATTTACAACTGCATGAAAATCTATAATTCTCCCAAAATAAAAAGTTAAAAACAAACATGCATTCAAACAACCCTCAGTTCTTCTTGTCCCTGTTTCTTTTAATGGCCCTCTCGTGCCCATGAGGCAACACCTCAGTCCCTTCGGTTCCCTGTGCCTTTGCCATCGGGTGGAATCCTTTCTCAGGAGTTGTTGCTTGGACCTCTCCAGGACCCTGGCATATGTAGCCCCCTCCATCTCCTGTATCGTCCCACCCTCGCCTCCAGCCCTCCCGACTGCAGACCTGCCAGAGCATCTTATCATTTCCTTCCACCTCCCAACTTTCCCTGCTTCCAGGATGTGTTTGCAAATGTCACCAGTTTTGCACAGTGGCAGTATCGTGGCCAATGAGGCTTATCCGAGCTAGCTGAAAAGGAAAAAAGACCATCAAGTCAGGGAGTTGACTGGCTGTCCAGTAGTTAAGAATCCTCCTTACAATGCCAGAGTTAGATCCCTGGTCAGGGAACTAAGATCCCACATGCTGTGGGACAACTGGGCCCTCGAGGAGCATCCAAGCCTGTGCACCACAGCAAGAGAGTCTGTGTGCTGCAACAGAAGATCCCTCATGATGCAGCTAAGACCCAACATGGTCAAATAAATAAATACCTCTTAAAAATGAGAAACCATTGAAAAGTCAAGCATCCTAGCATCCCAGAGCACACAGTGACTGTACTAACACCATAGTCAACGGCTGCAGGTGCAGAGCTCTCCACCTCTGCGATCGACCTCTGGGTACCACAACCACTCACCCTCTTTCGCCTTTGATTCAGGAAGTGGGTTTCTCAAGCACAGGAGGGACTGACAACATTTCTTTTCTTTACTTCGGGAATCAAGTCTGCCAGTCAAACCACAGATGGCAGATTCCTCAGCACCATTAAGGAGCGTGTGACCTTAGTTGCTTCTTAGACACTCCAGATCCTCCAGGTCACTGCCTTTGCCAAGCTGATACATACTCTGGGCCTCCTGGCGTGGTGTCCCCGATGGGGAAGCTTTCCCAGCCTGGGAGTCAGGTCAGGAGGAAGGCTGGCCTCAGCTTTACCGGGTTTGAAGGATGAACAGTGAGTGGTTCGCCTGGCAGAGAGAATGTCAGGCTCAGGGGACTGTGCATGTGCGCCAAGCCTCTTCAGTCGTGTCTGACTCTCTGCGACCCCATGGACTGTAGCCAGGCTTCTCTGTCCTTGGGATTCTCCAGGTAAGAATATTGGAGTGGGTTGCTATGGCCTTCTCCAGGGGATCTTCCCAACCCAGGGGTCAAACCCACTTCTCTTTCCTGCATTGGCAGGTGGGTTCATTACCACTAGCGCCGCCTGGGGACTTTAAGGGGAATGTTTTCTGGAGTGTGAATGGCAAGGGTGTGAATGACAGAGATGCAAAGATTTCAATATCTGCCCCCAGGTCTTGATGTTGCTATTATCATCTCTGGAGCAGGGTTGTTTTTAGGACCAAATGATAAGATACGTAAGCTTTGTGAGCTGGAAAAAAATATCTAAAATGTTAATAACGTAAAGCTTGATTGTGTCAGAACAAGGAAATGGAGATTCTTTTGATTTTTATCTCCCAAGAACTATTTGTGAGAATTCTGGATCTGTTTCCTTCCTCTCACCTGCGTTCACAATGGCCTGCACATCTGATAAAGAACGGTCAACTTCCTGATCACTGCCCACTGGCTCACCACTGTTGAGTTTCGAAACTTCTGGTCATTTCTGGTTGTTGCTGGCTGTCCCTGTCACCTACTGTTTGTTTAAACTATTTCCTCAATGCGGGCAGCCACAGGCCCTGAATGAATGCTTGAGTGTATTAGCAATCGCATCGATAATATGGTCCATTAATTCATTCAGTCAACACAGATCCATCTTCACTCAGCGTAAATGCTGAGGCGTGCACGCTCCATCACTCAGTCATGTCCAACTCTTTGCAACCCCGTGGACTGTAGCCCATCAGGCTCCTCTGTCCTTGGGATTCTCCAGGCAAGAAATACTGGAGCGGGTTGCCATTTCTTTCTCCAGGGGATCTTCCCGACCCGGGGATTGAACCTGCGTCTGTTATTGTCTCCTGCATCGCAGGTAGACAACGCTTTACCCCTGCGCCACCTGGGAATCCCCCACCTGCTGAGGGAAATGTGGCAAAACCAAGTTCAGGGTCACCGGGCTGGGGCTGGGGCGGGGACGGGGTTAAGGCAGGTTAACGGCATCAAAGAAAAGGTCGCCCGACTCCCCAGGTGGGAATAAGATAAGCGGGGGCGCTGTGTGCTCTTGCGGGGAGAGGGGGGCTCAGTGCCGCTGGTTCCCTGGTACTGAGCATCCTTCACCCGTGAGTTCTGTATCTGACCCACAGTTTCTGAGACCCCAGCTGGGCCTCTCAGACCAGAGAGTCAGAGTTTCCACAACTCAAGAATGAGAACATGTTCTGCCTTAATCAACACTTGTTACCAAGAAAAATGGGGGGCTGGGTGGGAAAAGAGTTCTCTTCTCTTTATGTTAGAAGGGAAGAAAGGAGACAGCAGTAGCAGTATGCCTGTCCCTACGTCAAAGCCGTCGCGCTTGGGGGTCTCAAATGCTCCTGCGAATGAAATGTTGAGGGGGGTGGTTTTGTCCCTGGGAGGCTTAGCTGATAACGAACTTCTGTATGTGAAAGAGTTAACCACACATTTACCGCAGAATGTCAACCCGATGAAAATTAAAACGTCAGATAAGAAAAACAAGGGGTGTAGAAATATACCCCTGTTTTTTCTCTGAAATTGAAAATCAGTTTTCCTTCAAACGTTTGAAAGCTGTTTCTTGGGACAAAATAATGATTTTAGCAGAAATGTGCTATGCTGGTGAATCCTACCCACCGTCTTCCCCAAGGGGAGCCTTCAGGGAATTTAGACCACGGAGTCACGGAGATTTTCAGCTCCGTAGCCAGTTTCCACTATTTTAAAGAATGCCAGGCGCATAGGTGCGATGCCGGGTAGAAACTCAAGACCCACAGGGAAACACAGGAAAGAAGAAAAAAGTCAAAGGAGAGCATGGAGGCATCCATGAAGAGTCACTCGTCAGAACCGACGCCCCGTTCAGGCGTCGCGCAGGGGCTGGCTGCGCCAGCGGGGGCCCCGGGGTGTCAGGCGCCCCAGATCCATGTGTCCTGGGAAGACCAGGGTCAGGTTTCCTTGTAGCCACCCTCACCTCCCGGGGCGCCTCCCATACCCCTCACTCTGGGCACCGTCCTGCCTGCTCTCAAGAATACACTCCACTTCAAACAAGTGTCTGGATTCACATTCATATGAAGAGACCTTCCTGCCGGGTGCAATGGTGTCAGGAGGTGGGGCATTGGGTGACTTGAGGCCGTGAGGTTGGACCCTCCTAGGTGGTTCTGGGTCCCCTAGGAGAGTCACGAGAAATCCTCTGGGGGGAAACCATAGCCCTCGCCCAAACCCCATCACACCACCCCCCACCCCAGTCTCAGATCTCAGCCCCTTTCCTGCCGGGTGCAATGGTGTCAGGAGGTGGGGCATTGGGTGACTTGAGGCCGTGAGGTTGGACCCTCCTAGGTGGTTCTGGGTCCCCTAGGAGAGTCACGAGAAATCCTCTGGGGGGAAACCATAGCCCTCGCCCAAACCCCATCACACCACCCCCCACCCCAGTCTCAGATCTCAGCCCCCAGGAATAAAGTGAAGGGTAGAATAAAGTGTGTTGTTCTAAGGCCCCCAGGCCGTGGTATTCTGCTAGGACAGCCTGCCCAGACGAAGACATCATTGTGTGTCTCGGATGGCAACCAGCCCTTCCATGGAGAACGTCAGTCCCACTACAGAAACGGAGGCCACAGGCCAGCTGGAGGGAAGGTATTGATTTAGGTTCTGAGGTTCTGGGTGCTTTGGATTCAGCCCTGACTGCTTGTCTACTGTGACTGGCCTAAGGCGGGTTCAGTGTAGACCAACATATCCCCAAATCCACACATCAGTGGGCGAGGCCCCGCAGAGAAGCGGGGAATGAGGCTGTGTCAGAGTGGACTGCTGATGGGGGTGGCCACACAGTCGGGAGGAGAGTGTTTAAGACTGTCGCGTAGACGAGGCCCGGAGCCCTCTCCAGTACTCCAGGAACTGGCCTCAGAAACGCAGCTTCAACTGAAAGGCTTTTGATGAGTTTACTCTGTGGACTCACTCAGTCTGGGCTGTCCCCCACTAGGCCGGCACTGAGGGAAACAGACTCCAAGATCCCCAGAAAGTGAAGTGAAAGTGTGACTGTCTGTGACGCTATGGCCTGTAGCCCACAAAATTCCTCTGTCCATGGAATCTTCCAGGCAAGAATACTGGCATGGGTTGCCCATTCCCTTCTCCAGGGGATCTTTCCATCCCAGGGATCAAACCTGCATCTCCTGCATTGGGAGGCAGGTTCTTTACTGTCTGAGCCAAGTTCCCCAGAACACCTTTTAAAGTATCAGCTCTAGGGACTTCCAGTCCAGTGGCTAAGACTCCAAACCGCCAGGGCAGGGGGTGCAGGTTCAATCCCTGGGCAGGGAACTGGACCCCACAGGTCACAACTAAGAGTGTGTATGCTGCAACTAAGACCCAGTACAGCAAAATAAATAAATACAAATATTTAAAAATTCCTGCCTTCCCTAAACTCATAGGCAGCACCTGCAATCGTGATCTCTGATCAAGGCCATAGGCGAGCACTGTTCCTTTCAAGGGACACTCAACTTAGGAGGTTTGACCACAGGTGATGAATTTGTAAGGGGTCTCCATGTTGGCCTTCCTCTTATTGAATTTAAATCCAAGGTTGCAGCATTTTCTAAGGACCTGTTTACCACGATTCAAGGGGAATTGCTTTGTGCTGAAAAGAACAGATGGGAGCCGTCAAGGAGGTAGTCGTTGCCGCGTGAACTGCATAGAGTTCCTCCCGTGGTGTGAGCGATGCCTTCAGTCCTGCTGGTGAACGGACGGGGCGCAGTAGGGGAGAAGGCTGGCTGACAGAGAGCCTGAACAGCTTGATCAGCACGGGGTGGAAGGCATGGGGTTTCACCCTGCTCTGGAGTGTTTATTAACCACAGAATGTCAGAACTGCAAGGGACTTAGAGAGCCTCTCTGTCATCTCCGATGCACCAGAAAGTGCCCACTCTCTCCAAGACCTGGCAGTCGCTGCATGCTGGCAATGATCCAGGCTAACGGTTGGCTTCTCCGGTCCCCCCAGTAGTAGTCTGTTATGAACATTCATGACAATTAATACTACGACTATCTTATAGTCCATTATCACAAGCAAGACATTGAATATACAGTAAACTCACATATACAGAATGCTACAGTGTTACTTATACAGCTGTAAATAAGAATCATTTCTGTGTGATTAATGACTGGATGGCCATCCCTGCTGCTCCGTATTATACACAGTGCAGCGAGCTGGCAGCATCAGTGCCCTGCCCAGCCTCACAGTCAGTTCCGCGAGGTCAGGATCTGCAGCCTCTTGGGGGGAGGCGCTCATGACTGCGTGCACCCACCTTTCCTTCCATGTCTCAGCTACTTCCTGTCCCTGTGGCCACGGTAGCCTCTGACCTTTTCCGCCCTGTCCCCCGTGTGTCCTGTGAGGCAGGAAGGCCGTCTCGGGCACCTTGGGCTGGGGTTTGGGGAGCTGGAGCTTGGAGAGTGGAGAGTGGGTACTAATATGCAGAGATGGTTCAGACTGGACTCCCCAGGGACTGGGCCTTTGTAAGGAGTGTGGGGCCAGCGAGGCAAAAGGAGCTGGGATTCCGGGCATGTTCCCTGGGCAGCTGGAGGTGGTGGTGGTGGCAGCATCTTTCATTAAAGCTGGAGATGATGGAGGACGAGCAGGCCGGCGGGGTGGGGGGCGGGCACCCAGGGCTGGTTGTACTGAACCTGGGAAGCCTGTGCAGAGGTGCTCTGGCTCTCGGCCGTGCAGATTGCAGGCCCAGCGGGCCGTGCTGACTGAGCACCTACTGTATCCTGATTACCTTAGGCAGGCTGCCTCGTCCCACGGCGGCTGAGGCCCCTGGAAGCTTGAAGGACCGGCCCACTCCCGGCTCACCCCCAGGTCACTCAGCACCCTCAGGGGCTACACTCCTTCCCCCGTGCCACCTGCCATCAGTCATACACATAGATAACAGGGCTGATGCCCTCAAGCCCAGATGGCCCCCATCCCGGCAGCTGCTCTGAGGCTCCGGCTCTTCCCCAGGTACAGCCCATGCCCCTGCACTTGGCCCGGCTCCACGGCCCGCTCACAGCTCCACCCCACGGGTGCTCCCCAGCCTGGAGGACCGTGCTGTGTCCTCTGTCATTAACTCGCTCGAGACTTTGCTTCCCCCTTCCTGCCTGTCCTGCAGGACCCTTCCTTGTCACTTTGCTCTGGGAAGCCTCCTTGCCCCTTTTCTCTGGGGTTGGGCATGGCTCTGCCTTCCCGGACCACCTGCATGCGCCACACCTGTCCACCAGCTGTCCCCACCTTGCTAGTGCTGGCAGGGAATGGTACCCAGTGATGGTTTTACAGGAAAACAGGATTATACAAGTTCAAGCCAAGTTCTGAATCCAAGCCCTGTGAAATCCCAAGTTCCTGAGCCCTTTCTACTCTCCCCAGATGCTTCCCAGTTGGGAATAATTCCAAGTAGGCAGATGAGATGTGGTAGATTATAAAAGGGGAGGTGTCCTTAGATGCCAGGCTTTGAAATTGTAGGTGAGGAAGCTATGTTGGTACATCAGGAGCCCTGCCTGCTGGAGTGGGTGGAGCTGCGGGGGGTCCAATGTGCAGAGGACATTCAGATGGACCAGGTCAGAAAAAAACAGGAGACACCAGGCAGAGGACGCATGCCCCTCAGGCGGTGGGGGAACAACATGAGGTCTTTGATCAAGGAAGAGGCATTGTGAAAGTTGCTTTCAAGAGAATTAATTTGGGAGTGGATCAAAGAGTGACTTAAAATAAGAGACGGAAAATTTCCCTAGGAAGCCCAGGGGAATTGATGAGAACGGTTAACTGCCTTCTTCCTCTGTACAAGGATGAAGCAGGTGGCCTGGCTCCGTCACTTTCTGGGGTGTGTGAATGAAAGCCTAACAACTTCAGTTTCCTTGTCTGTAAAATGGCAACGATCCCAGTGGTACCTGACTCACAGGGCTGTTGTGAGACTTCGGGAAGATCACAGGCGTAGAAGGCACAGCCGGGTGCCTGGCTGGCCCACAGTTCCTCTCTCAGGAGGAACAGGAGGAGCAGGAGGGTGGGAGTCCCTCCGCAGGAGCCCACTGCAAACTCAGGCTGGAGGAGCGAGACAGGAAACCCTGGGAGAGGGAAAGTGAAACTTGATGGCCCGGTGAGTGAAAGGCGTTGAAAGTCAAAAGGGAAATAAAAGGGCTGTTAGCACATCTGAGCTGAAAACGCTCACCCTTTGCGGTCCCCCGCACCCTCCTGGGTGTCAGCAGGATGTCAGCGGAAACTGCCCTCATATTGTTAAAAGGTGTTGGGGTTTGTAACTTTTTTTGGTAGTTGTTTGTTTTGCTTTCCACTTGAAATAAGGAGTTTTCTCTTCACGAAGATCCTTTTATTCTAAATCAGACGCTGAGCAGAGGTGTCACTACCGCAGGGGCCGGAAACAGATGCCACATTCAGCTGGGTCGGCAGGCGCTACTGGTTTCACCCACTGGGGAAGCCGCCAGCTTGCCACAACCAGGACTGGCGCCCGCAGCGCAGCCTCCCCGAAACTCCCGGGAAACTCACAGGGCCCCGGGCAGGAAGAGGCTGACGTCAGCCCAGGCCGCGGGGATTTCAAGCAAAACCTGTAAAAACGGCTCCTCTGCCCTTCAGCTATGTCACAGTCTTTCTCTGAGGAGATAGACCGATTCACTCCAAGGCCCTTATTTCATGAAACTATGCGTATATAGTTATACACATACATATGTACACATTGTATACATGCGTACTAAGATCAAGGCATCCGGTCCCATCACTTCATGGGAAATAGATGGGGAAACAATGGAAACAGTGTCAGACTTTATTTTTCTGGGCTCCAAAATCACTGCAGATGGTGATTGCAGCCATGAAATTAAAAGACGCTTACTCCTTGGAAGGAAAGTTATGACCAACCTAGATAAGATATTCAAAAGCAGAGACATTACTTTGCTAACAAAGGTCAATCTAGTCAAGGCTATGGTTTTTCCTGTGGTCATGTATGGATGTGAGAGTTGGACTGTGAAGAAGGCTGAGTGCCGGAGTATTGATGCTTTTGAACTGTAGTGTTGGAGAAGACTCTTAAGAGTCCCTTGGACTGCAAGGAGATCCAACCAGTCCATCCTAAAGGAGACCAGTCCTGGGTGTTCATTGGAAGGACTGATGCTGAGGCTGAAACTCCAATACTTTGGCCACCTCATGAGAACTGACTCATTGGAAAAGACCCTGATGCTGGGAGGGATTGGGGGCAGGAGGAGAAGGGAACGACAGAGGATGAGATGGCTGGACGCCATCACCGACTCTATGCACATGAGTCTGGGTGAACTCCAGAGGTTTGGGTGAACTTAGGGAGTCCTGGCGTGCTGCGATTCATGGGGTCGCAGAGAGTCGGACACGACTGAGCGACTGAGCTGAGCTGAACTGAACTGATGTATACATCTGGGCTTTCCTGGCAGCTCAGTGGTAAAGACTCTGCCTGCCAAGGCAGGAGATATGGACTGAATCCCTGGGTCAGCAAGATCCCCTGGAGAAGAAAATAGCAACCCACTCCAGGACTCTTGCCTGGAGAATTCTATAGACAGAGGAGCCTGGGAGGCTACAGTCCATGGGGTTGCAGAGCTGGTCACAACTTAGTGACTAAACAAACATATATATAGAGAGACACATATATGTACATAAACACACACACGTATATATCCATAGTACATACATGTGTGTGTATACATATATACACTATATATAGCATGTGTATACATTCATAGCATGTGTATACAACCTGTATATATCAGGTTGGCCAAAAATTTCATTCAGATTTTTCTGAAAGATGTTACAGAAAAACGCAAACTTTTTTATGAACCCTATATATATATATATGTGTGTGTGTATGTGTGTATATATATATGTATATATATACACATATATAGTTTAAAAAAACACTCTTCCTTTTAAATACCTAGCATAACCAGACTGATTGGGTTCCCTTCATCCCTTTCTTGGAGAGGCAGGTCCCTCCTGGGTGTCTGAAATTGGAAAGTGGCTCACACACTGGTGAGGAGGTGCCGTCTGTCAGCTCTGTATGTTAATGGTGTGTCTACAACACCCGTGGGCTGTGACAGCCATCTGTTTCTCCTTTAAGGAAAGTAACTGCTCCCACCAAAAATGTTCCTATTTTCTTGCTCAGGGAGTTTCTTGAGCAAAGGAAAGCTTCCGAACATCACTATGCTGTTCTAAATTCAAAATCCACGGTGTTTGATTTCAGTAGCTTTAGTAATTAGTAATGACAGAGCAACGCTTTCAGCCCTTGTTTCTGTCCCAGGTATTAGAACAGTGAGGCAGTTCTTGAGTGACAGTGTCAAGGACTTGCATAGGAGCAAATGCCTGTCTCTGTGGCCACCCACTCTTTCTTTGTATTTGCATTCTGAGTCTCAGCTCGGTTGGCGCTGTCTGTGTGATATATTTTTTCTCCTGCTGGATGGTGGGTTCCTGGAGACCCAGGGCTGGGTTGCAACCATCTCCCGACCCTGTATCTGATACACAGTATTTGCTTAATAAATGTTTGCCAAGTGAATGAATGAACAAAGGAATGACTGTCCCCAGCCGCCCTCCTGCGTCCCCCCTCCACCTGCTACACCTGTCCCGTGTGTCCAGCTCAGCGGCAGTGTTTTCACTCCAGAGAACCTCACAGCAGAGCGAACTCCCTCCATCATGCCTTGGACGCACACCTACCCTCGCCTTTGTTTTCTTATTGCTGAGGCTACAGAAAGCAGGGAGGCTTCTGAAGGAGGTATCTATTTTGGGCTCAAACAGAAGAGTGGGTGACTCTGTGGGCAGAGATTCCTGAACAAGGTGATGTTGACTCATGCCTGAAGGTGCTCAGAATTTCCTTGCTTCGTGGGCGGCTGGGACAGACGTGGCTTGACTCGAGTACTTTCTTTGAAGCCCAGTCCAATGCAGGAAAGACACCCCGAGCTACTGTTTGGCAGGTAGGAGGAGGGGAGAGCAGGATTTAGAGAATTTAAACTTCAAGGATTCTATGGGCCTGAAAAGCCAGCCCCTGAAGCAGATGGCAGGTGGCTACTGGGTGTCTGGGGTTGGATGCGGTCGGAACAGGCTTTTCATTTATCGATAACCACAGGGGCAGTGGGGCCTACTCAGAGCAGGCTTTCAAAAGGAGAAACTAAACTTCTTTATTAACAACAGTTTATGAGAATCATCAACAATGCAAGCCCTGCATGGAGCCAGCCTGCCTCCCATCTGGCACCCCCGCACCCCCGGTTGTATTCCATGCGATAAGTGATTCACCTCCGTGAGACTCGATTTACTGGGTACGAGAAGGGGGTGAGAACAAAGTGGACCTGATTTTTAGGATTAACAGAGGCAACACAACGTTCTCACTTAGTGCCTGTGAGGGAGCTGTGAATATGAGCTCTTCTCGTTACCACTCGTGTTTCCAGCGTTTCTTGGGGGCATTCCTGGGGGTCAGGGGTTAGAACTTGGCGCTTTTACTGCCCGGACCCAGGTTCAGTCCCTGTTTGGGGAACTAAGATTCCACAAGCCTTTGTCGTGCATCACCCTCCGAAAGTGTTTCCTGGCACAAGGCTGAAGCAAAATAAACCTCAAAGGGAAAAGTGGGTGCTGGGATCAGGGTTGTGCCAGCCGTTCTGCAGTTCACAGCTCTGCCCACCTTCCTCATCTGCCTCTCTCCCGAGGGCCTCCTGGAGCCCAGTGGGCTTTCCATGCTCTTTAGAGTGAAGGGACCCATCACCGCCTTAGCACGCACTCTGTAGTCTTTAAAAACCTGCTTCTCTTTCTTCTTTTCAGAAAGAAGCATTTCACTCTTCCTAGTCTCCTGATCCACCCGGCCCTTTCGTTGTGTCCGGAGTGGTGGGTGGGGAAGAGGGCAGCCGGAGGCCCGACTCCACGGGCCTGCGCCGGCCACCCCGCTCAGTCTCAGTGGCCTTCTGGTCACCCCGCCTGGGGCAGCCTCACTTCGGTGCCTTAGCGTTTCTGCTGCCTGAAATCCTCCTGGGTCCCTGGCCCTGGGCTGAGCCGCTGCAGGCACCGTGGCTGATGGAAGGCCGTGTGGACAAGCTGGGTCAGGGGCAGACGGTCACGTAGGCTGTCAGGATGGAAGCCCTGGCACTCGGCAGAGGTCGGGGAAAAATTTGAATGTGGGGAAATAAGACCCCGGACTTCTTGACTGTTACCCAGAGGTGTCATGAGGTCCTAATGATGCTGACTCGGTGGCCCATTGTGGGCGTGCAGACTCCAGACCCCAGTGACGTGTGTTACCAGAGGATCAAAGCGAGAGGGCAAGAACCCAGATGCCTCTTGTCAGAACAGAAGTACTCGTTTTTATAGGATCACTAGGCATTTGAGCTTCATTTTTCTTCGACAAGCGACCAACATGGAGTAGGAAATACTCGAAACATGGGGCATTTGTTTCTTTGCTCTCATGAACGCCTCAGTTTACAGTTTGTTGCTCAAGGATCATGACTCACGTATACAACTTTAGCCACCTCATTGGGAAACAGCACCCCTCAGCCAGTTCCTGAGATTTACAAGTGCAAGCTCAGAGCCACCTTCTCCAAGAAGGCTTTCTGAATGCCCCGGGAAGTACCTCTGGATGCCATGGCGTCACCAACTCTGCCACCTACCACGCTGCTATGTTCAATCTTGTGTCTTTCCCAGACTGGTTTTCCCATTTTAGTTGCAAGTTCTTGTGGGGTGGACACAGCACCCGCTTCTTCTCTCCCATGACAGCTTTGCTACTCAAAATGGGGTTCAGGCACCAGGCACTTGGATCTCATGGAGAAGCTTGTTTGAACCAGAATCTCCTCCCTCACCCCAGATATCCTGAATCAGGATGTGTCTCACAACAAGCCCCCTGCCTCACCTGTATTACAGGTGATCTGTAATACATTGAACTTTGTGAAGTACTATGCTAGGGCATCTATTCCCAGTGAATAGGAATAAAACAATGGACTCGGACCAACCATGGAATCACTATTCTGTGGATTTCAATCCTAACTGCATCTTGAATCATTTGAGAAGCTTAAAAATAATGCTAGCCTTATGTCCAGTTCTAATCCCCAGAGAGTCTGACCTAACTGGTCTTGGGTGGGACTTGGACATCATTTGTGAAAGTTTCCCAGATGCACATTTAATGTGTAATTCATGCCAGAAAGTGCTGCTCTAAATACATTTCCCAGTTAGACTTGTGTTTTCTCATTGATGGAAGCAAATCCCAGAGTAAGCTCCAAACAAGTCAAAAGCCGGAAAATTCCTGGGTAATCTTAGAGTGGAAAATACCTAAAAGACCCAGAGATGGTTCTAGTATTGTTTTCCCCGAAATGGGTGACTTATTTGAAAGCCTGGGGAAAGGGGGGATTCAGTGATGGCTGTTGAGTCATTGTCAAATACTGCTGCCTCCCTTGGCAAGTCTTCAAGGCGGGAGTTGCTCAGCAGATGTTTTATCTCCAGTCTTAGGCCAGGAGCAGTTTGAGAGCAAAGACCTTTTCCTTCTCAGTAATCCTAATGCATGGATAGATGATGGATGAATGGATGGATGGATGGATGATGGATGGATAGATGAAAGGAAGGAAGGATGAATGAATGGAGAGATGGATGGATGGATGGAAGAAGGAGGGAGGGAAGGATGGATGGATGGATGGATTGAAGGAAGGATGGGTGGATGGATGGAAAGTGGATAGATGGATGTATAGTTGGATTGAAGGAAGGATGGGTGGACAGATGGGAAGTAGATGGATGGATGTCACTGAGAGCTGATGTGAAGACATATCGGGAATATTGTACTGGAATATGAGAGGCCTGGAATCTAGTCCTAGATCTCCACTTCTCTTGCTTCCCTGGTGTCTTTGGTTTTTCCTTGGCAACCTTTGCTTCCAATCTTGTCTAGGCACCCAGGCCTTTTAGGTTACTTTTGCCAAGCCAGCTACCTCTCCCTTACTAGTGAGGGTAACATCCTGTGTCTCGTTCTCTGTGTTCAGAGTATGGCTGTTGAGATATTAAAGAACCTGATCAGAGGTCTTACCTGGAGACCCTGGTTGACAGGGAGGTTATTACCCCAAATATTACTCTCAAAATGTTGTGCATCAGAAAGTTTTCTAAGGAAACAAGTAGCAGCACTCCCCAAATTTTCTCAAGGACTCACTACTCAAGAAAGATGGAGCTAGATAGAGTGTGTCTATCACATTGCTCTTCCTGTCGGAAGTTTCAGGACATGCACAGGAGTAACAAATGAGGGCCATCTTTAGGTGGTAAGGTCATCTCTGGGCTGTTTCCCACCTCCACCTCCTCCCCAGCCCCCGCCCCAGATAATACCTGGGACAGCAGCTGACTCCACCTCAGCAGAACTTCCTGAAGAAATTACTAGAAAAGGTAGCAAAAGAGGCGGATGAGGGTGCTCATGAGTGGCCTCCAATCTCTCCTCCCCTGATACACGCCTGGGTGAAGAGCAGCAGACAGCAGGGCTGCAGGAGGTTTAGGGAACCTCCCCTACTAGCTTCTCTAGTGGCTCAGATGGTGAAAGAATCTACCTGCAATGCAGGAGATGTGGGTTTGATCCCTGGGTCAGGAAGATCCCTTGGAGGAGGGCATGGCAACCCGCTCCAGTGTTTTTGCCCGGAGAATCCCACGGACAGAGGAGCCTGATGGACTGCAGTCCACGGGGTCACACAGAGTGGGACCCAACTGAGCAGCTCACAATACTATGACTTCAGAGGGCCCCGCTGGGCTGCGGTGATGCACACTGTCAGCCTGGAGACAGGAATCCTAGGTCCTGAGTCCAAAGGGCTCAGAGGCCATCGCTTGAGCCCCCCTGCCCAGCTTGTGACCACTTGTGACCAATGTTCTTCCAGGCTCTGCTCAGATACTTCCGGAGAAAGGGCGCCCAGGACTATCTGGGGAGGAAAGGGTGGAGGGGCCTTTTCCTCTGACTGTTGAGCTCCAGGGCGCTCACCAGAGAAAATCCACGGCCCAGGTCTTACCTCTTCAGTGCCAACCTCCCCCACCCAGCCTCAAGCCCCTTCCTGCTCAAGTCTCCTTCCTTCTCGGTTTCTCGCTGCCACCCAAAGACTGGGGCAGGGAGCAGATGAGGAACGGAAGCCAAGAATCACTCGTAAGGCCGAGGACCCACGGGTACGCGCTTGGGTGCTCTGACGCGCGAAAAGTATGGCTATCATCACATATGCATATGTTCATTTTCTTAGAGGGGAAGTTAAAAAACAGGAATTAGAGGGGTTTCCCTGGTGGCCCAGTAGCTACGACTGCGTGCTCCCCATGCCGGGGCCCCAGGTTCCCTCCCAGGTCAGGATCTAAGCTCCCACGTGCCGCAGGTAACCATCTCACATGCTGCAGCTGAGACTTCACAGGCCACAACTAAAGATGCCACAGAACTCAGCACAGATCAAAGAGCCCATGTGCCACGACGAAGACCTGGGCAGCCAAATACATGAACGAAAATCAGTATTAAGAGAAACGGAGGCTGGAGGGGAGCAGAGAAGAACCAAAATTCTGCCCTGACTGCCTTCCTGGCCAGCACACGTGCCCCTCTGAGGCTCCCCTGAAGTGACTAGGAAGCCTCAATTTAACCGCTTTCAAGGGCTTATAGCTTTTTGAAGCAATTGACTGGATGAAGATCCTTTTTCCTCTCCTCCCAGGGAATGGCCTGGGATGAAGAGAAGAGAAATAGGTTCCCGCTCACGTAAGCCCTCCCCTACGAGAAGCAAGGACATCGACTGAGGGCAAAAAGGCCCCGAGAGCAAATAGCAGAGGCCTCCCCAGCAGGGAGTGGTATTACAGCCGTCACCCTCCCTGAAGCTGTGGTCCCGGCCTGAGCACAGCGCGGAACCTCCCAGAGGCTGGAAATAACCCCGATGACACGTCAGCCTTGGCACTTGGGCCTCCGAAGGCCTCTCAACCTGGACCCTGCTGTATATATCTTCGGTTTGGAAACTTTTTCATCTGAAAGTACCCCAGCTTGCAAAGGCTTTTTGACAGAGCTTATTTTATTTCCTGTTCAGAATTCTTGACACACAGCAAGAGAACCAGAAGACAATCTCAGGATCAGCCCCATCAACCTTCTCATTTTACAGAGAAACTGAGGCCCACAGAGATCCAGCAGTTTGCCCCCAAATCATGCCCTTCACCCCCCTGCAAAATTCAGCTTCCTTCTAACATTTCTCTGCCCTGGCCTCAGGGGACATGGCCCCACTTCCCAAAGGAACTCTCTGCTGGTCATGAGGCAGTGAGGGGGGCAGGGAGTGAGGAAAGTCTGGGGGGAGGGCTAGCCCAACTTGAGGGTGACTGTCACTCTGATGAGAACGATCTCAGCAAGAGGTGGCACAGGCGCCTCCAGACCACTCAAGGCTTTGCTCAAAGAAGCCAAGAACTCTTCTCTTTGCACATCAGCCATTCTTTACAGCAGCTGACTGTCAGCGAAGCCAGCTCTTTCTGGTGCCTTGATACTCTCAGATCTCAAAAGAAGCAGAGGTACAAGTGATAAACAGCATCGCCTATTTAAGAAACGTTGTTTTTAAAGAAAGTAGCAGCTGTTTTATGAGATACTCCCTAAGTTTACCAAATCCACACACACACACGGTTATGATCTATCCATCTATCTATATGCACTACCTTCTCCAAGGCATATCCTAAAGATAAGCAAGGAACATGTGGTAATAACACTTTGGGATCTAGAGAAACTGAACGATTGAATGTGAAGGGTTAAGCGTTTGTGTTTTAATGACAAATGTGAAGATGGAAATTCCAGTGTGGGCAGTCATCTTTACAAGAAGGGATAATTAGATGAAAATATCATCTTCATTGGTTTCCACACTGTGTGTGTGTTTTTGAGTCTAGGGCATGCAGATTTGATCACAGAATTCCTAGAATGAAAGAAAGATGATGAAGGCACAGATAAACTCTCAGAATTTCCACAGTGCTGAGAAAGGCACCATCAATAACGTGCCTGTTGGCAACATCAGGAGAATTCTCTTTTCAACCACATCCCAGGACCCAGTAATACAGAGACTAAAAACACCCACGTTGACCAATACACTCCCTGTCAGCAGCCCTCACAGTTTTAAATGGTGGCTTTGGAAATTTTCAGAATGAAAATCAGCCTTATGAATCAGCTAGAAATTGCATCTGTTGACAGTCTGATTGATTTTGTTAGTGACCTCTCCCTTCCTAGGAATAAGATTTGTTTATTTTAAGACTGGGCTCCTCTGGGAGGAAAAAGTCTGAGAGGAGATTATTTCTGACCCTGGAGAAGTTCCTAAGCCATGTGTGGATCCCAGAAATTCCGCCCTTGTCATTCTCTTTGGCTGCTGAGTCCTTACTGCACACACGGTCTGCCCACCTTTCTCTGTGGAGTCACCTCCATAGAGCCCTGTCCAACAGTGAACAGGAAGAGCACTCAGCGGAAAGGACCGGGTTGAGACCCGGCCATGTCCCTGGCTTTGTGGCCTCTGAGTCTTGGGGCCTTCTTCATCTCGTGGGTTGGTGACATCCACTTTGCAAAGGGACTATGAAGGTGGAAGGAAGACATGTGTCTGGCCTACACAAGGTAGTTTGTGCTCAGTTGCTCAGCTGTGTCCAATTCTTTGGGACCCCATGGCCTATAGCCCGCCAGGCTCCTCTGTCCGTGGGGATTCTCCAGGCAAGAATACTGGAGTGGGTTGCCATTTTCTCCTCTGCGGATCTTTCCAACCCGGGGATCGAATGCACGCCTCTTGTGTCTCCTGCCTTGGCAGACTGAGTCTTTACCACTGCTCCACCCGGGAAGCCCCGTAAGGTACCCTATAAATGGTAAATTTTACTTTCTCGTTGTCTTTGATTGATTGACGAATGACGTTTAAAATCCTCAACTTGGGGTCATCCAGTCTTAATCCCCAGTAGCCCCATATCTCCACCTGAGGCTGAGGGCTTTTCCTGGCGCTCTGGGGCGTCTCTGCGTGTGTGGTCCTCTCTCTCTGGAATCCCCATGGGGGGAAATTCACTGACCCCTCGGGGCTCTTTGTCCTGCCGCTTTTGTGAAGCCTTCCCAGATGGCCCCTGCTCCCATAGATTTTATCCCACCCTACCCACACTGGTGTCATAATTCTCTTCTCCTCACCAGGTTATATCCCTTTTAAGATGAGGCTATGTTTTGTTCACGTTTGTATTTCCTGTACTGTTGAAAAGGGGGACAAGAGGCATTGGATAGATTTTTGAAGATGTGAGTGTATGGCAGAGCACTGCGATCAGACCATTCACATTCTCAGATAAGTCACCAACACCTGTCAGTAACACACACTTACTCGAAATGTGCTCCCTAGAGATGAGGCCCAGTCAACTGTAAAGACTTTTCTGTTCCCTTGGCCTGCCTCTCACTTTGCAAAGACCCGGCGGAGGCAGAAGTCACATTATAAGTCTTCCTAAAATCATGTCCACTTTTCACTTTAAAGAAGATCCTGCCCCTGGGTCAGTTCATAGCCCAGTGACTGGTCACTTCCCCTCAACTGGCCAAAAAGACCCTTTATGCATCATTGTATTTCACTTAACACATCTTTCTGTGGCCACTTGGCATTGTTATATATCTAGAAATGAAGGATATTAAATTATAGATGCTGATATGTTTTCCTGCTTAAGCAAGGGAGGACATTTTTAGAAAATTCACATGCCATTAGGAAGGAAGTTTGAGGCAGAAATTGGTGGTTTCTTATTTCTTAAAAAAAAAAAAAAACAAACTGACAATATCTTTCTGAAAGGATGAATGAAATGCAAAACTTTCATATATGTACACATACACACACACATATATACATGTATAGCAGCAGCAGCAGACACATAAGAAGATAAGAATTAATGTTCTCAAAATGATATGCTTATATATTTTTTAAAACTTCTATAAAGTTGCACATACAAGGAGCTTCCTAGGTATCGTTTCCTTAGGCAGTAAAAAACAAAGTACACATCCTTGAAGCTTAACTTTTCTGAGATCCTAAATGATCCCAGTGCTTCATATATGAGTTACTGGCATCTGAGACACATTCACCTGGTGTTAGAGAGATTTCTATCCGATTTCTAGTATTATCCTTACGGCCAGTGGATGCAGTGGAAAACTAAATTCATTGGAAAATAAAATCTCTTGAGGAATCTGCTCATCAGTATCCGGTTAACAGTCAAATATCACACCGCTATGTTCTTCCCAAAATCAACTGTCAAAGATCTTGAGTGACAAGAACTCCCCATTCTGAGTTCTCTTTATAAGTCGGTGATAATTGAGGCAAAGGATGGGGCCCCGGTGGGCCATGGACACAGGGGTAGAACCCAGGGTCCCGTCCCCTCCCTGTACTTTCTACTTAGATGCCCCTCTAAGATAGATGTGTGATTGGGAAGAGTCTTCATCCTTAGCCTTCCCAGGACTCCAAAGGCACCAGTGACCCCTTACCTGTCACGCAGCCAAGTACCACGATGAATATGAAGAACCTCCACATCAGCAAGCTTGGCTCCATCCTTCTGGACCCTGGGACCACTGCCGACATCGGGGCCGGGAAGAGAAAGTGTTGCTCTGCGGAACACCGGGTTTCCTTTCAGCCTCTTGTTGGCATCGCACCGGGAGACTGGGGAATGAAGGGTGAGTCCGCTCAGGTTGTCATCCTTGCCGGTCCGTCAACCTCTAGGGCAGTCAGTGCTTGCTCTGTATAAGTATTAGCCTGGGTTCCTCAGCCAGGAAATTGTGCGTACCACTCTCTTCTCTAGTCTCAAATATAGGAAGTGGTTTTAACCAGGTTTTTTTTTTTTTCTTTCTCAAGTGCACTTGCTGGGAGGTGTGGGCTGGGGTTGGTGAGAAGGATTGGGGTTCGTTTATGAATCCGTTCTTCGGCTTACCCCTGAAAAGGACAGGGAGATTCCCACTGCCGTTAAAGCAGGGTGAGCAAGCACTTCTTGGCAGTGGTCTCAACTAGAGTTTCATAAGCTGATGTCACCGTGAAACTGAGGTCCTGGACTCGCAGCTCCCTGGGGAGTCGGCAGGTGCCACTCGAGATGGAGGGGCGCAAGGTCATGCCAAGCAATCTTGGCCCTAGATGGGAATTTCCTAAAGCTGTCTGACCATGGAGCCCTTGAAGAAGTCCACTGGGTCTCCAGGTAGGGTCTCCAATACTCAGATAATTGGAGAGGAAGCACAGACTGCCCCACGCTCAGAACTCCTGAATACTCTCCCAAGACTTACAATCAGTACTAGCCATAACTCTCTCATCATGATGCCCTGGGTCCTGAATACGAATTGTCATTTTATAAGATATTTTGCCATCAGGTGTGTTTTTCTCTTGAAAGATCATTACTAAAAGTAGATTTTGGTTTTCAATGTTGGACTTTTTCTTTTCTTTTTTTTTTCCGGAAAATTGGATCTTGCTTTCCTGTTTAATGATCAGAGTTATCTTCTGATTTTCACAGAATAGTTGACTATGTTTTGCCCTCTAGAAATTCATGTCATCATGTATTTATAGTAAAATAAAATTTAAAAAATATTAGCGAGTAAGCAAAAACATTGAGAAAAGGAAGACTATCCAGGCATGCCAAAGCGGTTCATAGTTCCAATACGTGTTATTGATAAGCTCTAAGAATATTCTGACATTCTCTAAGAAAGACAATTACTGGGACTTCCCTGGCTAGACTTCACCTTCCAAAGCAGAGGGTGGAGATTCAATCACATGTCCAAGGACCAAACACCCAAAACGTGAAACAGAGGCAACATTGTAACAAATTCAATAAAGACTTTTAAAAAGGTGTGTGTGTGTTTTAGTAGCTCAGTCCTGTCTGACTCTTTGCAACCCTGCGGACTGTACTCCCCAGGAATTCATGGAAGAAAATGCTGGAGTGGGTTGCCATTCCTTCCTCCAGGGGATCTTCTGAACCCAGAGATCAAACCCAGGTCTCCCTCATTGCAGGCAGATTCTTTTACCGTCTGAGCCCCAGGGAAGAAGAAAGAAAGAAAGAAAAAGAAAGGAAGGAAAGGAGGGAGGGAGGGAAGGAAGAAAAGCAATTACCGTCTCTGAAAAGAGCCTTGTGCATGAGTGTGTGAGTGCGCGGTCCTGTCCAACTCTGTGACCCAATGGGCTGTAGGCCACCAGGCTGCTCTGTCCCTGGAATTTTCCAGGCAAGAATACTGGAGTGGGTTGCCATATCCTACTCCAGGGGATTCTCCCGACCCAGGCAGTGATCAAACCCGCTTCTTTTGCGTTTCCTAGTTTGGCAGGCAAATTCTTTACCACTGAGCCGCAGCCACCTGCAGATGAACTAAAAGTGGTTTCCAGACTAAATATCAGAGTTTGCAGAGAAAAGCATGAACTGCTCTCTCTCTGGGAGTGCAATACTTGTCGGAATGTGACAGGATCATCACAGCCTGTCCTGGAAACATTACTGCTGGAAATATTCTCAACCCGCAGGATGAGAGCAGCAGTTCCTGTTGTCTGTAGGGCTGTCCCAGTTATTAAGCTGGAGATTTTTCCTGGCTACAGATATCAAAGTATAATTTTGAAACAAACACAGAAAAAATGGGAACGTAATCTAAGTAACATCCCCTCCCCCAAAGCATTGAAGAGTGGCTGCCAACGTGATATTTAGGGCTGAATTATTCAGAAAGGGAAGGAGCAGAGAATGGTTAGTGCCTAACATTCAAGAGTAAAACAATGAAAGGAAAATGAGGCCAAAATGTGAAATCCAGCCAAGCACATTGGTAATGAAGAAGCAAACAAACCAGAATGACCTCCACGCTTTTTAAAAATTAATTTATTTATTTGGCTGTGCCAGGTCTTATGGGGAAGGCAATGGCACCCCACCCCAGTACTCTTGCCTGGAAAATCCAATGGACGGAGTAGCCTGGTGGGCTGCAGTCCATGGGGTCGCTAACAGTCGGACAGACTGAGCGACTTCACTTTCACTTTTCTCTTTCATGCATTGGAGAAGGAAATGGCAACCCACTCCAGTATTCTTGCCTGGAGAATCCCAGGGATGGGGGAGCCTGGTGGGATGCTGTCTATGGGGTTACACAGAGTCGGACACGACTGAAGTGACTTAGCAGCAGCAGCAGCAGCAGCCAGGTCTTAGCTGTGGCACATAGGACCTCCCATCTTCATTGCAACATATAGGATCTTTAGTCCTGCATGTGGGATCAGGAATTGGGCCTGGATCCCCTGAACTGGGAGTGTGGAGTCTTAGCCCCTGGACCACCAGGGAAGTCCTGACATGCGAGCTTTGAAGGTGTTTTGTATTTTTTTAACTCTAGAGGGTCTTTGGAATTAATATTTCTCCTTGGAAAGTAACAATTACCTAAGGTTTACTAATACTTTCAGTTTTATATCAGTTTTCTTCTGTGATTTTAAAATTAAATTTAATGATATTTATTTACAAAATTTTTGAGGACCAAGGAAATATTAACCAGGATTTGAAAGATATACTTGGACTGAAGTAGGTAGACAACATTAATTTCACAGATTAATTCACTGTTATGTAAAATAATCAAAATTTGAATTGTAATTTTTAGAATTTGACTAGCACAGAGTTAATTTATAATGTTGTGTTAAGTTTCAGCTGTGCAGCAAAGTTATGTATATATCTATTCTTTTTCATATTCTTTTCCATTGTGGTTTATCACAGGATATGAAATATAGTTCCCTGTGCTGTACAGTAGGACCTTATCATTTATCCACCCTGTACATATTAGTTTACATCTGATAATGCCAAGCTCCCAATCCTTCCCTCCTGCATAAAACCCACAAATCTGTTCTCTATGTCTGTGAACTTATTTCTGTTTCATAGATAGGTTCATTTGTGTTATATTTTAGCGAGTTGTAATTTTTTTTTTTTTTGCTTTACAACAGAACTTCCCTCAACCCCTTCTTATAATTATTAGAAAAGTTAAATCCATTTTATTAGCAACAAAATAAGAAAATAATAGAAAAATAGTTAAACATCTTTAATTTTATCTTGTTTATTATTTAAAATAATGTATAAACATTATACTTTATTGTGGAAACAAAAATAGTGAAATGGGGCTTTTAAAAAAAATAATGTAAAAGCTTTATTTCACCCCACAATTAGCAGGTGGGTTTTATTTTAGTTCAACTAGAAGTTTTCTTCCTACAGTTGCCTGGTTGGGGGTTCTTTTTAATCAAATAACTGTATTTTTTATGAGTGGTGTTGCTGAATTAGAGCCTTGAAAGAAAGTCACATTTAACATTCTAGTCTGCACTGGAATGTTAGGGAAAAAGTAGGGTATAGAAATTGCACACTGCTCCCAAAAACATCAGGTGGTTTACCTTGGGATGCTCACTTCTCCATTTGTAAGAAATTTCAGGTTGGAATTTTTCATTTTCACTTTGAAATGTTAGGATGTGTTGTTTGCTTAAGTCAATCCAAGTTGGAAAACCATGAAAAATTCTTTTTAAGTCAGTCTTCTTGAGACAACCACGTAAAACTCTTTTAAGTCACAGAGCTCAGTCAACATGATATACATGTGGGGGTTCATTAAACTGAATAATATCATCAACACATGCTGAAATTACAGACAGGGACCAGAGACCAGTAAGCTGACAACCGCATCATGACTGTTGTCATGGAGACGACATGCCATGGTAGGATGGAGACAGCCAGCAGGTCCCCCGGGCCACCCATCCCTTCTTTTCAGGTGAATGATCAGAACACATTCCCTGGCCCCCTGGAGCTAAGTGTGGTTCTGTGGTGATGTTCTTGCCAAGAAACGTTAGCAAAAGTGGCGTTTAGCACCCCTGCCTGTTTCCCTTCTTTCTCTTCGTTCCGTGGCTGGAATGCAGTGGCCAGAGTCATCTTGGAAGTTGAGTGCTCCCCCTGGGTTCCTGAATGTCCGGAGCACAGCTACCCATGAATTGCCATTTAGGAAACCTGTGGATTTTCTTGTTGGGTTTTTGTTTCAGCAACTTAGCCTACCCTGACTGATATCATTGGTTCCCACAGACGGATCAAACATCATGTGCTCCTGCATGAATGACTTCCCTTGGGACGGCAGGTTGGCTTAGGGAGGACTCAACCATTCTCAAATCCCATAAGAACTGTCATAATAGTCTCAATCTGACTCATCATAAATGGAAAAAAAAAAAACCCCAACATTTTGTGAGCTTCTAACCAAAAATGCTTTCCCTTACCCTTTCAAAATGTGGGACTCTAAACATTAAATCTAGGTAAATGATTCATTCATTTGACATGTTATTTAATCGAGGTTTCTTCCTAATATTAATGTTTCACATAAACACACCTTGACCTTCAAACCAAGACGTTGGTGAAGTTCACGTAGCTAAGCAGCACCTAGTCCACTAGTAAAGCAGCAGGAAAAAAAAGTCTCGAAGTACTTAATGGATTGTGATGATAAACTATCTACATTCATATGAGTAAAAGTCACAAAGTCCACAGGATTTTTCTGACAAAATAAGGAGACCAGCTCCTGGTGCTAAGGTGGACGCATATAAAACAAATAACCTGGTCAAGTCTTACAGTTTGCACTGAGCTGAACTTTCAGTCTTCGTCTCTTGACCTTGACAGCACCGAGTGGAGGCAGAGATAGGAGAAGAGGGCAGACCCCTTTTGTCGTGAATTGTGTATACATTGTACCGAGGCTCCCATAATGGATTCACGATTGCGAAGGAAAGACACTAGACTATCACTTTCTAATCCTCAGACTCAAAACCCTGTGTTGAATTTCATTTTACCTGTCTTCACTCATCAAAGTCGTTTTAAGGCTTGCATGTCGTCTAAGTGGCATGTAGCCTGAACAATAAGATGTTTGCCCAAGTTGTCGGCTAGGAATTTGGAGTTTGCTGTGCCCAGTTCAAGCTGATGTGGTTAAGACTGGATGGAACCAATGACCCTTCAACTGGATAGGCGTGAGCGTCTGTGTGGTGACCTTTTGAAGGTAACTTAGTCACTCCTGCACAGAAAGATAATCATGGCACCTTTTTCCAATTGTCTTTCCCCACACTCCCCATGCCTCAGACCATCCTGCTCCTTCAGTCTGGATCCCAGAAATACTCCAGCCCCTTGCCCTTGCCGTCGGGGAGTCTAACTTGAGATTTGCTTTGCCGTCTCCTCACCTAGCTGCCTTGTGAATAACCCCTCTCTGCTTCAAACCACAGGGTCCTAGCATTTTGTCTTGCTGTGCTGAGTAAGAAGAACCTGGTTCAGTAACAGACTGACACTGTCACAGCACTTGCTTTGCTATATTATCATCCACTCTTCTTTTTTTTTTTTTTACATTTGATCGTTTTATTTTGCATTGAGGTGTAGCTGCTTAACAATCTTGTGATCGTTTCAGGTGAACAGCAAAGGGGCTCAGCCATACATATACATGTATTTATTCTCCTCCAAACCCCCCTCCCATCCAGGCTGCCACATAACAGTTAGCAGGGTTCCATGTGATGCACAACAGGTCCTTGTGGTTCTCCATTTTAAATATAACAGTGTCCACCCCAAACTCCCTAACTATCCCTTTCCCCTCATCCTTCCCCCGGCCACCATAAGTTCTCTAAGTCTGTGAGTTTCTTTCCGCTTTGTAAGCTCATTTGGATCCTGTCATTTCAGATTGCACATATAAAGGATGTCATATGATATTTCTCCTCTGTCTGACTTGCTTCACTCAGTAAGACACTCTCTAGGTCCATGCATGTTGCTGCAAATGGCATCCACTCATTCTTTTTAATGGCTGAGTAGGTCCATGCATGTTGCTGCAAATGGCATCCACTCATTCTTTTTAATGGCTGAGTAATGTCCTGTGGTTTACATGTACCACATCTACTTTATCCATTCCTCTGCTGATGGACATTTAGGTTGCTTGCGTGTCTTAGCTATTGTAAACAGTGCTGCAACGAACGTTGGGGTGCACATATCCTTTTGAATCATGTTTTTCTCCATCTGCCCAGGAGTGGGATTGCAGGGTCATATGGTGCCTCTATTATTAGCTTTTAAGGACCCTCCACACTGTTCTCCCGGGGAAGGCAATGGCACCCCACCCCAGTACTCTTGCCTGGAAAATCCAATGGACGGAGTAGCCTGGTGGGCTGCAGTCCATGGGGTCGCTAACAGTCGGACAGACTGAGCGACTTCACTTTCACTTTTCTCTTTCATGCACTGGAGAAGGAAATGGCAACCCACTCCAGTATTCTTGCCTGGAGAATCCCAGGAACAGGGGAGCCTGGTGGGCTGCCGTCTATGGGGTCACACAGAGTCGGACACGACTGAAGTGACTTAGCAGCAGCAGCAGCAGCCACACTGTTCTCCACAGTGGCTGTACCAATTTACATTCCTGCCAACAGTGTAGGAGGTTTCCCTTCTCTCCACACCCTCTCTAGCATTTATTGTTTGTGATTTTTTTCTATGATAGCCATTCTGGCTGTTGTGAGGTGATATCTCATTGTAGTTTGGATGTGCATTTCTCTAATAATGAGTGATGTTGAGCATCTTTTCATGTGCCTCTTGACCATCTGCATGTCTTCTTTGGAGAAATGTCTTTTTTAGGTCTTGTGCCCATTTTTTGAGTGGGTTGTTTGTTTTTGATACTGTTAAGTGCCATGAGCTATTTGTAAATTTTGGAGACTAGTCTCTTATTGGTCACTTCATTTACAGATATTTCCTCCCAACCTGTGGGTTGTCGTCATTCTATTTGTTGTTTCATTTGCTGTGCAAAAGCTTTTGAGTTTAAGTAGGTCCTGTTTATTCATTTTTGTTTTTATTTCCATTACTCTGGAAGATGGTGTCATCCCCACCTTCATATACCTTTTCTTCCTCTAGTCTGGTGGTTAATCTTTGTTTTGAGGGGGATGTGGTTACGCTTTTGAGAATTTGACAGAATCTCTAATTTCTTCCCTTGGAAAAAAAATATACATCAACACATCCCCAGGAAGTTAGGAGTCCATTTCAGAAGAATCTCTGTCACTTTGAGGACTTAGATGAAAAGATTTTCATGCCAAGTTACGGGCCTCTGGGCAGCTGAATTCACATGACCCAACCCAGGGTGTGACACGTGGGTATCCAACGGCTATTTGTTAAAATACATACCTATAAGAATACAACCGGCGTCTATTAAAGCAACTTCAGACACATTCTTCATAAGAACACATTGAAGGTTTGTTTCAAGCCTACTGCCAGATCATTTCCAATCAGTCCAGGTCAAAGATCTCCTTCCTGGTAGAGATTCTTTGGGGAAGAAAAGATGACACAGACAGATTATGTTCAAGAAAGGAAAGTTTGGTTAAAGGTAACTAAGTTCCTCCCAGGAGAGGCGGTCAACTGTTCAAGTTGAATCTCAATTTTTCAGGAAGTTGCTCAATTCTGTTATCAGAAGCACTTGGTACTTCCCAGAAGAGACCATTCATTGCATCAGACAACACATTTCTGACCCAGACTGCCTTTTCTGAGGTTTGTGACAATTTTGTAGCAGTAAAAGGTGACAAATACTAGTGATAATGATAAGAGACAGAAGTTCAGGAAGAGAAAAATTCAGGAAGAATGTCTCAGAACTGGCCTTGGAGGATGAATGGTAGGTGGATACTGGGGTAAGAAGGCGTGGTCTATGGTCGAGTAGGAATAGAGGTAGGTAGATAGAGGATGGACTTCCCTGGTGGCTCAGATGGTAAAGAATCTGCCTGTGATGTGTGAGACATGGGTTCAATCCCTGGGTTGGGAAGATCCCCTAGAGAACAGAATGGTACCCACTCCAGTACTTTTGCTTGAGGAATTCCACGGACAGGGGAGTCTGGCGGGCTGCAGTCCGCGGGGTTGCAAAGAGTCAGACCTGAGTGAGCAACTAACACAAACCGACACAGACCAGGGGGTGGGAGCCAAGAGTAGAAAGGGTAGCTGGATTTAGACTGAGGTGGATCTCAAAGGACAGAATGAGATGTGTGGACTTCAGCCACTGATGAAGTTTAAACAGAGTGGGACGTACTCAAGTGACATCATAGTTAGCCTGAGCTGGTGCAGCGGAAGGTAAAGGTACAGACACAGAGATCCTGAGATGCTCTTCAGGCGGGAAATAACAGGACCTGAATGAGGGGATGATGCAAATTGGAACAGCAGAAGGCTTACTGTCAGAATATATGACCGCAGCTTGTAATACCTGGTATTTGGAGGCAAGAGGTAAGGGATGGACATTGTGAACTTTGGCAGAGGTGAAATTCGTTGATTTGAGTTTCACCTTTTCCTTCCCTTGAACATTCCCAGGCAAAGATGCTAATAAGTGTGAAATGAGACCAGTGGGAAGTGGTACAGCAAGGGAGGAGGTGGAAGAAGACCGAGGATGTTCAAACCCAGGTGCGTGAGGCTGAGGTTAGGTGGGTGGCAGACGGGTGGGTTAATGCAGGGGTCCCCAACCTCCAGGATCTAGCACCTGATGGTCAGAGGTGGAGCTGATGTAATAACAAGGAAATCAAGTGCACAATAAATGTAATGCGCTTGAATCATCCCCAAACCATCTCCCCCCGACCCCTGCCCCGCCAGTCCATGGAAAAATTGCGTTCCTTGAAACCAGCCCCTGGTGCCAAAAAGGTTGAGGACTGCTGGATCAATAGGGAGGAGTTAGTTGTTCACTCCTGGTTGTCTATCATTCTTGCTCTCTTGTTCCATCCCTGAAGATACGAACTTTGTCATTTATCATCCAGACTATCCTAAGCCTTGGCTTTCCAATCTTTCCCTGCACCCCTTATAATGAACACATTACAACAAACTGCTTCTGTTTATCAGAATCTAGATTGGGGAGGGAGGGTAAAGGGGCAGCAGGCAAAAGAAGAAGAGATGGTGAGAAATCAGTCCTCCTCTTTTACTTTTTCTTCACTTGCCATTACGGCTTTGTCAGAGGTCATTTCAACAGTGCCCCTAGTCCCAAGTTGCACAGATTCTCCTATGAAAGGCAGATAAAAGAAGTGGATCATGAAAGATTGAATGCAGAAATAAAAGGATGAAGTAAGAGAAAGGGTAGGACAAGGAAGAGAGAGATAAGAAAGAAGTGACTGCAGAGAGACGCTGAGTCCCACCTGGGTATGCCGACCCCTGATCCCTGGAGTTGCTGTCCTCCCGCAGATGAAAGGTTGCTAAGGTGAGCTCTCTATTGAGTCCCTCTATTACTGTTTTCAGGTATTAAAATGCCACTTCTCTTAGGTGTGCTTGCAAAATGGGCATGAGTATGCGCGTTAGAGAAGTCAAGACCCCAAAAAAGTGCTCCATTAAAAAAAAGAAATGCTGGACAAAGAGGAAGTAGGATTGAGAGAAAGTGGCAGAGAAGGGATTGGGATAGCGTGAAAAATTAAGGGGAATTTAAAATCACTGGAAGATTTTGCAATTTGCTTTGCAATGTTAACCCTTTCCCCCAACAGTCTATGAAAATCTTGCTTCTGGTGCCCATTTCTTGCTTATGCCTTTTGGAGTTGATTTCGCTTGGAGAATGGGTGCAAATGCTGAACACAGCTTTCTTCGACAGATTGGGATAAGAGAAACAGCTGTTTAGCTCAGAGCTTCATGATTTCTCTCTGATCTTTCCTGCCTCTGCCTTTGTTTTTTTTTTTTTTTTTAACCATTTTATTTTTTTCTAGCATCTTCAAGGGAAGTTCAAGAAAGAGAAAAGGTGAGATTTGGATAAAAAAGATTTCATCTTTGTCAAGTCCTGCATCAACAGAATTTGACAGCACCTACAGTTAAACATGCACTGTGCTAGGACTCGGGGGGATCTGAGAAATGAGGACTCAGCCCTGCTCAGGGGATGCTCAGGGTCTCCTCAAAGGTGAAAGAGAGGCGCCCTCCACAAGGGGAATGACTTGAGTTGCAGGGCGTCTTAGCCACCAGGGCTGCCCTGCCTCACCCAGCCATACCACATAAAAGCAGCCTTGCTCTCTCATCTGGTACCTCCTTTCTCTAGCAGAGCAATGTGCTGAGCTGTGGTCTTAGAGTCAGAATCCAAGAGAAGAGAAACTTTGCTCTCCTGAATGGAGGCAGTGCAGAGGTAGTGCAGGGAGCCTGCTGTTTGGATAGCAGATATACGTTTCCCAGGTGGCGCTAGCGGTAAGGAACCCGCCTGCCAATGACAATGAGACATCAAAGACTTGGGTTCGATTCCTGGGTCGGGAAGATCCCCTGGAGGAGGAAATGGCAACCTTCTCCAGTATTCTTCCCTGGGAAATCCCATGGACAGAGAAGCCTGGAGTTTGACGGACTATGGGGCCTCACAGTCGGACACGACTGAGCGCCTGAGCACACACAGGCTTTATCCAGCTGAAAAAACAGGTGGTTTTCCCAAGTCTGTGGTGTGGTACCCCAGGTCTTTCTGCCTTTGACCTCTTAGTTATGGACTTGAAATCTCCACTAAAAGTCCCACAATTTACTCTTTCCTGTAGTTCGTGCACTCTGGCGAGCATTCTTCAGTTTAATTCAATTCAGTGAGGACTGGGAGAGGCCAGAGGAAATTTACAAGGGCTCCTACTCTCAAAGAGCCCACAGTCTAATCATGGGGGTTGCAGATTAGAAAAGCCCCAGCTAACTGCTGACACATCTGTCATCTTGATAATCCCCCAAACCGAATCAATCCATGCAAGAGAGGCTGCAGTGTGGAGGTCTTCAAACCACGCTTGTTAGATGGTGGATGGTATCTGTCATGGCTGATACCTGCTGACACTGAGAGGGACATAACAATACCTCAGATTTCGCCCCAGTTGTTACTATGAAAACAGTCTTATTTCTCTCAAACTCGTGTCGAGAGAATTCTGCTGCAAATTCTACGAAATCTACAGGTGCATCCTGTTATTGAGACGCTGAGTTGAATTTCTGCAGTTTATAATTTCCACCAGATCTCACTAGTCAAAGGGTACCATGGAAAAAACAAAACCCACTATGCATCAAATTCCTCTCCCCAACTCACACATCTGGTATCCAAGGAGCTGTGGCTTGCCCCACCCATAAAATACAGGGAGTGAATAGCTGGTTTGCATGAACCAAAAATCAAGTCCTCCATCTCGAATGGTTAAAAAGGGACTTTACTGTCATTTTGCAGCTTATGAGGACTTTTCCAGTGGGATTCCACCAAGGTTGTCCAAAAGTGAGGTTCCTTTTCTCCCCTTCTGTTTGAGAGCAGGATGTGTTTGCTGTATGGAGTTCAGTAAAAGCCCCCTCACCTCTTCCACTGTGGCTCTAGTTCAGGGGTGGATAATAATGCATTTTCTCTCTCAAACCAGTGATGATCAATTACCAATAATTGCCTGGAGCAGGTTCTGGGCTGCATCTGGGCTCAGGGGCTGGGGGTTTTTGGAGGGTGCCTAGACCTGTATCATTTTTTTTGTCTAGACCTTTACCCAGCTTCCCACATGGGCTTCCCTAGCTCAGATGTGTCTCTCACTCCTCAACAATTCTCACTCATTAGATTCGGCTTAATCTTTCTAAAGAACATTATAATTTTTTCTCTTCTTTTATCCAAAACTTAGAATCTTTGGAATGTCCTTAATGTCCTTGAAATTAAGCCCAGGTTCCTTAGGCTGGCACTCAGGGTCCTTTATAATCTGCCCTAGTCTCTCTTTTCAACATGAAATTCTCCACCTCTCTCTTTCATGACAGCTCTGCTACAGGAAAAAAAAACAAATAAGAGAAAACAAAAGTCATCACCTTCTCACTAATCCCCCTAGGTTCTCTCTGCCAGATCTTCAAGGCCAAATCTAGGTCACTCTTTAAGATCCAGTTCGGATGCTCCTTCCTAAAGGGAATCTCACCTAATCTCTCCTTCCTGTGCCTCAGTAAAACGGATGACAATCACTAACAGTGATGAAATGTGTGCAACAGGGCAGGCCCTGTGCTAAGCATGCCATATGTATCATCTCCCCAACCTCTTGTAAAAATGGGTGAGGTCAGTGTAACCATCACAATTTCCATTTTACAAATACTGAATCTCCTTGAGGTTGTGAAACGCCCACACTCCCCGTTACCTGGGGGTGGAGACCTGTCTGGGTCCCCAGGTCTACCTGCCACATCCCCTCACTCTCAGGACCCTTCCCAACTTCTAACTGTGTCCTGGGTCTCTGGAGATACGTCTGATCATTCCTACTCGATTCCACGAGTCTTAGAGGCAAAAAGTGCCTCTATGTCCCCTTTTATTCCCCGTGCAGTACCTGGCACAGAAGAGACACTCAGTAAGCATCTGCTGAAGAGTGATCACATGGGGAACCCATTCCAAGCTCTGCTTTTGAGAGCCAAGTCATATGCTGTCAGTCTTCACCAGTTTTCAGCAGGCTCCTTCTTTATGGAATTGGGTTTCAGGAGAAGTCATTTGGTGATGGCATGTCTGAGTCCACACATACACCAAGAGTTTGGTTTATACTCATGCCTGCAGTGTCAAGAGGCAGGACGGTCAGGATTTTCAGCCAAGAATCCAGAGATTTAGGTGCAGTCGGCCAGCTGGGGTGAGGAGCTGAAAGTGTCCTCTCAGGCTCTGGACTTGCCTCTTTTTAAAAGAGCAGTTGAGCCTCCAGGAACTGAGCTGAGGAGCCTTGTCTTCTGAGTAAGGGGCCAGGAGGCGGGCAGGGCTGGGGGGCAGTGAGGAGAGAAAATAACATTCCCCTCACTTTAGATTCTGGGCAGCTGTGATCCTCTGTTAAAAGCTCCCACTTTGTCCCACCATTCTTTCTGGAAACCTCTAGTTTCAGAGCTTGAGAAAACAAAGTAAAACAAAGCAAAAATAAAAAACAAAAAACAAAGCAGGGACTTTTGGGGGTCACGAGGCCAGAATATTATTTCATAATAGGCAAAAGTTTTTTATGACACCCGGAGGATGAAAATAGAACAAAGGAACTCATTTGAAGACTCTAGAAGTGACATTAGCCAGTGGTTAGATTCATGGAATCCAAATATCTGTTTCATCAGTTGTGGCCAGATGGAGCAGTAACAATACCTCGAACTGATGAAATTATTTCTTTCTTAGAACTTCAAAACTTTTTGAGTAACCTCATATTTATCCTCCTGAAACTACTCTGATGTATTCTGTTTCTTGTTTGAGAAATTACGAGATTGAGATCTGTTGAGACTAGATTGATTTCATCCAGGGTAGAGACAGGACTGATTTCTAATTTCCTCACCTATCTGTTTTTTCTTTCTTTTTTTTTTCTGAAAAACAAAAACAGAAAACTCTATCTTGCCTATCGATGGCATATTTCCCACCTTGGTGACGTGCCTGTTTTATGCAAAGAAGGAAATTCTTCATTTTCTGCTGAGCTCATTTATGAGCTCATTTGCTGTTACCGCTGCTATTTACTGAGTATCTACTGTTTGCCCACTCCAGTATTCTTGCCTGGAGAAGTCTATGGTGGCTCAGATGGTAAAGAATCCACCTGCAATATGGGAGACCTGGGTTTGATCCCTGGGTTGGGAAGATTCCCCTGGAGAGCATGGCAACACACGCCAGTATTCTTGCCTGGAGAATTCCTATGGCTGGAGGTGCCTGGCAGGCTGTAGCCCATGGAGTCACAGTCAGACAGGACTGAGTGACTTTGGGCTTCCCTGGTGGCTCAGCCAGTAAAGAATCTGCCTGCAGTGCAGGAGACCTGGGTTCGATCCCTTGGTTGGGGAGATCCCCTGGAGAAGGAAACAGCAAACCACTCCAGTATCCTTGCCTGGAAAACGCCGTGGACCGAGGAGGCTGGTGGGCTGTAGTCCATGGGATCACAAAGAGTCGGGCATGACTGAACAGCTAACTCTTGTACGATTTTACTTTATACACTATTTACTTACACTGTTTGCCAGGCACACTGAGCCAGCTATTAAACTTAGCAAGAAGAAAACAGACAAAATCCTTGCCAGTTATGGTGCTTAAGTCCTAGTGAGGCAGACAGACAATAAGCGAATAAAGGAAGGAAAACCTACAGTGTAGGGCACCGTTGTTTTACAAAGAAAAACAGTTCAGGTGAGTAAAGCGGGCCAGGGGAGGGGACGCAGAGGATGCTTCTAAAGGTCAGGGTCCACAAAAGCCCCTCAGGGACTTCCCTGGAGGTCCAGTGGTTAAGGCTCTGCTTCTACTGCAGAGGGTTGGTCGATCCCTGCTCAGGGAACTAAGATTCCCCACATGAAGCATGGGCAAAAGACTTAAAAAAATTTTTTTAAGCCCCTCAAAAGTGAGAGAACAAAGCATGTAACTGTCAACCACAAATTGGCACTTGCCAAGAGCATCTGCCAGCAGCTGAACAGCAGCGGCAGCGCTCTCTATCTGCCTCTGTGGAGACCGAACCCTGTGCTTCTGCAGGGTCCTGAGCTGTGGACCTCCAACACCCCGGCGCGGGAGCTCAGGGTGGACCGAGGCACTCTGTGCTCTAGGGAATCTGGTAGAGCAGGTCTTTAGGTTTAGATGTTTCCAGGAACTGATTTCATGGTCCCAATCCTCGCATCTCTTCATCTCTAGAAAAGCACTGAAGTCCTTTAATGGTGACAGCCGCTCCTCGTGACTAGCAGCAAACCTCTGGTAAAGTAAGCCCTGGATGGCACTAAACTCCCCCTTCACCAAACTCTTCTATATTGACCTTCCCCAGCTGCCTCTTTGCAGCAGTCTCTCAGAGATATATCTGAGGTGCTCTCTCCCAGGCTGCAGTCCCCATTTTGCCCCCAGTAAAACTGAACTTGCGACTCTAACATTGTGCATCTTTTTAGTCGACATAACGACCTGAGGGAAAATCGGGAATGAGCTCACCATCTAGGAACCGAAAACAGAGAACATTTCCAGGACTGTGCAGCGGCTGAGCCAGAAGACACAGGCGAGACGCATCTGGATACGTTCAGAGGGGTGGCTTGTTTCAGTGTCTGTAGACACAGGTCAGGAGTTGACGATTTTGTTCTGATTTGACCGGAAGCCAAGGGAAGGCTGCATGTCCACTGAGGACTGTCTGAGCCCCACCGTGGCTGTGGCTCTGCTCCTGGCTGCATGCGTGCTAACTCGCTTCAGTCGTGTCCGATTCTGTGCAACCCCATGGACTGTAGCCCGCCAGGCTCCTCTGTCCATGGGATTCTTCAGACAAGAATACTGGAGTGGGTTGCCATTTCCTTCTGCAGGGGATCTTCCTGATCCAGGGATTGAACCCATATCTCTTATGTCTCCTACATTGGCAGGCAGGTTCTTTATTACTAGGGCCACCTGGGAAGCTCCAAGCAGAGGTTAATCTAACTTTTTTCTCTGTCCTGACCTTGTCATTCTCAGCCTGGAAATCAGCCCCTGTTTGGCCCTTGCCCGTGCTGTGACCCAGGAGAGCTTGTGGGAGCATGCAATAGCTCTCAGAGCGTTTAGGGTGCAGGGTACACTACATGCATGCACGCTCAGTCGCATCCAACTCGTTGTGACCCCATGGGCTCTAGCCCGCCAGGCTCCTCCATCCATGGGATTTCCCAGGCAAGAATACTGGAGTGGGTTTCCCTTTCCTCCTCCAGGGCATCTTCCCAACCCAGGGATCGAACCCATGTCTCCTGGGCCTCTTGCGTTGGCAGGCAGATTCTTTACCACTGAGCCACCTGGGAAGCCCACACATCGCACCACTGGCCAAAGCGAGTGGCATGGGCCAGAAAGATGCCAGTGGGTGGGGAGGCATTGTCACTCACAAGAGAGAGCGCCAGCAGGGACACAGAAGCTCTGAGAAGGGGGGCATGTTTCTGTTCTCAGCCTGTCTAGCCATAGCTTTAGTTACTTTGATCTTGTGAATCTACATTCAGCCCAAATTTCCCCTGTTGGTTACAGAGTGATACATTCATCAGACTGCCTCGGAGAGACATACTCAGGTGCCTGTCACCTCTCAAAGGTAGCATTTCCCAAACTGAACTTACCATCCTTCCCCCCAGCTGTTCTTGCAGACTCCCTGGCTCCTTCAGGGTCACTCCATCCATTCAGCCGTCCAGCCTAGAAACTGGGGCTCTTGTACTCTTCCCTTTCCTCCCCTGCCTCCTCCACCTCCAGCTGGTGGTCAAGTCCTTTGGATTTTAACTCTTCTACATTCATCATCTCTTTTTCCCGCTCAGAGGATTTATCTCAGGTCCTCAGCATCCCTCTCCTTGACCCTGTCTTGCCATCCAGCACCTGCCCCATCACCTGACATACACATCTGATTGTACCAAGTTCTCTATTTCGTGGAAGTCAGTTCCAGAATCCTGGCCAGAGCCTGTGGTGCATTTGTAAATAGCCTCTTCTTTCCACACTCCTCTGAACAACTAGCCCTGCCAACTAGCTACTCCCCAAACTGTGTCAGGCCACACTTCATACCTCCTCAGCTTTTCTCAAGCTGCTCTGCCCAGAAAAGTCCCTCCACGCCTCATCTGTCAAAATCAGCCCATCTTTCTCCTTTTAAGTGAGTTTTTATGACCTTCATCCCCAAGTACACCATTCTTTTCTGCACCCAGTATAAATGTGATCAACAACAAAGCATTTTGGACTTGCTTGTCTGTCGTCTCCCTGTTTTTGTGGGTGGCTGGTCCTGCCTCAAGTTTTCATGGGGGGAGGGTCTCCAGCTGGAGCAAGCAGTCGGCTTCTCCTCCCACCCCAGCTTCCTCCTCTCCATGGAGAAATGACATCCACCTGACCTCTGTTCCTCAGTTGGGTAGAGCTTATCTACTGAAACTTTGAGAGCACTCAAGATTCACTCTCGTTTTCTTCTGTGAACATTCCCCAAGCCAGTAGTTTTAGGAAGTGGGTCTAATCTGCCACAACTTTAAGCTAGAAATCCTTTTCCCTATATTAAAGGAAAACCCTCCATCAGGATAGGATTGGTGGGAATTCCCTGGTGGTACGGTGGTTAAAACTCAGCTCCCAACGTAGGGAGCGTGGTTTTGACTCCTAGTTGGGGAAGTTTAAGATCCCACCTGCTGTGAGGCAACTAAGCCTGTGGGCTACCTCTAAAGGAGCCTGAGGGCCCCAATGAAGGCCCAGCGCAGCCCCCAAATTAAAAACAAATAATTTTTTAAAAGATATAATTGGCACATGCATTGTGTAGGTTTAAGGTGTGCTTATTTGAAACATGACTATATTGCAAAACCATCACAACAGTTGCATTAGCTAACACCCCCGATCATGTCTCATAGTTATCATTTCTTTCTTTGTGGGAAGAACATTTTAAAATTTACTCACTTAGCAACTTTCAAGGATATGATGAAGTGCTCTTAACCATAATTACCATCCTGCTCATCAGATTCCCAGAACTTATTCAGCTTCTGACCGGAAGTTTGTGCCCTCTGACCAATTTCTTCCCATTTCTCCCCACCACCCCCTGCCCCTGGGAGCCACCACGCTGCCGATTCTCGCAGTTCAGTTTTTTCAGATGTCACTGAAATCACATTGTGCTTGCCTTTCTCTGTCTGACTTAGCTCACTTACCATAATGCCCTCAAGGTTCATCCATGGTGTCACCAGTGTCAGGATGAGAAGCCAGAAGTCTTAGAAAGTAGGTCTGATCTGCAGACCAGTCTCTGTGGGTGGACTCTTGGGAGCCCAAGGTCTGTCTAGATTTGGGTGATAAATCTAAAGCCATGTTCTCCAAACCTTATGTCAGTAATAATGCTGGTATTCTGATTCCTTGTACGTCCCTTTGCTTTTTATTTTTCTAAGTTATTAGTATTAACTGTAAACCAAGGAGAGAAAGAGAAGATTATAAGGTGATTATCTATAGATTGTCTAAAACTTCAACAACTCCCTTCTAGATGGAAATTTCCTTGAGATTTTATTCATATTTAAATCCAAAAATGCTTAGCACAGATCATGGCACATAACAGAGGCTCTGAAAATATTTATTGAAAAGGTTTTTGCTGAAGTATGATCTTGCTACTGCTAAGTCACTTCAGTCGTGTCCGACTCTGTGTGACCCCATAGACGGCAGCCCACCAGGCTCCCCCGTCCCTGGGATTCTCCAGGCAAGAACACTGGAGTGGGTTGCCATTTCCTTCTCCAATGCATGAAAGAGAAAAGTGAAAGTGAAGTCGCTCAGTCTGTCCGACTGTTAGCGACCCCATGGACTGCAGCCCACCAGGCTACTCCGTCCATTGGATTTTCCAGGAAGTATGATCTTAGTGTCTGTAATACTAAAATGCACACATCTTAAATGTACAGGCTGATGAACTCACCCTTGTAACCACAATCCCAACCAAGTTACAGAATGTTCCCCGCCCCACTTAGGAAGGGCCCCCATCCTTCTTCCAATCAGTACTCCCTTCCTGCCAGAGATAACCACTTTCCTGATTTCTATCACGATGCACTCATTTTTCTTCTTCTTTTACTTCATATAACTGGAATCACGTGTGTATTTTTTTTCCAGAGGGCTTGCTTCTTTCACTCAGCATAACCATTTTAAGATTTATTTGTGTCATTCCACATATCAGTAAGTTTTTCTCTTTTTTCTATTACTGTATAGTATTCCACTGTATAAACAGACCAAAACTGTTTATTCTTCTACCAATGGGCATTTTGAATATTTGCAACTTTTGATTATTATAAATAAATCTCCTGTGTGCGTTCTCTTTTTTTAATTTAATTTTTAAAATTGAATGATGCTAAAGCTGAAACTCCAGTACTTTGGCCACCTCATGCAAAGAGTTGACTCATTGGAAAAGACTCTGATGCTGGGAGAGGTTGGGGACAGGAGGCGAAGGGGATGACAGAGGATGAGATGGCTGGATGGTATCACCAACTCGATGGACGCGAGTCTGAGTGAACTCCGGGAGATGGTGATGGACAGGGAGGCCTGGCATGCTGCGATTCATGGGGTCGCAAAGAGTAGGACATGACTGAGCGACTGAAATGAACTGAACTGAACTGATAGTTGATTTACAGTGTTGTGCCAATCTCTGCTCTACAGCAAAATGACTGACTTATACACATTCTTTGTTTTCATATTCTTTTCCATTTTGGTTTATCAGAGGATATTGAGTATGAGCCCCTGTGGTATACGTCAGGGCCTCGTTGTTTATCCATCCTACATATATCAGCTTACATCTGCTAATCCCAGATTCCCAGACCGTGCCCCCCTGACCCCCGCCACTTAGTAACCACTAGTCTAGTCTGTTATGTCTTTGAGTCTGCTTCTGTTTTGTAAATAGATTCGTTTGTGCCATATTTTAGGTTCCATATGCAAATGATATCATATGGCACTTGTCTTTTTCTGTCTGACTTATTTCACTTAGTATGAAAATCTCTAGGTCCACCCATGTTTGCTGCAAATGGCCTTGCTGCTGCTGCTAAGTCACTTCAGTCGTGTCCGACTCTGTGTTACCCCATAGACGGCAGCCCACCAGGCTCCCCC
>SJYX01015901.1:169359-225507 GCA_006410675.1 Oreotragus oreotragus
AACCCCCCTCCACCTCCCTCCCCATTCCCTCCCTCAGGGTCATCCCAGAGCACCAGCTTTGAGTGTCCTGCTTCCTGCATCAAACTTGATCTGGTGATCTATTTCACATATGGTAATATACATGTTTCGATGCTATTTTCTCAAATCATCCCACCCTCGCCTTCTCCCACAGAGTCCAAAAGTCTGTTCTTTATCTCTGTGTCTCTTTTGCTGTCTCGTATCATATAGGGTCTTCGTTACCATCTTTCTAAATTCTGTATATATGCGTCAATATACTGTATTGGTGTTTTTCTTTCTGACTTACTTCATTCTGTATAATAGGCTCCAGTTTCACCCACCTCATTAGAACTGATTCAAATGTCTGTTGTTTTTTTTTTTAATAGCTGAGTAATATTTCGTGGTGTATATATACCACAGCTTTCTTATCCTTTCATCTGCCAATGGACATCTAGATTGCTTCCATCTCCTGGCTCTTATAAACAGTGATGCAGTGAATATTGGGGTACATGTGTCTCTTTCAATCCTGGTTTCCTCGGTCTGTGTGCCCAGCAGTTCTATATCCAGTTTGTTAAGGAATCTCCACACTGTTCTCCATAGTGGCTGTACTAGTTGGCATTCCCACCAACAGTGTAAGAGGGTTCCCTTTTCTCCACATCCTCTCCAGCATTTATGCTTGTAGACTTTTGAATCGCAGCCACTCTGACTGGTGTGAAGTTTTATCTCATTGTGGTCTTGATTTGCATTTCTCTGATAATGAGTGATGTTGAGCATCTTTTCATGTGTTTGTTGTGTGTGTGTGTGTGAAGTCGCTCAGTCGTGTCCGACTCTTTGTGACCCCGTGGACTGTAGCCTACCAGGCTTCTCCGTCCATGGGATTCTCCAGGCAAGAATACTGGAGTGGGTTGCCATTTCCTTCTCCAGGGGATCTTCATCCGTATGTCTTCTTTGGAGAAACGTCCGTTTAGCTCTTTAGCCCATGTTTTGATTGGGTCGTTTATCTTTTGGTATTGAGCGGCAGGAGCTGCTTGTATATTTTGGACATTAATTCTCTGTCAGTTGCTTTGTTTGCTATTAGTTTCTCCCATTCTGAAGGCTGTCTTTTCCCTGGGAACCTTCTTGTACAACTTTTTTTTGTTGACATACTCAAGTTTGTTGGTATACGTTGGAGTGTTGACTACACAACTGCCAATCACTTGAATACTGCCAATGAACAAAGCTTCTAATAGCATCTTTGTAGATATAGACAGTCAGTTCTCCTGGGAGGCTTCACTACCTAGGTACAGTTGATTAAGTCATTGGCCAGCGGAGACTGGACTCCGTCTTCAGCCCTCTCCCTTCCGTGGAGGTAGTGAGGGTGGAACTGAAAGTTCCAGCCCTCAAGTCACATCATTGGTTCCTCTGGTCACCAATCTCCATCCTTGGATGCTTTCTAAAATTCATCTCATTAATATAACAGAAGACACTTTCATCATCCTTAAAACTCAGGAAATTCCAAGGGTTTTAGGAGCTCCTTGCCAGAAATGGGGACAAATACCAAATATATATATGTCTTATCAAAAACCACAATATCACACTCCCTGTTTTCTTTCTCAGCAGGTTCAGAACTCAGAGGGGAGAGAGATGAAATTAATTAGTACCTTGAAATCCCAGCACTGTGGGTATAATAGAGAAGATTTACACATTGAGCAAGGTTAAGCCTCTGTCAGCCCTATAATGATACCATCCCATGATGACTGTTCAGTTCCATCCCCTTCTCTTACTCAAGAAAGCATAGAGACGTGCAGGCAAGTCACCTTACGGCCTTGGATGAGATGATGACCCATATCAGATTTCAGGAAAGTATTTTTAAATTGCCTTCTTTTCTTCGATGATGTTCAGGTCCAGACAAACAAAATGTCTCTTCCTAGAGCAGGCAAAACCAACTATCAAAGAAGAGGAAAATGAACAGATGGAAATAATTATGTTTTTCAGCTTTCTTGTAGCAGAGAGAAACTGTTTTTTGCTAAAGGAGGAGGTCTCAGCTTTAAAGGAAATGAAGGAAGGCTACTTGTGAAAAAAACAGTTCACTAGCACGTCTCGTTCTGTTTCTTTGAAGGTCACAATTACAGATATTTTGATAAAGACATCCTCTTCAATGCTTGTGGTCTTTCCACTTGATGGAGAAGATACAGTTGGTACTGTTTAGGTACAGCTGTCATCTTATCTTGAAATATGGTAGAATATAGGAAGAGGGAAACAGAAAAAAAATTTTTTCATTTTCCCCAAGGTCATTTCATCATTTTCTAGCCATATATGTCTACTAAACACTTTCATTTTGATTCCCATACTCCCTGTTAAGAAACAACCCTCTGGTTTAAGAATGTGTGTTTTGGAATATGAGAGTAGGCTGTGGGAATCACTATTTGGAATTACACAACTAGGACAAAAAAAAAAGTTTGAAATGCAACCTGCAATCAAGTAGGGTCATAAATAGACCACTGAATAAATCAACAATCTGTCACTGAATTTGTCACTGAATCAAGAAATGAGAGACACTGGTGAGTTTTCACTTCATAAAGCCAAAGGCAAACTTGAATAATTGTTACATTTTGTCCAAAGGAAGATTGTGACTAGCCTGTGAATTATATCTGTAGTAAACCTAAATAAAAACCTCAACAGCTTCATGGCAAAAAAAAAAAAAAAAAAAGGAAAGAAAAGAAATAATGAGAGATTTTCTTGAAATTTTTATTACAAAAGACATTTTTATATGAGTCCCTCAGGAGCAAAAGCCCTGTCTGGGTTCTATGGATCCTCAATACTAGCTAGAATATAGTGGCTGGAAGAGGCAGTAGGGAGGGGTTCTCTCTTGTGCAAAAGAGGTCTTTGCATCTTCTTGAAATAAAGAGGATGCTGGCTGGACATGATTTTCAGTGTCTTCCACCCTCCTGCCTGCTCAGGAGATGAGAGACCCTGTATGCTGCTGCTGCTGCTGCTGCTGCTAAGTCGCTTCAGTCATGTCCGACTCTGTACGACCCCATAGACGACAGCCCACCAGGCTCCCCCGTCCCTGGGATTCTCCAGGCAAGAGTACTGGAGTGGGGTGCCATTGCCTTCTCTGNCCCTGTATGCTGCTGCTGCTGCTGCTGCTGCTAAGTCGCTTCAGTCATGTCCGACTCTGTACGACCCCATAGACGACAGCCCACCAGGCTCCCCCGTCCCTGGGATTCTCCAGGCAAGAGTACTGGAGTGGGGTGCCATTGCCTTCTCTGGAGAGACCCTGTATAAGCTTCTGGAATCCCTCTGGCTCTCAGTTGCCCATTACATGCCCACAGCTTTTTATTTCCTTTGTGGGAAACAGTAATGGAACCCAGAGACAGCCATCTGCTATGGTTTAAATGCTTGTGCCCCCAACCTCAATTTGTATGTGAGAACCCCAAAGCTGATGGTGTCAGGAGGTGGGGCTTTGGGAAGGTGATGAGGTCATGAAGGTGGAGCCCCCATGAATGGGATTAGTGCCCTTACAAGACACCCTGGAGCGCATCCTTGCCCCTTCCTCCATGTGAGGACACTCTGAGACTATGGCTGTCCACGAACCAGGAGGAGGGTCCTCAGTGATCCTGAATCAGCCAACAGCTGGATCTTGGACTTACCAACTTCTAGAACAGTGGAAAGTATGGTTCTGTTGTTTACCACCCACCCAGTCTCTGGTATTTTGTTATAGTAACACATTAACCTCAGACAGATCTGGGTTCTCATCGTGGTTCAGCCACTTACTGTGTTTAGCAAATTATTTGATCTCTCTGAGTCTCAGTTCCTGTTCATAATAACGCCTGTCTCATTGGGAGTTTAGGGATAAATGAGATTGATTTACATTAAAATTCCAAGCACACTGCTGCTGCTAAGTCACTTCAGTTGTGTCTGACTCTGTGCGACCCCATAGACAGCAGCCCACAGTGGGCACTAATTCTCCTCTGCCGTTCTAGGAGCGCCTTACCTTGGAGGTGAACTGTCCTTGCTCCTGTCTGCAATGCTTTTGCTCCCGAGAGGCACAGAGTGTAACTTGAAAGGGTTACTAATCCCTCGAAACCCTCTGATCACAGATAAACTCATTTCCCGATCCTGCCACGTAAGCCACTGATCTGGCTTTGATGACCCGATCACACGTTGAGGACCACATGAAGGTTGCCACTCAAAGCTGTACTTAAGATCAAAGTTCTGGAGCCAGGCTCGCTCCTGCCCACGCTCTCCGGGGAGGCACCCAACAACTTGATGGAAAAGATAACAGACCCCTACGAGTCCTTGCCTACAGATCAGGTGTTGGTCTCCCCGCTCAGAGAGTGGGGACCTTAGTGCTGGAAAATGATAAAGACATCTTAGAACTTACTGGCCTATTTAGCTGTGTGTATACATGAGCTAGGACTTCCCTGGTGCTCAGCTGGTAAAGATGAGGTTTCCTGGTGGCTCAGCTGGTAAAGAGATGCAGGTTCAATTCCTGGGACAGGAAGATCCTCTGGAGAAGGAAACGGCTTCCCACTCCAGTATTCTTGCCTGGGAAATCCCATGACAAGAGGAGCCTGGTGGGCTACCATCCATAGGGTTCCAACGAATTGGACATGACCGAGCAACTAAACATGTGTGAACTTGGCTTCTAAAAAATATCCACAGGCAAGTCATGAAACATGCACAAAAATCATTTTTTAAAAGGTACATTTTTTATTGGAAAGATTAGTTTTCAACCAATCAAAGCAATTAAAAAGTTATGGAAAACCTTGTCAAAAAAGCAGGACAGACACCAATGAGTAGCAAATGAATTAAAACTTTTTTTTTAATTTAGAAAATTGTACATTCTTTAACAGATTTTTTTTAATGAGAAAAATACAAACAAGCAAAAAATATATATAAATGGCTATAATCCCACTTATCTTGGTAAAGTCTTATTGGTAAATATCTGTGTGTTTTTTTTTTTTTTGGTAACTATCTATTAAATACTGTCTGTGTTTATATTTCCATATTTTTAAACCAAAACTGGGATCCTTCAATATAAATTGCCCCTGAACATCATTGAATTTCACTAAATCTTTATTACTGGACTTCTGAATTTGTTTCTAAGTGTTTGCTGTTATCAACATTACAGGAATAACTGTATAGAATGACTTAGGAAAGAAATGAAGGGGAAAAAAGTCAAAAAAAGTTTCTGAAAAGTGGACAAATTGTTTAGCGATACATTAAACAAAAATCATCCTCTGTGGGATATCAGAAATATCTCTACACACAGAGTCCCTGGGAATTAATTTTTGGTCATATTATAATTTTGATCTAACCATCATCTTAATAAGTTGTTTCTTCTGTATTCAGCATCCTTTTATTTCTCTCCTCTGCTCCCTTCCTCCTCGTCGTCCGAAAGCCAAGGCATTTTATGTGAGCCTTTCTCCTGCCAATCCAAGCCCTTCCCAAGCCTCTTCACTTTCTAGGACATTTCTATTGTCTAGCTTTTGATTAATTCTACCACCCACTTTCTGCCCTTCTCCCTCCAGGCTGCTGAGCACTGCTGGAGAGAAAACCCACAGCTTGTTCCGCTGGTATCACTAGGTAGGTTTTTCATCCTTGCTGGACTGGCCCTCTCCCAGGTCCCTCATGTCTCGTCCCAGTCTCCACAATTTGGTCATCCTGCCCACTCATCAAAAAGCCCGAGTTCTATCCTTCTATCTAATTAAGCCTTAGATCCTCAGTTTGTAAAAGAAAAGGAATACTGGTTACAATGGACAAGAAGTGAATGTAAGAAGGATGTTTCTAATGTGCTCAGAGACGAGAGGGAAAAAAAAAATTTCCTCCTGAGAATTAAGCTAGAAAATTCCAGAAAGAGAGCTGTATCTATTGTCTATAAACCAAACTGTTGTTGTTCAGTTGTTTCGCTGTGTCTGACTCTGTGATCCCGTGGACTGCAGCAAGCCAGGCTTCCCTGTCTTTCCCCATCTCCTGGAGCTTGCTCAAATTCATGTCCATTGAGTTGGTGATGCCGTCCAACCATCTCATCCTTTCTTGCCCGCTTCTCCTCCTGCCTTCAATCTTTCCCAGCATCAGGGTCTTCTTCAGTGAGTCAGCTCTTCTCATCAGGTGGCCAAAGTATTGGAGCTTCAGCTTCAGCATCAGTCCTTCCAATGAATATGCAAAGTTGATTTCCTTTAAGATGGACTGGTTGGATCTCCTTGCAGTTCCAGGGGCTCTCAAAAGTCTTCTCCAACACCACAGTTCGAAAGTATCAATTCTTTGGTGCTCAGCCTTCTTTATGGTTCAACTCTCACCAAAAAGCTGTCTATACGTGTGTGACAACGATTTGTGAACACAAAGAATCCAACTGGAAAACGAGGCGGAGCCGGTGGCAAACAGCTTGCACACTGGACCCGTCCAGTCTATGAAGGAGGCCCCAGGGGACAGAAGATTCCACCTGGGAGTGCCCGCTCTGCCCCACTGAAGGCTCCGGCCTCAGAAGGGAGGCCTTCGCACCCCCACCTGTAACTCCATCAGGGGGGTGGGGACACGGGGCTGGACACCTTCTGTCTCACCTCTGGGCCCTTTCTCCTTCAGAGCCTGGTGGACAGGAGGTGCTCAGCAAGTTCATCTCATGTCTCAGATGTTCAAGGGACACATTTTGTTGCAAGAAGGACTCCTCAATCCTTCTGCGCTAAATCAGCCTGAATTCTTGGCCCCAGCCGCCTTCCTCTCCGGCATCTGGGGAGGCGAAGCTGCCTTGGCAACTCAGGTGTGTGTTCAGCACCGGCTGTGCCCGTGAGAAAGTCTCTTCCGCTCAGGACACGTCATCGGTCACGTGGGGACGACACTGCAGCTGTGTGGAATTGTTCGGTGTGACCCAAATAAATGTTCTTCCTCCCCCGCCCAGCCTCTGAGTGAGGCGACAGGGCCCGAGGACCCCAGTCTGGAAACTTTGACCCAGACAGAGCAAAAGCAGGTCATTAGCATGCCTTCCCTTGAAAGGCTCAAGGGAGCACTTTGTACCGCTTCACGTGGAGTTTCCCCAGACTCCAGCAGGGCCGTCTCTCTGGCCCTCAGGGTTTCCAGAGGAAGAGAAAAGGCTGAGACCTTGCTCCTCTGGGCACTGTCCGCCTTCTGGAAGTTTCTCAGAGCCCACATTCTGGGCCCACAGACTTCAGGACCGGGAGAGAGCTGTGCAGGCAGCCGGGGCTCCCTCCTCCCCCTTCAGTCCCCTCGAAACGAGGCATCCAGGGCCCCCAAGAAGTGTAGGTNGCTCTTAAGAGCAGCAGGACACTTTAAGGAGCCCCCAGAGTCCACAGCTGAGTCCAAAGCTTAGAATCAGATCTATTTATGACCCTGACTCTAAGCCTGATTGCACTTGAACCTGAATCAGGGTTTCCCTCCAGGAATGACTCCCCAGCTTTGGAAACCCTCACTTCTAAAATGGAGCTGACCCCAGGACTATCTTGGTGGTCCAGTAATTAAGACTTCCAATGCAAGGAGTATAGGTTCAATTCCTGGTCAAGGAGCTAAGATACTACATGCCTCAGGGCCAAAAAACAAAACAAAACAAAACAAAACATAAAGCAGTTTCGTAACAAATTTAGTAAAGACTTCAAAGACTGCACATTAAAAAAAAAAAAAGCTGAAGAAGAACTAAAAAAAGGATCAAATAAAAAATATTAAAAATAAATAAAATGGAACTGAATCCTACAAACCTAGTTCTCCAAGCAACCTTAGAAATAAATGCTTTTAAGTCAGGACTGATTCCTCCAAAACTGCAGCTGAGCACTCCAGCCCTGACACATTATTTTACTGCCTGAATGCTTCACATCTCACCCAGAGCTGATCCCCAAGCCTTGGGACTGACGATTTCTGTCCTAATCCTGCACTAATATTTTATTTAGGATTTTTGCATTGAGGGCCATAAGTGAGGATGGCTGACAGTTTTCTTTGGGCTGTATTTGTTGGGTACAACTACTATACTAGCTCTGTATGAGAAATTTGAAGCTTTCCTTCTTTTTCTACACTCTCAAACTGCAGAACAGAGTTCACTGGCCCTGGAGGTCTCATTGCAGGACTCCCCTGGTGGCTCAGCAGTAAAGAACCCACTTGTAATGCAGGAGACTTGGTTCGATCCCTGGGTCGGGAAGATCCCATGGAGAAGGAAATGGCAACCTACTCCAGTATTCTTGCTAGGAAAATTCCACAGACAGGCTACAGAGGAGCCTGGCAGGCTATAGCCCATGGGGTCGCAAAAGAGTTGGATACGGCCCAGCACTGAACAGCAAGCAACAGAAGTCTGATAAAATTTTTCTGTGGAAGCATCAGCACCTGGTGTTTTGGAGAGTAGCTCTTTGCTCTTTCCTCCTGTTTATCCTGTGATAGTTCATTTGTTTAAATTTTATAACTCGTCTAAAGTCCATTTTGAGAAACTGTATTGTCCTAAAAACTATTTCATCCAGACTTTGTTGCTGTGTTGTTCAGTCACTAAGCCATGTCCAGCTCTTTGCAGCCCCATGAACTGCAGCACGCCAGACTTTGCTGTCCTTCACTATCTCCCTGAGTTTGCTCACACTCACGTCTACTGAGTCAGTGACGCCATCCAACCATCTTGTCCTCTGTCACCTCCTTCTTCTCTTGCCCTCAACCTTTCCCAGCATCAGGGTCTTTTCCAATGACTCAGTTCTTGGCATCAAATGGCCAAAGTATTGGAGCTTCAGCTTCAGCATCAGTCCTTCCAGTGAATATTCAGGGTTAATTTCCTTTAGGATGGACTGGTTTGATCCCCTTGCAGTCCAAGGGCTGTCTCTTATACACATCTAGATGTGTATAAGAGACAGGTCTTTGGGAGGTGATTAGGCTCAGATGAGGGCCTGAGGATGCAGCCCCATGATGTGAAGATGGAGAGGGGAGCGCACGGCGAGAGGGTGGCCGCAGACAGCCCAGGAGGGCGCCCCCCGCCCCCCGGGAATGTAATGAGCCGCGCTTCTCCGGGATCGAGGTCTGGTTAAGCCGCACAGTCGGTGCTATTTGTCACGGCAGCCTGGGCTGACTAAGACGACCTCAGTGCTTTTCTCTCAGTTTCTCTGGGGGGTTTTCTGATGAACGTAGGTCTCCACCAGATCACATGAGATTTAAGGGGAAGTCGCTAAGAGTCGGATACGACTGAGCGACTTCACTTTCACTTTTCACTTTCATGCATTGGAGAAGGCAATGGCAACCCACTCCAGTGCTCTTGCCTGGAGAATCCGAGGGACGGGGGAGCCTGGTGGGCTGCCGTCTATGGGGTCACATAGAGTCGGACACGACTGAAGCGACTTAGCAGCAGCAGCAGCAGCAGCAATGTGAGTCAGAGGCCAGGAACAGAGTAAATCGTAAGCCCTCCGAGATGGGCTGCGCCTCCGAATCACACATTTAGTGCTCTCGTCAAAATGCTGGCAGGGTCGGGACTTCCCTGGGGGTCCAGTGGCTAAGACTCCTTGCTCCTCATGGAGCGGGGCCTGGGTTCCATCCCTGGTCAGACAACTAGATCCCATATGCCACAACTAAGACCCAGCCCAGCCAAGAAAATAGATAAACAAATATTTAAAAAAAAAAAAAAAAAGACTGGCAGCATTTCTTCACCAGAGGGACTAAGAGAATAGTCTGTCTCCTGCCCACCTTGTAGGATGTGGGGTTGGAAGGTGCACTTCCTTATGCCCTAAGCTGAACGTTACTCCTATTCCCTGTTTCCCTTTGAGCTTGATTTCCACAGGATTGGCTCCTTCTAACATATTCTGCAAAATACCAGGTGCTATAGGCTGAACGTTTGTGTCCTTCCCAACATTCACAGGTTGAATCCCAATTCCCAGTGTGATGGTGTCAGGAGGTGGAGCTTTGCGGAGGTCATGAGGGTGGAGCCCCAATAAATGGGATTAGTGACCTCACTGGAGAGACCCCAGAGAGCTCTCTCACCACTGTAGATGCCTGAGGACGGACGGAGACATCAGGCCATGCTTGCTTATCCAGCTGGCCCCTGCATGGTCCTGCAGCTGCGTTCAAATAAATAACAGACTGGAGACAAGAAAGCGAAGACGGCCGCTGGCTGCTAGGCTGCGCGGCCAGATGTGCAAACCATCATGGGTCTGGCTTGGGCTGTCTTCCTGAGAGACAGCCAGAATCAGGACGAACACATTTGCTCCCATCTGTATCATCTGTATGGTGGTCTTTGGACCACGTGCAGGAGTGCCGTCTACTCACTTCCTGCCACAGACCGCGTGGAGAGGCCACCAGGGATTTACCTTGAGGAGCTCTCTCTCTGCACTGGGATTCTGATCTCCGGCTAGTTGAGCCGTCACCTGCATGTCTAAAACGAAGTTCTACCCCTGAGGATTGAGCCTCAGCGCTCCCTAGTCACTACACCACTTCCTGCCCTCAGCTGGCTCCCTGTGACAGGCATGCTCCCTAGGGTTGTACCCATCCTTGCTTCATGACCTATCTCTTCCCAATTGTGTCACCTCTAGCAACTTCTTCAATGTGTCTAATCCTTTTTTCTTACCCCCTTCTCCTTCCACCCCAGGCTGCAATGCTGCGTGGCCCACTACAGGCTCTTAAGAGCAGCAGGACACTTTAAGGAGCCCCCAGAGTCCACAGCTGAGTCCAAAGCTTAGAATCAGATCTATTTATGACCCTGACTCTAAGCCTGATTGCACTTGAACCTGAATCAGGGTTTCCCTCCAGGAATGACTCCCCAGCTTTGGAAACCCTCACTTCTAAAATGGAGCTGACCCCAGGACTATCTTGGTGGTCCAGTAATTAAGACTTCCAATGCAAGGAGTATAGGTTCAATTCCTGGTCAAGGAGCTAAGATACTACATGCCTCAGGGCCAAAAAACAAAACAAAACAAAACAAAACATAAAGCAGTTTCGTAACAAATTTAGTAAAGACTTCAAAGACTGCACATTAAAAAAAAAAAAGCTGAAGAAGAACTAAAAAAAGGATCAAATAAAAAATATTAAAAATAAATAAAATGGAACTGAATCCTACAAACCTAGTTCTCCAAGCAACCTTAGAAATAAATGCTTTTAAGTCAGGACTGATTCCTCCAAAACTGCAGCTGAGCACTCCAGCCCTGACACATTATTTTACTGCCTGAATGCTTCACATCTCACCCAGAGCTGATCCCCAAGCCTTGGGACTGACGATTTCTGTCCTAATCCTGCACTAATATTTTATTTAGGATTTTTGCATTGAGGGCCATAAGTGAGGATGGCTGACAGTTTTCTTTGGGCTGTATTTGTTGGGTACAACTACTATACTAGCTCTGTATGAGAAATTTGAAGCTTTCCTTCTTTTTCTACACTCTCAAACTGCAGAACAGAGTTCACTGGCCCTGGAGGTCTCATTGCAGGACTCCCCTGGTGGCTCAGCAGTAAAGAACCCACTTGTAATGCAGGAGACTTGGTTCGATCCCTGGGTCGGGAAGATCCCATGGAGAAGGAAATGGCAACCTACTCCAGTATTCTTGCTAGGAAAATTCCACAGACAGGCTACAGAGGAGCCTGGCAGGCTATAGCCCATGGGGTCGCAAAAGAGTTGGATACGGCCCAGCACTGAACAGCAAGCAACAGAAGTCTGATAAAATTTTTCTGTGGAAGCATCAGCACCTGGTGTTTTGGAGAGTAGCTCTTTGCTCTTTCCTCCTGTTTATCCTGTGATAGTTCATTTGTTTAAATTTTATAACTCGTCTAAAGTCCATTTTGAGAAACTGTATTGTCCTAAAAACTATTTCATCCAGACTTTGTTGCTGTGTTGTTCAGTCACTAAGCCATGTCCAGCTCTTTGCAGCCCCATGAACTGCAGCACGCCAGACTTTGCTGTCCTTCACTATCTCCCTGAGTTTGCTCACACTCACGTCTACTGAGTCAGTGACGCCATCCAACCATCTTGTCCTCTGTCACCTCCTTCTTCTCTTGCCCTCAACCTTTCCCAGCATCAGGGTCTTTTCCAATGACTCAGTTCTTGGCATCAAATGGCCAAAGTATTGGAGCTTCAGCTTCAGCATCAGTCCTTCCAGTGAATATTCAGGGTTAATTTCCTTTANGTCAGTGACGCCATCCAACCATCTTGTCCTCTGTCACCTCCTTCTTCTCTTGCCCTCAACCTTTCCCAGCATCAGGGTCTTTTCCAATGACTCAGTTCTTGGCATCAAATGGCCAAAGTATTGGAGCTTCAGCTTCAGCATCAGTCCTTCCAGTGAATATTCAGGGTTAATTTCCTTTAGGATGGACTGGTTTGATCCCCTTGCAGTCCAAGGGGCTCTCAAGAGTCCGCTCCAGCACCACAGTTTGAAAGCATCAATTCTACATGCTAACCTTGCTTTATGGTCCAGTGGTCACATCCATACATGGCTATTGGGAAAACCTTAGCTTTGACTATGCAGACCTTTGTCGGTAGTGATGTCTCTGCTTTTTGAACATTCTGTCTAGGTTTGTCATTGCTTTTCTTTCAAGGAACAAGCGTCTTTTAATTTTGTGGCTGTAGTCACTGTCCACATTGATTTTGGAGCCCCCCCAAATGAACTCTGACACTGTTTCCACATTTCCCCATCTGTTTGCCATGAAGTGGCAGGACCAGACGCCATCACCTGGTCCTACTGTTTTCTGGATGTTGAGTCTTAAGCCAGCTTTTTCACTCTCCTCTTTCCCCTTCATCAAGAGTCCCTTTAGTTCCTTTTCACTTTCTGCCATTAAAGTGATATCATCTGAGTATCTGAGGTTGTTGATATTACTCCCAGCAGTCTTGATACCAGATTGTGATTCATCCAGCCTTGCATTTCTCATGATGTGCTCTGTATATAAGTTAAATAAGTAGGGTGATAATATACAGCTCTAATAAATAAATAAATATTATACTATAAATCTGAACAAAGTCATCTCTTAAGCTAATTTTACTTTCCTTTGTATCTGGAGTTTTTTCCCCTTATTCCATGTTTTGTATTTTTGTGCTTTCTTCCATTTTTCTTTTTTAGTTTATGTTGATTCACATAGATGTGTGGTCTTAGTTCTGTCTTATTGTTTTGTTATGGTTTCTGTTTTTTAGTTTTTTCAAATATTTCACTGAGTGATTTTATGAGACTTGCTGCTGTTGTGTGCATGTGTCTTGAGAATTTGAAAGGTCTGTATTTTAGTTTTGGGTTAATGGTAATCAGAAATAGGTTAACCACCTATTTCTTTAGGTTGACTACCGACTCCCTACACTATTTCCTTCTTTTGTCCCTTCTCCTCTCTTTCCTTAACTACCAGTTTTTAATTATATTCTTTCTTCATATGTCCCTTTGTACTAAGGTGCATATTTAAGTGTCAACTATTTGATTTATCAAACTAAAATGTTTTTACCCCAAAATATGTTATTGAACCAAAGTTGGATCCACTTGCCCACAAGCAGTAAAACCGATCTACTGACACGGGGTCGTGACGAAGAGAAGTCTAGCATTTATTGCAGGCATCTAGCTAGGAGAGGTGGCAGCTCATACTCAGAGGACCTGAATCTGATTGCTTTGAGGGAAGAGGTTTAAAGGCAGGGTTAGGGAAGGGGCTGCAAGGGGCCTGATCTTCTCCTGCACAGTTCTCAGACTGGTTAGCATCAAGGTGAAGTTTCAAGCCTCTTCAACCTTCTGGTTTCAGCCAGTTTAGTGTCTACATGCTTGCAGTCAGCAGTTCTCATCTGGCAGAGGCTGCTTCCTGTAAAAACAACCTCGGGATGTGTGTCAGACCTTTATCGTTCAGGGCCCTGGGAAGTGGGTGATTCTGCTCTGTGGTGGGTTTATAGTATAAATTGTTACCAGTTTCCTGGCTCAGTAGCTACTTTACATCTTCACATTTCCCAATCATTAACTCTCGAGTCAGCCTTTTGAGAGGTGGGGAGGCCTGGGAGACTAAGCAAAATTCTTTTACTTCAAAGGACAGGGACCTAGGGGTTGTATACGATTTCAAATATAGACGAGAAAATCGCATTGACACAGAATCCTCTTTTCTCTTTCCTCCCAAATTTTGTCCTATCGTTTTGAAATCGTGAGGCTTTATAACATGTACCTTGTATGTATACATATATGTATACGTATATAACATGTATCCTGTAACCCTAACTTCATATCCATGATTTTCTAAGCCCTTCCCTTGTGACTCAGCTGGTAAAAAATCCGCCTGCAATGTGAGAGAGCTGGGTTCGATCCCTGAGTTGGAAAGATCCCCTGGAGAAGGGAAAGGCTACCCACTCCAGTATTCTTGGGTTTCCCTTGTGGCTCAGCTGGTAAAGAATCCGCCTACAATGCAGGAGACCCAGGTTTAATCCCTGGGTTGGGAAGATCCCCTGGAGAAGGGAAAGGCTACCCACTCCAGTATTCTGGCCTGGAGAATTCCATGGACTGTATAGTCCATGGGGTCTCAAAGGGTCAGACACGACTGAGCAACTTTCAGCTCACACAGTTAATTCAGCACTCCTGGTCCTGTCTTTTACAGCCCTTTGGCCATTCATCTCTCCTACTATGATTTATCTTTAGCTTTGTGCACACTGATGATGAACAGTTCTTTTTTTAATATAAATTTATTTATTTTAATTGGAGGCTACTTTACAATATTGTATTGGTTTTGCCATACATTGACATGAATCCGCCACGGCTGTACATGTGTTCCTCATGAAGCCGAACTTTGTAGCCCTGGACCAGTTGTCTTCCTCTCCGCCTGAGGTCAATGCCAGGCTCCAGGGGTCTGTAGCATCACAACCTTTTGCCATCGCGACCCCTCTTGGCGGCAGAGGGTCTCTCGGCTCTGCGGGCGCGGTCCTCCGGCCGGCAGGGGGCGAGCGGCAGCAGGGGCGCCCTCAACGCAGGCGCCCGGTGCCTCTCTTCCGGCCGTACGCGCCGTGACCCCGCGCCGCCGCGCGTCCCGCGGAGTCTGCGTAGGGGTTGGCGCCGGAGAGGTGCTGCCGTCGGGGGCTGACGCCGAGCGCCCAGCCCGCGGTGTCGGCGGCGCGTCGGCCTCGGTGCGCCGCCGCGGCCCGGGATCGTCGGCCGGGCGGGCCGGGTAAGTGGTCTCTGCGGCCGGTGGGCGGGCGGGGGCCGGGGCCGGCGCGCCTCCTTGGCCGGGCGTCGCGGCAGGCGTGGCCGCGGCTTTAGGCCGCACCGCGAGGGGCGGGGGGTCCCTGACCGGCCCCGCGCCGCTGGCTGCCCCCGGCTTGGCGGCCTGGCCGCTGGTAAGCCTCCCGTCTTCTCTCGCTTCCTGCTGCCCTCTTCCTTTACGTGCCTCGGCTTGCCGGGCCCTCGCACTCCTTCTCTCCCCTTTTTCTTCCTCGTCTGTTTGCTGTGTCTTTGTGTCTCCTGGACCCGAGGGCGCCTTTCCCTCTCCTGTCCCCTCCCTCTCGCTGTCACTCTGTCCGGGAACAGCTGTTGGTCCCTTGAACCCGGTAGGCGGGCCTGAGTAGTCTGTGGCCGGGGCCGGGGGCGCCGAGGAAGGAATCTGTTTCCACCCCTGGCTTCGAATCAGGTTGTGGCCATCCCTCAGAGACGGGGGTTTTACCTGGACGAATTGCCTCGGACCCTGTCATTTCTTAAAGCGGTATTTTAGCTTCAGTATCCAGTCACAAAGCGTTGTTTGTTTGTTTGTTTTTGCTTGAGCTTTTCCTTTTGCCCAGGTCATGTTTAGGAACAGCAAGATAGTTAGATCAGTAAGATTCTGTCTCTACGCTCCCGTGAGTTTAGTTTCCAGAGAAACAAGTGTAAAAAGCCACGCCTCAGTCGGTCTGGAAAGGCTTCCAAAGGAGTGAGGCGTGTAACTGAGCCTTGGGGGTGTTCTGTTAAATGTGCAGGTATGGGGAAAAGCTTCCCTGCAGAGGAAGTAAGTGTAAAGGTAGTAGAGGTGAAGCACCGTAGTGCATTCTGGAAACTGCAGGAAAGGCGGATAGTGTGAACATGGGTAGTCAGGTCAGATCAAGACGGTTCTCTGAGAAATCAATGAAGGAGGGCCCTGGAGGTGCTTATTCCTAGAGGCAGGCAGAATAGTGTATAGTGAAGTCGCTCAGTCGTGTCCGACTCTTTGTGACCCCGTGGACTGTAGCCTACCAGGCTTCTCCGTCCATGGGATTCTCCAGGCAAGAATACTGGAGTGTGTTACCATTTCCTTCTCCAGGGGATCTTCCCAACCCAGGGATCGAATGCGGGTCTCCCGCATTGGAGGCAGACGCTTTAACCTCTTGAGCCACCAGGGAAGCAGGCAAGTGGATGGGAAATAGGATATTCTGGGGGAAGACAAAATTTTGGACATTCTCAGGTAGGTGCGGACTGCGTCTCCCCTCAACAGGTGGCGTTTTTAAAGGATGCAGTTCAGTTTCCACAGTTCTGTGAGTTAAGGGCGACAGGCATTTTGACTATAGTGAGGATATTTAGGCGATATGGCATATTACATTAGTAACTTAAACTGTGGGTGTTTTATTTTTAGAAGAAATAAAGCAAATGGTATATACTAAGAAATGTGCTGTGTGCTGACTGACTACTCACTGATATATTTAGAAAATATTTTAAAAGTGCTTAACAATGTCCCAAGCAAGGTGCTCAGTTGGAGATATAAAGATGAAGACAGAAACATCCCTTGCTACCTCTGAGGGGTTTATGATATAGTAAGAGACAGACATGTCACCCGGTGGAGCCTAACGTGACGTGTGTTCAGGGGGTAGCTGGTTTTATGTGAGGGTTGTTGTCAGCAAAGGCTTCAGAGATAAACTTAAAAGATGAGCATGTGGGGTGCTCCTGGGAAGACGTCTTCCATGTTCTTTTTTGCCAGTTGCACGTGTTTTAAAAAAATACTTTTCTAGCTTGGGTAGAATCTTGAAAAGTCATCATCCTTCCAGAAGAGCTGTGTTTACCGTGTTTAAGTAAAAGAAAAAGGAGCATGCCTGGAAGATGTGTTGATCAAGGGCTGATGTTCCTGTGAAAATGAAGTCAGTAGTGAGGCGGTATTTTAAAGAGGTCATGAAAACCAACTGTTTGTATTTCTATTTGGTCCTGGCTTCCTAAGATAGATCCAGATGTTAGAAAGGGCTCCGTTTTTATTACCTGTCACCAGACTTCATGAAATAAATGTATTGTATCATCTGAAAGACAGCTGAGCCTTAATCAGGTGAAGTTCAGGTCATAACAGAGTCTTGTTAGTGCACTTGTACTTTTCAGTGTTTGCCACAGAGAGGATGCATGAATCAACTGTGACATATTTACAAGTACTCAAGGCAGCTAACGTGAAGATATGTACACTTTTAAGGAGTGGATGCAACAAGCTGTGTCGGAAAGGTTATATAAAAGGAGGAAAGGAAGGAATTAGAATGGGGTTCAGGCTACCGCTGGGCCAGGGAGATCACTTGGGTGGATGGGATGGGATGGGGACCATATGGGTGGAGGGTGGTCTCTTGTCTCACTGGTGCTCGTTGCATTATAGTAGTTAATTAAAGCAAGTCTTACAAGTGCAGGTGGGTAGAGCGTGTTGTTGCTGTGGTCCATCCAGTTCTATGAATTTGAAGATCTGTGAAGAGAAAAGTGAAGAAAGCTCTTCTGGCTCTACTGTGATAAGGAGATCTGATGTGTAAGCTCCGAGGTACAGAAAGCTAGCAGATGCTAGTAAGGGGGCATCAGTTTCTGGTATTTAAGGTATGCTTTTGAAGGTTTTGAGGACAGAAACGGGGAACTTTAAATGAACATAAGATTTTGCTGCACAGTGACTTTTGAAGCTTGCAGAGCAAGGCAAATCAGGTGCCAACCTCACCAGCTGGGTGAAGAAGTCTTAGGAGTTGGGCTCTTGGCTGAAAGGACTCTGTTGGAGGTAGAGCACCTCTGCACTGTCTGAGCGTGTAGCCCTAAAATAGGGAAAAAGTTTCCATCAGCGTTCACTCCTTCCCTAGGGGGACGTCCAGCGTCCTGTTAGCTCACACTGCCTCGCCTAGTGCGGCTTCTCCTCTCCCTTTTACCTAGTTTAAAAAAAAAATTTGATTGTGGTAAAATATACATAACATAAAATTTGTCATTTGAACTGTTTTTAAATGTGGTGTTGTGTGCCCATCACCACCCAACTCAGAAGCTTTTGTTTCCTCTTCCTAGTGGAGCCTGTGGGCGTTGTATAGTTTCACTGCTGATTCATGTGACTAAAAAAGAATTTATTTAATTGTTGATATTTAAAAATGTTTATTGAATGCCGCCTCTGTGCTAGAAATTGGAAATGCAAAAGTGAATAAGTTGGTCTTTTCTCTTCAGTTTAGTGGACATTTGGTTATTTGATTTCCATTGAAACCGTTATTTGTATCCTGCATGGGACTCTGTGCTTCCTAGACTTGGTTGATTATTTCCTTTCCCATGTTAGGGAAGTTTTCAGCTATTATCTCTTCAGATATTTTCTCATGTGCTTTCTCTCTTCTCCTTCTGGGACCCCTAGAAGGCAAATATTGCTCTGTTTAATGTTCTCTCAGAGGTCTCTTAGGCTGCTTTCATTTCTTTTCCTCCTTTTTTCTATATTCTGTTCTGCAGCAGTGATTTCCACCATTCTGTCTTCCAGGTCATTTATCCATTCTTCTGCCTCAGTTATTCTCCTATGGATTCCTTCTTGTGTGTTATTCAGCTCTATTTATTCTTGAATTCTTTTCAGTCTTTAGTAAACATTTCTTGTATCCCCTCCATTCTTTTTCTGAGATCCTGGGTCATCTTCAGTATCATTATTCTGAATTCTTTTTCTGGGAGGTTGCCTATCTCCCTTCCTCTAGTTTTTCTGGGGATTTATCTTGATCCTTCATCTGGGACATAATCCTATTTCTTTTCCTCTTGGTTAGCTTTCTGTGATTGTAGTATTAGTTATGGAGGCTTCTGGGATTGTAGGTCTTATTTCTTCTGTCTGCTCTCTGGTGGATGAGGATGAGGCTATGTAAGCTTTCTGATGGGAGGGACTGGCTGTGGGAATACTGAGTCTTGCTCAGGTGGGTGGGGTCATGCTCAGTGAAACTTGACTCCAGTTGTCTGTCGGTGGATGGGGCTGTTCTCCCTTCCTGTTAGTTGTTTGGCCTGAGGTGACCCAGTCCTGGAGTCTACAGGCTCTATGAGTGAGTGAGTGAGTGAAGTCATTCAGTCATGGCCTACTCTTTTGCGGCTCCATGGACTGTAGCCCTCCAGGCTCCTCTGTCCATAGGATTTTCCAGGCAAGCGTACTGGAATGGGTTGGCATTTCCTTCTCCAGGGGAATCGTCCCAACCCAGGGATCGAACCCGGGTCTCCCGCATTGCAGACAGACGCTTTACCCTCTGAGCCACCAGGGAAGCCCACAGGCTCTACGATAGGGCTTTGGCACCTCCCAGAGGACTTACACTGAGCCGAGACGCATCTCCCAGTACTGCTGCTACCTGTGCCCCGTCCCTGGCGGGCCACTGCCAGCCCACAGCTCTGCAGGGGACCTGCAGATACTCATGGTAGGTCTGGATCAGTCTCCTGTGGGGTCAGTGTTCCTTTCCCCTGGGTTCTAGTGAGCACAAGGTTTTATTTGCACTCTAAGAGTGGAGTCTGTTTCCCCCGAGTCCTGTGCGAATCCTGTAATCAAATCCCGCTGGCCTTCAAAGTCAGATTCCTCGGGGATTCCCAGTCTCTTGGCCAGACCCACTGGCTGGGGAGCCTGATGAGGGGCCTAGAAGCTTCAGAGCAGTGTGAAAACTCTGGTGGTGGTGTTTGCCAGAGTGTGGGTCACCCACCTGGCGGGTGTAAGATGTGATTTTGTCATGATTGTGCCCTTCCCACCATTTCACTGCAGCTTCTCCTTTGTCCTTGAATGGAGGGTCTTTTTTGATGGGTTCTGGTATCTCCCTGTTGATGGCTGTTCAACAGCTAATTGTGATTTTGGTGCTCTGGCAGGAGATGAGCACACGTTCTTTTGCTCCACTGTCTTGAGCCAGTCTCTAGAGACCAGCATTATTTGTAAATACCTTTCTTGATAATGTTTTCAAATTTCTTACTAAGCAGTATTGAGAGAAGTAAAGTGAAAAAGGACTCCCCTGTAGCTCAAACCATAGAGAATCTGCCTGCAATGCAGGAGACCAGGGTTTGATCCCTGGGTTGGGAAGTTTTTCTGGAGAAGGAAATGGCAACCCACTCCAGTGTTCTTGCCTGGAGAATCCCATGGACAGAGGAGCTTGGTGNGCAATGCAGGAGACCAGGGTTTGATCCCTGGGTTGGGAAGTTTTTCTGGAGAAGGAAATGGCAACCCACTCCAGTGTTCTTGCCTGGAGAATCCCATGGACAGAGGAGCTTGGTGGGCTACAGTCATGAGATTGCAGAGTCAGACACAACTGAGTGACTAACACACACACACACACACGAATTTGGTTTGTAAACACACACACACACACAAAGTTTGGTTTGTAAGCAAAGTTTGATAATTTAGCTTTATAATTTCCCAGAAAGTGTTGTTGTTTATATTTGTTTGCCAGAATGTGTCAGTCTTCTCTTGTCTTCATAAGAATAAAGAAAGATAAAACAGATGAACCCACAGTTTGTTTACTAGGCTTTGGTCTGGTCTCAAAAAATTAGACTAGATTAGATGACAGATGCATGGTCATTTCTGAAGCAAAGTTCTGAAAACCACAGTACAGCGACCCTTGAAAAAGGCAGGGGTCAGGGGCTTCGACCCTCTGTAGCCGAAAATCCATATAACTTCACGGTTGGCCCTCTGTATCTATGGATCCAATCGACCTCGGATGTTGTGGTCCTGCAGTATTTACTGTGGAAAACAGGCCACATGTAAGTGAACTCCTGCAGCTCAAACCTGGCATCATTCACAGGCCCTTTGCAAGTTGGACACTCAGCATTGTTTTTTCCTTGCTGCTGCTCTGAGTTCTTCAGGTTGAATTTAAACTTTAAGGGTGTGTACCTGGAAAAGAAGGGTTAGTTTTGAATACCAGGTAGGCTGGAAGAAAAGCGCATGACAGCCTCTGCAGCTCTGTGGTCTTATGCCGTCACCAGTGGCCAGAAATTTCTGAAGTCCTGGATGAGAGGGGGTTGCGATTAGTGTGTTAACTGAGCAGTTGGCCTGATTCTCTGCTCCACTCTGGGGCAGACACTGATCTTAGTCTGAGAGTAGAGCAGTGACCTCCACACACTGAATATAGGTTTTTGTGGAGTTTACAAGACCGTGGATTAAAATAGTAGGTTCTGAAGTGGACCCCAGCGGTATTCCCTGCAAAACTTTGGAGACCTGGTCAGATTTCAGGCATGCTTAGATGAGAAATGGAATTCATTAACTTTTCTACGTTTAGCCTCAGTGTCTTGTGCTTGTCTTGCACTTGTCTCAAGCTTAACCCCGTGACAAGGTATTACCAAGCCCACTTTGTCTGGCGCTGAAGGCAGCGGGCATTTCCCTGCGGAGACGCTCTGCAGGGATTCTGCGTCCCTGCCGAGCCAGTGAGTGTCCCAGAAGCCTTGAGGAGGGCAGCTGCTAGGCACATCTCAGTTGCTCGTGTGTCCCTTGGAGCACTCAGCCACCAGTACCCTGGGCTCTGCTTTATTCATTGCCCTGGGGCCTTTCATTTAGCAGTCAGCACTGAGGCTCTCAGGTCATCACAGGGTTCAGGTATAAAGTAGAGAAGGAACTCGGAAAGGCACCCGTAGGTGACCGGGACTGACTTCAGCTCAGGAGCCGACAGCCGTCCTGAGGGAGCGAGGCGGCATCCAACCCCTCACCCCCACCCCGGCATCGTGGAATCAGGTCAGCCGAGGTGTTGGGGTGTCGGGGTCTTAAGATCCATGCACAGAAGGGTGGAGAAGTGAGCAGACACAAAAGTTTTGTCCCAGGTCAGATGTGACTCTGGGGGAAAATTAGATATTTCCCTTCCTGTATGTTTCACCTTCTCTTCCTGAGACATAACAGGCAAAACAGGATTTGTGTGACATGGTTTCAATGGCAAAATGCTGTCTGAGCCTGGGAACTGACAGACTTTGGGGATGTGTTCATAAGTTAGCAACTCCTGTGTTAAGCATTTCTTTGTAGTTTAGGGTTTTCAGTCAATTTTTTTCCCCCCTTTCCAACTGTGAGAAACAGATTGTTGTCTTATTTTGAGAAATGAGCCATGTTTTGGGTTTCAGAATGTTGAGGTTTTCAAATGTGGCAGTAAGGACTTAGCAGCTAGAGGTGTGGACTTCTGACTGGGTTTGAACTGGAGCAGATTTATTTCTGGAAGTCCCCACCCGCTCCTGGACTGCTCTTGGCTTTACTGGTAGCCTCCTCCTAGGCTTCTGCAGCAGACACTGCCTTTGACCACCCTGGTGAGTGCGATAGGCTGTTATCCTAATGTCAGAAAGCAAAGAGGAACGAAAGAGCCTATTGATGAAGGTGAAAGAGGAGAATGAAAAAACTGGCTTAAAACTCACATTCAAAAAACTAAGATCATATTATCTGGTNACCACCCTGGTGAGTGCGATAGGCTGTTATCCTAATGTCAGAAAGCAAAGAGGAACGAAAGAGCCTATTGATGAAGGTGAAAGAGGAGAATGAAAAAACTGGCTTAAAACTCACATTCAAAAAACTAAGATCATATTATCTGGTCCCATCAGTTTATGGCAAATAGATGGGGAAAAAGTGGAAACAGTGACAGACTTTATTTTCTTGGGCTCCAAAATCACCGTGGATGGTGACTGCAGCCATGAAATTAAAAGACTTGTTACTTGGAAGAAAAACTATGACAAATCTAGACAGCACACTAAAAAGCAGAGACGTTACTTTGCAGCAAAGATCCATATAGTCAAGACTATGGTTTTTCCACTAGTCATGTATGGATGTGAGAGGTGGGCCATAAGGAAAGCTGAGCGCCGAAGAATCGATGCTCTTGAACTGTGGTGCTGGAGAAACTCTTGAGAGACCCTTGGACTGCAAGGAGATCCAGCCAGTCCATTCTGAAGGAGGTCAGCCCTGAGTATTCGTTGGAAGGACTGAAGCTGAAGCTGCAGTCCTTTGGCCACCTGATGTAAAGAGCCCACTCACTGGGAAAGATCCTGATGCTGGGAAAGACTGAGGGCAGAAGGGGACGACGGAGGATGGTTGGGTGACATCACTGACTCAATGAACATGAGTTTGAGCAAGCTCTGGGAGATGGTGAAGGACAGGGAAGCCTGGAGGGCTGCAGTCCGTGGGGTCCCGAAAAGTTGGACACGACTGAGAGGACTGAACAGCAAGTGTTAATTGTTGTCATTTTTGTTGTCTTCATCCTCTGTTCTGCCAGGGATAGCATATGTTGGTCATTCACATACAGACTGTTGATTCCCTCTTTGTGCTCAGAGTCGTTAAAGATCCCAAGGTGGAATACGAGGAAGCCTGGGTGTTAATACAGTCTAACCTTCTACTCTCCTGTCACATCTGTGAGATCATTTCTGGGTTTTTCCCCTTATTTGTAGGCATATAATAAAATTTTATTAAAGGGTAGCTTCCCCGCCATCAATTCCGCCCTCCCGCCGCCCTGAAAAGGTGATTAATTTGCTAACTCACCTGGTAGTAGATGTTTTTGTAAGGCTTCTACTTTTTGTTACTGACACAAGTAGAATTTTTTTTTTTTAATGAATATATATAGTTAAGAATGCCCTGACTCCAGAACTTCCCTCTTCCCTCATTCTGTAGAACAGAATGATTTCACTCCTGAATTACTTGACCACATGATTATATACAGGAAAATTCATGCTAGAGGTTTATTTTGAAAATAGCACATGGGTATTAGAAAGGGCACTGATTGGTGATATCAGGTGTCTTGGCTTCTGTCACGAATGTTCATGGACGAAGTGATCTCATCAAATACCTCCTACCTCATTCCATGCCACTGCATATTTTAACATAGGAAGATTAGAAATCTTCACTACAGTCTTACATTCTTTAACCCTTATCCACTTTCCCTTTCAGCACTGAACTGAGAAGATGTCCCTGTATGATGACCTGGGAGTGGAGACCAGTGACTCAAAAACAGAAGGCTGGTCCAAAAACTTCAAACTCCTGCAGTCTCAGCTTCAGGTGAAGAAGGCAGCTCTCACTCAGGCCAAGGTGAGAGAAGCTGAGCCCACCTATGAGGAGAGAGTCCCGGCAGGTGCCTGCTGAGGCATGAGAGCCGCTCCTCTGCCTCTTTGTTAAATATGTAGGGCTCATGCTTTGCAGGAGGAGAGGCTGGGGTAGGGAGGGAGAGAAGTAGGAGCTGAAGGTCATTTCACATCTCCTGGAAATAGAACTGTTTCAGAGAATCAGGATGAGGAAAAGAGTACTCTCGATTTCCAGCAGTGATGCTGGTTTTCAAACTTCAGTATGTCCAAGCATAGAGTTGTTTCAGTGTATTATTTCATATGAAAATTTAACAGCAGCCAATCTTTCTGTAAACCTTTTATAAAAATCGAGATTTGTGTTGTAAGGAAAAGGAACTAGTATATGGTTATTGTAATAACTGAATTAAAAGGTTATTGTTTTAAGATTGTTTCTCTCATATCTGACAGGTTTGTTGCAGAGACCCAAAAAAAAGCTTTGTTATAAGTAATCTGATTTTTGATTTGAAGCCTCAGTACACTTTTCTTGGTTTTTGATGATTTTAGAGCCAGAGGACAAAACAAAGTACAGTGCTTGCTCCAGTAATTGACCTAAAGCGAGGCGGCTCTTCAGATGAGCGGCAGATCGTGGACACTCCCCCGCACGTGGCTGCAGGCCTCAAGGTACACCCCCCGCCCCCNTTGGTTTTTGATGATTTTAGAGCCAGAGGACAAAACAAAGTACAGTGCTTGCTCCAGTAATTGACCTAAAGCGAGGCGGCTCTTCAGATGAGCGGCAGATCGTGGACACTCCCCCGCACGTGGCTGCAGGCCTCAAGGTACACCCCCCGCCCCCAGCACACACACAGACCCCTGGGTGGGCTCTCCTGCTTTCCAGGCTGCACTTTACACACGCCATTCTGAGCACACCTCCTCTGTAGGCCTTGCAGTCTAGTCAGGATCATGTTCAGTTTAATTTTTGCTCTGGTTTTATCAACTTTAAAACAGTTAACGTCTGTTTAAAGCTCAGTAGTTAATTAATCAGAAATTGGAGGTGGGCGAAAAGAAAAATAAATGACTTAAGAATTTAAACACTTGGTATTCTTTTCCTCCTGCATCTTCTGTCCCTGCCTTGCGCTTCTCACTTAATGTACTGTGCTATCCACCTGTGTCAAAGAGTACAGGCCCCACGCTCAGCCAGTGGCTCCACTGCGCTCCCTTGTGTGGCAGGCGCTAAAGCTCTCGGTGGGGTTTCCTGGCCAGAGGAGCTGATCCTTCTCCTGCAGTCTGGTAGTCTGGCAAGAGGGAAAACCACTTGGTTCCCCACAAGGGAGCTTTTCTGAGGATTCTTAGTCATTTAACATTTTTTCCCACAAATTTGTCACCTAATTTTTTCTGGGTGCATCTAATCAAGAATTGGTTAATCATCTTCTGTTGTTGTATATTGATTCCAGAACCTATAATATCACCCCCAGATTTAATCAGTAAGCATTTTCCTTCTTGCTGCATAGCCAGCTTTTAGTTGGGAAGTATTCCTATCAGGTAAGTGTATGGTGATTTACACACCCATTTCCTAACTGTAGGACCAGTAAAGCTTTTAGGGAGCACCTTTTCAGAGAGCTTTCTATGCATTTAGAGTTTTCTTAGGATAGATTTCCAGAGGTGACTTCAGGAGGTCCTTCCCTTTTCTGGACAGTTTATGTATTGCCCCGTTGTCTCTGTCAGAGTTGTGTCACCTGAAACGTGTGGGCGTTGAGTTTTTCCACCCCCTGCAGTATTGGATATTAACTGTCAATCTGTTAAAATGAAGCAATATTTAGAGCAGGATGGCTCATTGTTGAACTTAGCGGGGTTCACACAGTAAAAGTTGTTTTCTATCAGATTTTAAATGACAGAGAATTAACCTTCATGCTGACAGATTGTTCTCTGAATTGGAACTTTGTGATGGCAGTGTTAAATAAATTGAGTTGCTGATTGTTAGCTTCTCCTGTCTTAATAATAACTGAATGGAAATGTTCAGGTGCTTTTGTGTTTTAGAAATGTCTTTTATGTGCGTACAAATGAATATCTTCCCTTTGGGAGCCTTGCAGTAAATAGATTTGTGTCAGATTTCCAGTGATAAGGCCTGGGAGGTGATTACATTTATTTTTCTAATTTTGTTTATTCAACAAATCAAAGTGATTTTTGATTTTTAATTGTAAGGAGACCGTGAAGTGTTTGTTTTATTAATATGATGAGAAAATGTCATCCACATTGTAATTCAGTGCACAGTGTAATCCAGGAATTGTTAGATTTAGATCCATTGATACTGAGCATAAGCTCTCTGTATCATGCCTGTTTTGTGTTCATATGTAAAATACATTTTACAAACAGCCATCCTGCCTTTGGCAGTGCTGGGCAGTCTCCTGACAGTTCCAGAGTGGGAGCTTAGGGACCTTGACCCGCACTCATTTGGGTGTCTGTGGGGACCAGGAAAGGCATCTTATTTTTACAGACAATAAGGGGGTGTCATGCTAGAGAAACAAACAGAAGAAAGTACGAAGATGTAGGAACGTGAAACCATGCAGTGGGTCAGGGCTTACGAGAACCATGGAGATCAAGACCACCAGCCTAGGGCAAAGCCCCCTTTTCATCTTGTGTTTCTAGTACACTGTTGGCCTTTTGTTCTTTTCCTCTCAAAGAGCAGTTTGTAAATGTACAAGAGAAACGCAAAAACCTGACTTAGTGGACTTTAAAAAATGAACCATGTTGTGAAGGAAGTTACATGTCCTGTTCACACTCAAGGTCTAAGATGCAGCAGCCTCGGGAGGCTGTGGACTCCAGAGCATTCAGAGCCCAGGAGGAGGCTTTCTACTTTTCTTTCCTTTTTTTTTTTGAGAGTCTTAATATGTCATGTCTCCATGTAATCAAAATCTGAGATTATTATATTAAATGACTGCAAGAATATGTTATTCATAAGTTGTTTTGTATTTTAAGTTTTTATGTATATAAAAACAGAAGTATTCTATATTTACTCTAAAAAATCAAATTTATTGCTTAAAATTTTGGGTGATGGCAGCTTTTTTTAAGAAAATGCTGTAGGGTGTTTATGGAATTGATCCTGAACTGAGAGGTGAACTTTGCCGTGCTCTGCTGCTCCTGGGCTGGGCGCCTGAACAGGCCAAGTCTCCTAGCCTCCTCGGGCATCTGCTCCCTCATCTGTAGAACAGAGGTGGACAGGTGATCCTCGGGGCCCTGCATGGTCCTTGACCTTAATTCTGTGAATAAAACTCCAAGACAGAGGGTGATACTTACTTTGGCATTTTCCCTTCCTCAGGACCCTGTTCCCAGCGGGTTTTCTGCAGGAGAAGTTTTGATCCCCTTAGCTGATGAATATGATCCCATGTTTCCTAACGATTATGAGAAAGTAGTGAAGCGCCAAAGAGAGGAGCGGCAGAGGCAGCGGGAGCTGGAAAGACAGAAGGAAATAGAAGAGAGAGAAAAGTAAGGCCTCATGCAAGTGTGGGATGGGGTTCTGTTTGAAATGTTCATTCAGATGTTATGAGAACTTTAGTGCTGTCTGTGGACTGAGTGGGTTTTGTGGTTGGTCTGAACAGTCCTCAGGAGTCAGATTGTTGTTAAAAGTGTGTGGTTNGAGGCAGCGGGAGCTGGAAAGACAGAAGGAAATAGAAGAGAGAGAAAAGTAAGGCCTCATGCAAGTGTGGGATGGGGTTCTGTTTGAAATGTTCATTCAGATGTTATGAGAACTTTAGTGCTGTCTGTGGACTGAGTGGGTTTTGTGGTTGGTCTGAACAGTCCTCAGGAGTCAGATTGTTGTTAAAAGTGTGTGGTTGTTACATCCCATCATGGAAACAAACTCCAGAGCAAGTTCGCATACAGATGCAGAAAACTTAGAACATATATTTTGAGTGAGTTTTTAGAAAAATAGCTTACAAACTGATGTTGAATAATAGGTTTTTTTTTTTTCCCCTATGTTCTGACTCTACTAGAGTCATTCTGCTTAAAATACTTAAAATGTTTTTCTCACCTTTTACTATTTTTGAGCCAGATAGAGTTTTTAAGAACTCATAACATCTTTTCTGTTTTCCAAAAGTATGGGTAACAAAGATTTATTTGCATTTCTTCTTATAAAAATGCTGAGTATTAATTTTTAAATGATTATATAAAACATTAATATAATATTTCTCATTATTGACTCATTTCGTGAAGTGAAAGCATATTCTAGAGAATCAAGATTATTTCATTAACTCTTACCTGTGTTGATTCGCTTTAGTGTTGAAAGAAGTAAAATATCAAGGAAACTTTTTTCTTGCTATTTATATGCATATGCCTGTTAAATTTGTTCAGTTTATCTTCTGGATTTTTCTCACTTGTCATATGTTTCCTGCTTTAGTCTTTAAACGGTTGTTTGGATATCCCCGACGCCCCACTAAAGTCAAGGTGACATCCTTGGGTTCACATCTCTGAATTGTTCCATCTGTTATCACAGGAGGCGTAAAGACAGACATGAAGCTAGCGGGTTTTCCAGGCGACCCGATCCAGACTCTGATGAAGATGAAGATTATGAGCGAGAGAGGAGGAAAAGAAGTAATGCCTGAACATGAGTGTCATGTTTTAGATGCGCAGTTCTGCCCTTTCCTCTGTTTTCAGTTGATGACTAGTTCAGCTGCCATTGATTTGGGTAGTTTTCTGTCTGGAATCTCAGCAAAAAGCCACGTTGTATGGGGTGTAACTTTTCGTTGTGTTTTCACAGATGATCTTCCTAACATTTACTTTTTGGGCCTTTGAGCACACCTTAAGCTACATGCCTGTGCTCGTCTCTGTCCGAAGCGCAGTCGTGCCCACCCGTTCTCTATCCACCTGCACTTTAATTAAGAACAGCACTGAGTGGAGAGTCTGCACTCGTGTCCAGAATCCTTGCCACCCACACGCATGGCTGGGCTTCCCTGAACGCTGGCTTCTGGCAGCGTCGCCAGCGTGAGCTCATGCTCTGTCGGGCCGCCTCCATCTCTGAAGCCTCACAGACTCATCGTCGTGTGAGAGCCAGGTGCTTGGTGACCACGAGGTAGCTCAGCACTGTCCATTCTGAGAGAACGGCTGCATCCCGTGTGGTTGCGCCTGTGCACTGATTGTGGGGAATTGCTTGGTGAAACATTTCATGCTGGTGCAGCATGGCTTTGTAATTGGTTCCTTTCATTTACATTGTACCATTTTTTGGAGTGTCTCATTGGTGATCGAGTTATAATGCATATGTTAGGGCTTTTCTCTGGTGGAAAACCCCGTGTTCCCTGTTCGCGTTTCCCCTCTGGCTGTCCGCTTTGGTTTGTTTGTGTCCGCCGTTCTCTGTCTAGGAAATGTGAGCAGGAGTGACGACAGCACAAAGCAGACTGACCAGCAGTGCCCACACACCCAAGCAGTGATACGTCCTTGTGTACTTTTAACCCTGGTTTCAAACACTGAACTCTTGAGGTGTTAGCGAGAGGGTGGAGCAGTGTGCCTTCCCGCCTCTTCCTTTGGGGTGGGGTGCGAATCAGCTCCTTCCTCCTCAGGCAGCCCTTGCTCAGCAGAATGTCTGTTTTGCAGGTATGGGCGGAGCTGCCATTGCACCTCCCACGTCTCTTGTGGAGAAGGACAAAGAGCGTAAGTACCTGTTTCTTCCCTCTTCTCTTCAGATACCAGTCTTGGGAAGCCTTAGCTGGAATCAGCCAGGCGCCTGGGTGCAGGGAAAAGGCCCCCAAACTCTCCTCACTCTAGCCTTCAGCCAAGAGCACCTTCCACCCCTTATGCCTCAGGAGTTTTTATGCCAGTCTCTAGGCTTTTTCTGCAGCAAGATGCTTTTTTGTTTGTTGTTAAAAATAATTCATTTTGTTTTCTCTAACATTTCATATTTGGAGTTAGGTTAAAACAAATAGTAACTCAGTTAGCAAGTTCTGTGCTCACTGATCTCAGTTCAGTTCAGTTGCTCAGTCATGTCCCACTCTGCAACCCCATGGACTGCAGCACGCGAGGCCTCCCTGTCCATCACCAACTCCCGGAGTTTACTCAGACTGTGTCCATTGAGTCAGTGATGCCATCCAACCATCTCATCCTCTGTCGTCCCCTTCTCCTCCCACCTTCATTCTTTCCTAGCATCAGGGTCTTTTCCAGTGAGTCAGCTCTTTGCATCAGGTGGCCAAAGTATTGGAGTTTCAGCTTCAACATCAGTCCTTCCAGTGAACACTCAGGACTGATCTCCTTTAGGATGGACTGGCCGGATCTCCTTGCAGTCCAGGGGACTCGCCACAGCTCTGTGATCTAGGAGCTGTTAAATTTGTGACCCTCCACAAGGTGGCAGCGCGTTCCTGAGTTAGGTCCCTCAGTCACAGGTTGTGTGCCTTTACTCAGATTCCCAGAAGTCTTCTCCAGGGATTGGTTCTCGAATTGGGGGTTGGAACTGGACTTTGATGAATCTTCTAGTTCATTTTCCTACTCTCTGTGTTGGAGCATATCTAAACTATCCCGAGAAAATGTAACCACCCCCAGAGTTTTTAAATACCTATTGCGCTATGAATGTTACCTTTTTTATTAGGAAGATAATACAGAAAAAAAGTTAATAATGAAAATACTTGACAAACCATAAACCCCAACTGAAACCAATCTCTGGGAGTGGAGCCCAAGCATCTGGAGCTCTCTGAGCTTCCTTGCTGATTCTGTTGCACAGCTGGGGTTGCCTTTCACTGAATTGGCATGTGGTCCCTGACCTCAGAGACCCTTGTTGTATGCTGGAAGGAGGCACAAAAAATAAAATCCTGTTTCCTGTCATCCAACAGTACCCCGAGACTTCCCTTATGAAGAGGATTCACGACCTCGCTCACAGTCTTCCAAAGCTGCTATCCCTCCCCCAGTGTACGAGGAACAAGACAGACCCCGATCCCCAACCGGCCCTGGCAACTCCTTCCTCGCCAACATGGGGTAATGGTCTGGGCACTTGTGCCTCGGCGGGTGCAGGGAGGGTGGGACTCTAGAGGGGCGGGGTTGGTGTGGTCAGACCTTCCAGTGGATGCAGCACAATTGGAGATGAGGGCTTTAGTGGGTTTACAAGGAGTGCTTGGCACGCTCAGTCACGTGGGATCAGGGCTTGAGTCACTGGGAGGGTATTGCAGCACCACCCTGTTAAAAAACGTAAAGCTTTCTATCGGAAGTGTTGAGTGATTAGGATGCTGAACGTTATTTTCTCTAGGTAGGAACAGTTTCTGATTGTTATCTATATTTGTTTTCAGAACATTTGCAAATAAATACTTCATACGAATTAGACCTAACTTACACTATGTCCAAAAGATGAATGACATCCTTTTTTTTCTTGATAAAATGACCTTTGCTTTAAGGTCATGAGTTTATTATACCTTTGGTCTAAAAACTTTTAGTCATCCTACTTATAATTAGAAATTGGTTTGCCAGTGTTTGAAAATCAGTTTTAAGGTTGACTTCAGGTGGGGCTTGTGGGGTTCTTTAGGACGCGCTGGATTTGGCATGTGTTTTGGTTAAGAGAGTGTTGTATATTGTTTGTTCCTCTAGCGCTCTGGGGCTGGCAGTGGAGCAGCGTTGCACCGAGGCCTTTGCTCTCTGTCCTCTAGAAGGAGGGCACCTCTGGTGGAGACGCTGTGCCTGCAGAGGCCTCTCTGGTCTGCCCTCGCCTGTGTGAGCGCTTTGATTCTGCCTTCGCTCCTTCAGGACTGGGCTGGCCAGAGCTGAGGATCGGGCCAGGGTTCACACACTGTGAGAGGATTTGGAGTTCTCACTTTTGATACCTGTCTTCTCGACCTGTGCTGTTCTCTGGGGGCTCCTGCCACTCAGGGCTCTTGAGTTAATTGAACATGAATAGAATTCAGCATGTATTTCTTTCCTCACGCTAGTCTCGAGTGCTCAGTAGCCACACAAAGCTCACAGCTACTGCCCTGGGCGGTGCAGCCAGAGGATGTTCCCCTCATTGGAGAGAAGCCTGCTGGGCTGCCCTGGAGTGCACTGAGGGGGCACAGGCGTGACATCACTGGGGGCTGGTTTTGTTTTTTTCTGCTAGTGAAAAAAAATGCCTTATTACTGGCAAGAGAAAGGTATTAAATCTTTATGCCTAAAGAAGGTACAGTATAGTACAGTTATCAGTCTTCAGTCTCTTTAGCCCTGGAACAACTTGTTTAAATGAAATATTTAAGGCAATTACGTATGTGAAATATGTAGGTAAGGTCCATCTAGTCAAGGCTATGGTTTTTCCAGTGGTCATGTATGGATGTGAGAGTTGGACTGTGAAGAAAGCTGAATGCTAAAGAATTGATGCTTTTGAACTGTGGTGTTGGAGAAGACTCTTGAGAGTCCCTTGGACTGCAAGGAGATCCATCCAGTCCATCCTAAAGGAGACCAGTTTGGGTGTTCATTGGAAGGACTGATGCTGAAGCGGAAACTCCAATACTTTGGCCACCTCATGCGAAGAGTTGAATCATTGGGAAAGACTGATGCTGGGAGGGATTGGGGGCAGGAGGAGAAGGGGACGACAGAGGATGAGATGGCTGGATGGCATCACCGACTCGATGGACATGAGTTTGGGTAAACTCCGGGAGTTGGTGATGGACAGGGAGGCCCGGTATGCTGTGATTCATGGGGTTGCAAAGAGTCGGACATGACTGAGCGACTGAACTGAACAGTTCTGGTTGAAGCAGGGTTTTGGGATTCAGGCCCTAAGAAGCAGTAGTCAGTACCCTTGAGGCTCCTCCCTGTGCAGTTTGAAAGCTCTCACTGGTTCGAGGAGGAGCAGTGGACTAAGAATTCAGAGTTGTGGGTTTCAGTTTCAGTCCTGCCGTTAATACCAACACGTGGTGTCTTGCTTTGCTGTCAGTCAGCCTTAAGCGAGGCAGCCACTGTGGGCCCCAGTTTCTTTATTTCCATCTGTTAAACAGATAGTCCTTAAGCATCCTTCATTTATGAAGGCAGTCATTGGAAACTCTTCTGTACTACTTAGAAAAATGCAGTCATCTTCATTACATGAAACCATACTTAGTTTTTGACAGGATTACTTAAACTGGTTATGAGTCTTGTAGCAGAGCAGGTAGAGGGGCACACAGGAAGTCTGGTATTTTCTAACAGAAAATACAGTTCCTTGGGGAGCTCTTACCAGAGGAACTAGTGTTTCCTTCACCTCAAGAGGTAATCTCAGTGCACCCAGGATTTCAGCATCCACTTTTTAATCTTTCTGCTGAATATCCCACAACTTCTGTCTCATAGCCCATTAGTAGATATATGGCATCATCAATGCCCTTGTGGAATCTACATTCTCTCCTCCTGGAAGGAGATTACTGTGATGTAAAATACAATCTGTGCTGTAGCTGATGACCCAAGTACAGGGACCTTTCTCCTTTTCCTCCTTGCAGGGGCACGGTAGCACATAAAATCATGCAGAAGTATGGCTTCCGGGAAGGCCAGGGTCTCGGGAAGCACGAGCAGGGCCTGAGCACAGCGCTGTCGGTGGAGAAGACCAGCAAGCGAGGCGGCAAGATCATTGTGGGCGATGCCACCGAGAAAGGTGGGCCTCCCCCGGGCAGGGCTCCTGGGGGTGTGAGAGAAAGGTGGGCCTCTCCCGGGGGTGTGAGAAAAAGGTGGGCCTCCCCCCAGGCAGGGCTCCCGGGGGTGTGGGCGGGGCAGGCCAACCTGAAGGAGAGAACTTCTCATCGAGATGCCTTCCAGCTCTGGGTGGTGGAAACAGTTCTGAGGCCCATCTTTACAAATAGTTCAGGACAGAGAGACAGAACGCCTGTGGGAGGAAAAGAAAGGCTTTGGCAGAAATACAGGACTCCAGAAATCCTGTCATGCCTGCTTCTCCTCGGGAAAGAGCCTTGTTATACTGATAGAACCGTTACCGTGTTTTTATAGCAACACAGAGCCATATACAGTATATCAGTGATTCTTTCTGCTGTATCTCTATTCTGTAAGGGTTCTCTGCGTTTTGTGAAAAGAAAGGCTTTGGCAGAAATACAGGACTCCAGAAATCCTGTCATGCCTGCTTCTCCTCGGGAAAGAGCCTTGTTATACTGATAGAACCGTTACCGTGTTTTTATAGCAACACAGAGCCATATACAGTATATCAGTGATTCTTTCTGCTGTATCTCTATTCTGTAAGGGTTCTCTGCGTTTTGCTTTTTTCTGCCCTTTCATCCTAATTTTCTTACTGACTGCTCTGTAAAACTAGCATTATTTTGCAGTCTTCTGGTAGATGATGCCTACTTGGTGTTTTATTTTCATTTGATTGTTACAGTTTGTTCTGTAGTGAGGGCGTACTGGAATGAGTCAAACATGATTTAGCACTTTAAGCAGGAGAACTCAGTAGTTTTGAGTCAGTCTTAGCTGAATTCCTTTTCCTGAAGAAGGACGAGAACTTTCCTGGCAGGCATGTTGACGTCGAGCTTGAGGAAGCAGCAGTAAGCCTCACAGGCTGGAACCAGAAACCAGCAGTCAGCCCAGTCTATGGGGTATCTGACACTGATCAGTTCATGGCTGGCTGATGAACTGCTTGTTTACACTGGGCTCAGGACCTCTGACAACTGCCTGAGTCAAGACTCGCTTCTGAGGGTGGTGATCACTGTGCCCTGTTGGCCCTTAGGAAGTGAACTAAGCAAAAATGCACCTGAAGATATTAAAAAGTTCTAGAATTTATGGCAAAAATTATACCAAAGCAAAGTGATGCTTTCGGATAGGAAAGGCTGCATCTTTGGTCAGAGACTGTGTAGATGCTGGCTCTAGGGCATAGAGAGTAGGGATTGGTGTTGAAAGTAAGTTGCTCATTGTGCCTTAGACTTGGTGCCCTAACACTTCTGTCTGATGACGTTTTCTTACAGATGCAGCCAAGAAGTCAGATTCAAATCCATTAACTGAAATACTTAAGTGTCCTACCAAAGTGGTCCTACTCAGGGTAAGGAGCTGAGGGAGGAGCCCTGTTTGCCCTGTGTCCCTCCCCCTGCCCTGTCCCTGCAGGCAGTCAGCCCCGCTGATGATGGGATAGCTGAAGCGAACTGAAGGTGGTACTTGTGGGTAGACTCCCTGGAAGACTGGTATTCCTTTTCACTAGTGTTTCTTTGCTAAACATTAGTATTTAAGACTACAGTGAGAAATTACTTTAAAATGTTTGAAATTGTCAGAAATTGAGCTTGGTTTATGTATTCTGGTGCTTGCCCAGCTGCTCTGGTAACTCTTATTGAAGCCTAATGTATATTTTTTAATTTAAAAAAAAAAAAAAACTAACCTACTTCAGGATATTTCAGGAATGAAAATTTTCTTTGGGTCATTTGGGTTTGGAAACATTTGCCATCTTGGAAAAAAATTACTTACACATCTCTTTTACATAGTTGTCAATTATACTCAGTACTGGAATTCATATGTTTATTTTTGTTTATAGAACATGGTTGGTGCAGGAGAGGTGGACGAAGACTTGGAAGTAGAAACCAAGGAAGAGTGTGAGAAATATGGCAAAGTTGGAAAATGTGTGATATTTGAAGTAAGAGAGATTTCTTTGTTTATAACCCAAGTTATGATTGATAGGTTACAAGGCACTTTCTGTAAATAAAGGATGCACTGTAAGTAACATGCTGTCTTACTTTAGCAGGTGACATGTGTTGGTGAGTTACACCGCTTTTACTCGGTTATTGCAATTTCAGATATTAGCATAAGAAGAACTTCAAGTTTTATTTGGTGAAGAAACATTTCATTTTGTGACTGACGTTTAGACTTGATGACAGTGGGCTCAGTAGTTTAGTGACAGGGGTGTCACATGTGCCTTTGGCTTCCTTCTTTCGGCAGGTATTTTATGTAGTGCCTCCCATGTACCAGTACTGACTGCCCTGGGGTCGGGGAAGTGCCTCCTGTGCTCAAGAAACATGAAGTTAAAGAATTTTCAGTTGCTAGACTCATCAACACTGACTTACAAGTACAGGAGTTTGAGAGAAGGATTAGATCAATACCGAATAGTTGGAGGAGGCTTTGTGAACAGTATCAGATGTGAGCGGATGGGTAGGATTTGGGTAGGAGGGAACGGGCTTTCACATAGGGTCATGGCTTCTGGAGACTGGGGAGGGCTGCACGGTGGTGGGTGTGGTGGGGATTAGCAGGAGTTTTGCTTACACAGTGCAGCGGGGCCTAGAAAGCTTAACAGAGGAACTCAGCCTGGTATGGAAGACAGTTCGCATACAGATGTTTTATTTTAGTTCCTGCTCACCTCAGCTGCTCCTCCATGTGGGGTTGTGTCTGTTGACTGCATAATTATCTGTTTATGTGTCTGATGGCATAGGACCTGCAGAGGTCTTGCTTAGCTGCCTTTAGCTCGCACTTAGCACACAGCCTGTCCAAAAAAAAGACATTCAATGAATTTTGATGACAAGTAAATTACACTTAACTGGAAAAGGAAATGGCAACCCATCCCAGTATTCTTGCCTGGCAAATCCCATGGACAGAGGAGCCTGGTGGGCTACAGTCCATGAGGTCGCAAAGAGTTGTACACGACCGAGCACGCATATGCACACACAAACACAAATTACGCTTACATCTTTGGCATTTGAGCACTGCTTATCTGTAATTGGAACACTCACTCTGACAAAAATCATTTATGGAGGAAAACTCACAGTCAGTGACATCTCTGATGTCTTTACTTACTGTACTCTGTTTCTTTTCCAGATTCCTGGTGCCCCTGATGATGAAGCAGTACGAATATTTTTAGAATTCGAGAGAGTTGAGTCAGCAATTAAAGGTAAGCTGTACAGTTAATGATAAAGAATTAAAAAGTTGAACTTGTGATATAAATATTTTGAAGACATATTGTTGTAATGTCTCATGGAATTCCTGCCTTAACTAACTCTTTTTGTTTGCCTTTTAGCTGTTGTTGATCTGAATGGAAGGTATTTTGGTGGACGGGTGGTCAAAGCATGTTTCTATAATTTGGATAAATTCAGGGTCCTGGATCTGGCAGAACAAGTCTGATTTTAAAAACTAGAGCTGAGTCATCTCCAGCGACCCTTCAGCGAGCTACAGACTGAGCAGAGGAGAGCAAGGCGTCAGGGGCCTCCATGGCTGTGGGTGCAGAGACTGTAAGACCTCTAAGATACATGTTGACGGATCCCTTTTTTATTTTGTGGTTTTTTAATATAGTATAAAAATCCTTTAAAAAAAAAAAAACAAAAAGCAATCTGTGTGCCTCTCTGGTTGTTTCTCTTTTTTATTACCACTTCTGAGGTGATTACATTTTTTGCTAGGATTTCATGATAATTCTCAAGTGCTTCAGTGATACAGCATTTCTTGCACTTAAAAAAATCTAGAAAGTTTTGGTGGGGTAGTGTTCCCCTTTTCTTTCTTTTTTTGATTTCTTTTAATAAAACCTGCCAGTTACTAAACTGTAGCTTCATAAATTCTGTAATAAGGTATCATCTTGGCAGTCTGCCTAAGGTGAAAACCTCTGCTTTCTCTAACAGAGAAATTCTTATTGACTCCAGTTACAGAAAAAGCTCTTTACAACCTAAACTAAGGTTGAAGAATCTTGAGCCTACCATGACCTGTTTGGATGAATCATTTTCAGTTAAGCTAAGTCAGACTCTAGAGATTGTGAAGGATTTAGGAGTACTTTGGTATAGAAATCATGAATATAGCATTTGTTTTCAGAGATTGAAGCCTCGTCTGTAGCGTAGCTCAGCAGTGACAGGTTCACTTAGAACCTCACGGGTGCATTGTAAATGTGTGCCCGATGATGTACAAGTGGTGATTCCCTGGGGTCATGTTTCTACTGGCAAAATTTGCAGTCCTGTTAGTTCTCATACATAATTTTTAAATGGATAAAACTCCGCCACATCAGCTATTTAAACTGTACTCCCAATTACTACAATTCTGGAATTGAGAGAACCTGCACCATCGAAGTGGTATATGTGGCTTAAATGTTTAGCAGGACTGCAAGACCAAACAAATAATAATATTTGGCCTGAGCAGGAAGTGTTTCCAGAGTCTGCCTACCTGTATTCTGCGCCTTGCTTGCCTGAATATTGCATGTGACTTAGCCTGAGGCGGCGGCTGGGGCCATGCGCTGTGCTATCTCTTCAGGTCCTCTCAACGTGACAGTGTGTGACCCTGCGGGGGGGAAAGGAGCCAGCGTTTCTTTGCATCCATGGACTTGGTTTGGAGACATAAGGAATATTTTGACCCTTTTTAAAAAAGGATTTTCTCATGTTTTTATTTAACATAAAATAAAAGAATAACATTTTCTCTTTTGTGGTATTATTTTACTGAGTTAAAGTGAATTAACACTGCTTCTGAGAAGAAAGTGCACATACTCTATGAAATAAATTTGAGTTTAGGAACAAAAAGTGAAAGAACTACGTAATTAGACATTTTGTAGGACCTGAGAGTCAGCAGCCAGCTTCACTTGGATCCGGATACCCATGACAGAGTTGGGCTTGGGCTTACAAGGGCTGAGATGTGCTTATGCTAGGCACTTGTTATGACAGCTTAGTTTAATTTGGGTGAACCCTGAGGTCTTGGAAGTATACATTCCAACCCCCTTTGACAGCTCATTACTATTGAGCTTTATGATAACATCATTGTTGAGGTGGCTTTTCCCAACATTCTCACCATCAACCAGAAAAATGCAAGTGCTTCATTAAGATTTCTATTAGCATGGGTAAAATTTAGTGAATATCCCCCCAATCTCTCTAATTGTTAAACTCTCCATGATTGCAGTAATCAGCTAGTGCATTACTCGCAGTGAATTTCCTGTATTAGAATAATTTAAAAATACTATACAAGGTAGTGCTTGAGAAATGTGAAATTAATTTTTAATATTAATTAAAATTCAAATACTGATTTGAATTTTAATTAATTCAGTGGAAAGTTTCCAGTGTAAGTTGAAAATGAATGAAGCTCCAGTATAAGTAGAAAGCCTCAACGTCAGACATTTGTCTTTGTGGGCCTGCCTCTGGTCTGAAAGTCCTTCCTGGCTTTGCAGGTCCCCTGCGTTCACCTGCCTCCCTGAGGTAGAGACTCCGAGTGTGCTCTCCCAGCCTGTCTGCGAGCCCCTCGAGGCAGGAGAATGGCCCTCGGCTCTTTCCATCAGCCATCCTCAGCTGGTGCGGGTAGGCCCAGTGTGGTCTAGCCTTGGGGGCAGAGATCTGTCTTGAGGCAGGGCCTCTTGTGTGTATGGGCAGTCTTTGGAGCAGTTTGTAGCTGTGATTTGTGATTTCTTTATGTAAAGCCTCCAGGCGTGAATGGAGCTGGTCTGGAGATAGCATTTGCTGTCTAGGTTTTGTTTTTCTCATAAGTGCTTTTTCTGCTTAAACCAGTCAGAGTGAGTGCACTCACTTGTAACCAAGAATAAGTCGATACCTGGAACTGAAATGAAAGTGACAGATCTTAAAAGACGGAGGAGGGAGGGCCTACTGTCCTAGGTTAGTTGGTGAATTGATGAACTTAGTTATTTAGTAGCAAAACATTTTGCCAGACTGTTACTGTTCTTTAAGGTCTTGACCGGACCGGAGTTGACTGAAGGACAGGGAATCTGCTGGGTGTGGCTGTGCTGGTCGTCTTTTGAGGCAGTTGTGGTGCCAGGCCTCGTGGGGTCACTCTGTGTGTTGACTAGGTGGCTCTGCTCAGAACAGAAGTGAGTGATCATACCCACTTAGGGTTGTCAGGAAGGTTAAGCAAGCCATACATGGGGAGCTGCAGAGCCCTGTGCGAGCGCTGGACAGTCAGACTGACGGGAGCTGATTTGAAAGCAGGATGAAGTATGCCAAGAGAAGCTTTCCCAGACTCTGGCTTGCAGTCCAAGTTGGTTGAGAGTTGCATGATTAGAGTCCTGCTGGTTTGGGAAAACCTACTGGAACAGCCTCAACCAAGAGCCCAGCAGCTGGCAGCCTTGGCAGTTGAGACTGGAGAAATGGGGTTAAAGGCATTCTTTCCCACTTCAAGCGATGGTTTGGCTTGCCCCAAGACACTGGCCACTGAGGTCCAGGAGGAGCTGGACAGCCCAGGATCAGCTGCTGTAAGACGGAGCACCTGGACGAGAGCTTGTCCAGGGAAGCCCTTGGTTGCTCAGCAGGCCTGGGGTATGAGGTCCCTCCTGGTCCTCTCCAGCCATGGTGTTTTCGGTCTGTGTCCGGGGCAGCTGGTCTCGCTCTCTAGCAGATGCTGCAGCACAGAGGCTGCGTCTGCCGCGAGAAGACGCCTCACCCCAAGACTGCATTGAAGTCGACTGCAAGAGACTGGAGTCCTCTTCCTCAGCCCAGGGTGAGTGCTGTTAAGCCAGCGTGGGAGGATGGACGTGTGCTTTGTGGGGAGCCAGAAAGGTCGGCTGTGGCAGACACTGTCCAGCCCGGCACCTGTTCCCAAGCTCCTCACATTCTTAGGCTTCTGTTTTAAAGGCCAAGAGACTGAACTTCTAACGTGGAACTAGGGCTGGCCCTGTGTTTGGCCAGTGAGCTGTAAGTGGCAGTTGAGGTAGTTTTAGAAATGCTTTCCAGTTAAACCAGGGCAGCCCTTCAGTGAACTTGAGGCCAACATGCTAAGAATGGTGAGGAGGGGAGTCCTGGTCACAGGCAGTGAGGGGCTGCCACAGTCCTGGGTGCAGGTCTCGGGGGGAAAATGGAGGGAATCCCTCGACCTGTGGGCGCTCAGCTGCTTGCAGGCAGATTCACCTCTTGCTGATTGTCTGTGTCCCAAAATATGTGTGATATGTTCAAAAGCTGGGGGAAATTACTTTGTAGACAATATTGAGTATAAAACCTCACAGACTTACTTTCTTATAGTCTGCCTTCTTAGTCATCCATACCTAAAGGAGAATTCACTTCATTTTGTTTCAACAAGCATTTCTTTGTGAGTTGCTCTGTATATATTGCTAATTGCTTTTAGCACTGAGAATGAAAAAAATGAACAAGGGAATAATACTTTCAAAGAGTTCATAGTTTATTTTAGAGAAGCAAAAGCAAGGTGAAAGGTGAAACAGGCTAACGTGAGAGATGTCCCTTGACTGAGCTCTTTGGGGTCAGTGGCACTTTTATCTCCAGTCCCAGTGCTGGCACGCACAAGTTGGACGATAAATGAGCAGTGAGTCCGCTGCCTGCGTGTCGAGTACTGAGGTCACAGATGACTGAGCACCTATGTTAGGCGTGGTCAGGTGCAGCAGGGCCGTAAACGCGAGGGGGCGTGTGCTGGGGCTGAAGGCAGAGGAGGCTTTGCGCTGGGGAGAGGCGAGGGGGCTGCTTTCCAGGCAGAACTGCAGGGGAGGGACGGAGGACGGACAGTGCGACCCCGCCTGTCTCGCTGCGGCCTGCTGACCCAAGGCTAGTTCTGATGGCACTTCCCTGCTCAAGAGTATTCCCTCCACCACCCCCGCCATGGTTTTTAGAATAAATTTTTCATTTTAGATGCACAGTTTACTGTGACAGTAGCAGAGTTCCCTTCTGCACCCCTCGCTTCCCCTGTTAATGACACCCTACCTCAGTGTGGCACGTTTGTCACAATTAATGAGCTGATACACATTAGCATATACTTTTAGAACAGATAGTATTAGAGTATTATGTACTTTACTCAGATTTCTCTAATTTTCAGCCGAAGTCCTTTTTCTGTTTGGGGATCCCGTTCAGGATTCCTCATTACGTTTAATAGTTTTATCTTCTTAGGCTCCTCTTGGTTGTGACTGTTCCTCAGACTCTGCTTGTTTTTTGATGACCTTGACAGTTTTGAGTACTAGTCAGGTGTTTCATAGATCACCCCTCAAATGGGATCTGTTGAGTGTTTGTCCTCACGGTTAAGGCTGGGGTGGTGTTTCAGGGAGAGGAAGGGAGGTGGAGTGCGTTCCCATCACTTCGTATCAGGGTGCACACTGTGAACAGGACTTGTCCTGATGTTTTTTTCATCACCTGGCTGAGGTTGCGCTTGTCAGGCCTCCCCACTGTGAAGTGACTCCTTTCTCTCCTTTGCTCCTCTGGAGGAAAGTCGCTGTGCCCAGCCCACGCTTCAGGAGTAGGAGTGTGTTCCACCTCCTTAGAGTGGAGTAGCTCTTTTGAGCTCTGCACGGAAGATTTTCTGTTACCTATTCAGCCATTTATATCAGTATGAGCACATGGATATTACACTTTGGGTTATAATCCAGTAGTCCTTTGTGATGTTGCTCACATGGTTCAGCCTTGGCTATTGGAAGCTCTTGTGGTTAGCATCTGTACCCCTGTGGCTTTGACATCCCTTTGCTGGACGGTGTTTGTTTCTTTAGCACTTCCTCACTTCCTGGAATTGCAAGATCTTCCAGGCTCATCTTGTCTACTTCCTGCCCCAGTCCTAGAATCAGCCATGGTTCCTTTATTAAAGAGTGGGGTTAGGATCCATAATCAGGGCATCAGGTGTGCTTATTCCTATTGGGGTGTCACTGTGACTTGGCCTTCTCAGCTAATAGAGCAAGGAAGTATATGTGGATAGATATGTAACCATCCGTGTGTGTATTAAGGTGAACACAAGTTCATACTGACGTCTGATCTCGTCATTCTAGCCTCCTCCACTTGCTCAGCTGTAACCCCCAGTGCCATGGGGAGAAGCTCCCACTTGTGCCATCTAGTTAGTGGTTCAGTTCCAGTATACACGTGCAGCACTTTGAGCGTTGTTAGTCCATGCCCTTGTGGGAAACAGCCCCATCACCTGGAGTCCAGTTCTCTATGCACTGTTTATCATGCCCTTAGCCTACAGACTCCATGTGTTTCCAGAGCTGCTTTACACTGTTTCCCCACCCCCGCCTTCAGCAGTACTGTTTTATGTATTTGTAATAGATGTAGGTTTATTTGCCACATTCTGCTTTTCATCCTAGGATCGCCCAGCCTGTTAAATGAGTTATTAAACATGTATATACATTAAGGCTTACTCTTTGGGCTTTAAAGTTTTATGGATTTTGACAAATGCTTAATGTTTTGTGTTCACCATCCCACTATCACACAGAAAGGTTTCACTGCCCTGAAAAACATGCCCTGTGCTGCACTTACTCAGATTTCTCCCCGCCCCGATCCCTGGCAGCTACTGCTCTATTTCTTGTCTCCTTCCTTTTGCCTTTTCCAGAAGATCATGTCATGAAATCATATGCCGTGCAGCCTTTTCAGACTGGCCACTGGCCCTCCTTCAGGTAGCATGGTGTGTTTCAGAGTCATCCGTGTCTTTCTGTTGCTGGATAGCTCATCTTTCATTCTGTTACCTGGATCTACCAGTTTGTTTATCCGTTCCCCTGCTGAAGGACACCTTCCAAGTCTGGGCGACCAAGAATCAATAAATAATGGCATGAATGTTAGTTGCAGGTTTTTCATGCACGTAAGTTTGTCTACTAGTGTGAAGCTGGATTGCACGGCAGGCTGTTCAGTTTTGCCTCTCCTGTACTCACACACTCTTCCTGTGCTGACTACTTTTGTGACTCATATAAGCATTCTCAAATCTTGTCCTTCTTCAGGGGAAAAATGTGAAACCCTTAAATTTGAACTCCCCCTGCTGCTCCCAGCGCCCCTCCTCTTCCTTCTTTTCACAGCGGACTTCTCACAGAGTCACCTGCCCTCTGCTGCCACCTCCTTCCTTTTGTCACCACCTCAGTTCAGCCCACACTCTGGGAACGGGGCCTGTGACTGTTACAAAATAGACCTCTGTTTTCACCAGGCTTCCTCCCGGCCACTCTGCTGCAGATCGCCGTGTCCCACGTCTCCCGGGATCTGCCCCGTCTTCTTCCTTGACCTTTTGTGGCACCTGACACCGTTAGCCACTCCTTCTTGAGGCCGGTGACCATTCTTCCTGTTAGTGTTTCCCTTTCTCTTACCCTTCATCCTCTTCCTGGGTGTTCTTCGCTCCTCTCCTGGCCTAGAGTTTCTTCCGTGGCTGACACACATTTTTATCACCACCAGGCCTCATTGTGAAACTTCAGGTCTGTATCAAACTACCTGTTATGTGACCCCTTTCCATCCCAAACACGTGTCCTGAACTTTGCTCACTTTTCCCCTTTCAGGCTGGCCAGGGTCTCTTATTTGGGGAAAGCATTGCCCAAGTCAGAAGCCTAGGCACCATCCTAGGTCCCTGCCTTCCCCATGTGCCCAGCCCAGTCTGTCACTGAGGTCTGTGGATTCTGTTTCTCATCTTTCACATTAACCTGGAGGAGCTCCTTGAACTCAGACCCTCATCATCTCTTGCCTGTAACAGATTCTGGTCTCCAGCTAGACTCCCTGCTCTAATCCACTTCTCTCATCTCCCAAAGCAGTGCCCCAGCTGTTCATGTTACCCCCATGTATTAGAGTCTGTGACCGTTCTCCATAGCCACGTCTATACTCCGTAAGCGACTAAACTGGGGAGTTCACCCTACCCCATGCTTAAGCTTCCCCCGCCACACCTTCACCTTCAGTTCCAACAGTAGAAACACTGGCTGGGTTTTTGCTTACGTTCTTCCCTCTGCCTCGAGTACTGGACCTTTCCCCTAGTCTTCCATCAAGTATCTTGCCCCTAGCAGATTGCTACTCATGCACCGGAGGCTTATAATGGAAAACAACCATCCTCTACTCTGTACCTCTCATGCGGTCACTGCTTTTAACTGTTTCATCTGGTTGCTTCTGGCCTCTGACTCCATGTTTCCAAATACACCCTCATGAAGCTTTCCCCCGCCAGGCACACACACATTGCCTGCCTTCATCCTTCTCTTCCTGAGCAGGAATCTAAGGCCAGTAGTCTGAACTCAGTCTCCACCTCCCTAATTCCCACTACAGCCCAAGGGGTAAATCCAGAAAGGATGACATTGGCTCAGGGAAGCGGGAGACCTGACAGAGGAGAGAGGGAGAGCCGTCCCAGGATGAGGGGAAGGAAGGCTTGGCTCAGGAGCCGTGATGTGCAGACAGCCTGGAGAGCTCAGGCCCCCGGGAGCAGGAGGAGCAGGGCTCTCAGACCTGTGTCTCCTCGGGGGAAGTGGAATGGACTTACTACAAACTTGACTCCCTTCCAGGAAAAAGTTGACTCAGTTAAGTCCAGGAAAAGTTGTATAACAATGAAGATTAGTCACTGTATACGGTTGACTCTACTGAGAGCAATATACAAAATGTCTTAAAAATAGAAGTACTAATTTCTGACTTGTTTTTAATGTTTTATGACTAACTTGAAAGAATGAGCAGAGAGGGTTAGAAGGGATGTCTGGAGGCTGGACTATTTCGTATCAAACGAAAGTCAGTGGATTACTAAAATTCTATCTCTGTTTCTCCTGTATTGGATCTTTTTCTTGATATCCTCTCTATTTCAGATGGAGCCTATTCTCTAGTTGTTTCCTGAGAAAAGAGACTGGGGAGATACTTTTGAAGCTTTGCCTCTGAAAATATCTGTCATCATACTTTACTGGTAATTGACCAAATACAGACTTCTTAATTAAAGTCCATTTTCCCTCAGAATTTTGAAGGCATTGCCACACTGTTCTCTTCCTGCATTGCTGTTAAGAGAGGTAGTGCCATTCATGATGATCTGTCTTCCTTCTCTGGAAGGTTTTGGAACCATTGTTCTCAAGTGTCATAATTGTGTATCTGACGTGTCTGTGTTCACACATGTGCTGGGTGTCGGAGACAGACTCTTTTGGTCTGGAATTCACATCCTTTGAGTTCATACCCTGGAAATTCGTCATATCATTTTGCTTTGATAATTCCCTCCCCTTCCTTCATTGGATCTCTTTCTGGACCTTGTATTAGTTTGTTATGGAGCCCGTGTGGCTACCAGTCCGCACCCCACCGGCCCCAGACTGTGCAAAAAGTGTCCACACTGCCAATGTGCCTGGCATCAGTGGGCACAGAGTTAGCACTCTAGTCTCTGTTTAATGAAGGAGTGACAACTTCTTTGAGCTCTGAACGTTTTTGGTGTGACTTTTGCACACTTACTGACTTTTTCCCCCTTTGTATCAGTAAATTAAGGTTTGTGGTGTTTTATGGGAATTGATAATGTGTATCAATAAACCCAAAGGAAACCTTTTTTTTTTTTTTTGCTGTCCTAACTTCTGCCATCAGTAAAAGGGTTTATTATTATTTTTTTTAACTTTTTATTTTTTATTGGAGTCTAGTTGATTAACAATGCTGTGATAGTTTCAGGTGAACAGCAAAATGATTAAGTTATATCGGTTGGCCAAAAAGTTTGTTTGGATGTTTCCACAAGATGTTATGGAAAAACCTGAATGAACTTTTGCCAACCCAGTACATATGTATCTATTGTTTTTCAGATTCTTTTCCCAATTAGGTTGTTACATAACACTGAGCAGAGTTCCCTGTGCTATAGAGTAGGTCCTTGTTGGTTATGTTTTAAGTATAGCAGTTGTACATGTCCATCCTCAACTAACTATGCCTCCCCCTACTTCGTAACCATAAAAATCTGTGAGTCTGTTTGTTTTGTAAATAAGCTCATTTGCATCATTTGAAAGAGGGCTTCTATGCCTAAGGAGACACTCACAGTTCAGTTCAGTTCAGTCCTTCAGTTGTGTCCGACTCTTTGCGACCCCGTGAATTGCAGCACGCCAGGCCTCCCTGTCCATCACCGTCTCCAGGAGTTCACTCAGACTCACGTCCATCGAGTCCGTGATGCCATCCAGCCATCTCGTCCTCAGTCGTCCCCTTCTCCTCCTGCCCCCAATCCCTCCCAGCATCAGAGTCTTTTCCAGTGAGTCAACTCTTCACATGAGGTGGCCAAAGTACTGGAGTTTCAGTTTTAGCATCATTCCTTCCAAAGAAATCCCAGGGTTGATCTCCTTCAGAATGGACTGGTTGGATCTCCTTGCAGTCCAAGGGACTCTCAAGAGTCTTCTCCAACACCACAGTTCAAAAGCATCAATTCTTCAGCGCTCAGCTTTCTTCACAGTCCAACTCTCACATCCATACATGACCACAGGAAAAACCATAGCCTTGACTAGGCGGACCTTAGTCGGCAAAGTAATGTCTCTGCTTTTGAATATACTATCCAGGTTGGTCATAACTTTTCTTCCAAGGAGTAAGCGTCTTTTAATTTCATGGCTGCAGTCACCATCTGCAGTGATTTTGGAGCCCCAAAAAATAAAGTCTGACACTGTTTCCACTGTTTCCCCATCTATTTCCCATGAAGTGATGGGACCGGATGCCATGATCTTCGTTTTCTGAATGTTGAGCTTTAAGCCAACTTTTTCGCTCTCCTCCTTCACTTTCATCAAGAGGCTTTTTAGCTCCTCCTCACTTTCTGCCATAAGGGTGGTGTCATCAGCATATCTGAGGTTATTGATATTTCTCCCGGCAATCTTGATTCCAGCTTGTGTTTCTTCCAGTCCAGCGTTTCTCATGATGTACTCTGCATATAAGTTAAATAAGCAGGGAGACAATATACAGCCTTGACGTACTCCTTTTCCTATTTGGAACCAGTCTGTTGTTCCATGTGCAGTTCTAACTGTTGCTTCCTGACCTGCATACAGATTTCTCAAGAGGCAGGTTAGGTGGTCTGGTATTCCCATCTCTTTCAGAATTTTCCACAGTTTATTGTGATCCACACAGTCAAAGGCTTTGGCATAGTCAATAAAGCAGAAATAGATGTTTTTCTGGAACTCTCTTGCTTTTTCCATGATCCAGCGGATGTTGGCAATTTGATCTCTGGTTCCTCTGCCTGTTCTAAAACCAGCTTGAACATCAGGGAGTTCACGGTTCACATATTGCTGAAGCCTGGCTTGGAGAATTTTGAGCATTACTTTACTAGCGTGTGAGATGAGTGCAATTGTGCGGTAGTTTGAGCATTCTTTGGCATTGCCTTTCTTTGGAATTGGAATGAAAACTGACCTTTTCCAGTCCTGTGGCCACTGCTGAGTTTTCCAAATTTGCTGGCATATTGAGTGCAGCACTTTCACAGCATCATCTTCCAGGATTTGAAACAGCTCAACTGGAATTCCATCACCTCCACTAGCTTTGTTCTTAGTGATGCTTTCTAAGGCCCACTTGACTTCACATTCCAAGATGTCTGGCTCTAGATTAGTGATCACATCCTCATGATTATCTGGGTCGTGAAGATCTTTTCTGTACAGTTCTTCTGTGTATTCTTGCCACCTCTTCTTAATATCTTCTGCTTCTGTTAGGTCCATACCATTTCTATCCTTTATCGAGCCCATCTTTGCATGAAATGTTCCCTTGGTATCTCCAATTCTCTTGAAGAGATCTCTAGTCTTTCCCATTCTGTTGTTTTCCTCTATCTCTTTGCATTGATTGCTGAAGAAGGCTTTCTTATCTCTTCTTGCTATTCTTTGGAACTCTGCATTCAGATGCTTATATCTTTTCTTTTCTCCTTTGCTTTTCGCCTCTCTTCTTTTCAGTGCTATTTGTAAGGCTTCTCCAGACAGCCATTTTGCTTTTTTGCATTTCTTTTCCATGGGGATGGTCTTGATCCCTGTCTCCTGTACAATGTCACGAACCTCATTCCATAGTTCATCAGGAACTCTGTCTATCAGATCTAGGCCCTTAAATCTATTTCTCACTTCCACTGTATAATCATAAGGGATTTGATTTAGGTCATACCTGAATGGTCTAGCGGTTTTCCCTACTTTCTTCAATTTAAGTCTGAATTTGGAAATAAGGAGTTCATGATCTGAGCCACAGTCAGCTCCTGGTCTTGTTTTTGTTGACTGTATAGAGCTTCTCCATCTTTGGCTGCAAAGAATATAATCAATCTGATTTCGGTGTTGACCATCTGGTGATGTCCATGTGTAGAGTCTTCTCTTGTGTTGCTGGAAGAGGGTGTTTGCTATGACCAGTGCATTTTCTTGGCAAAACTCTATTAGTCTTTGCCCTGCTTCATTCCGCATTCCAAGGCCAAATTTGCCTGTTACTCCAGGTGTTTCTTGACTTCCTACTTTAGCATTCCAGTCCCCTATAATGAAAAGGACATCTTTTTTGGGTGTTAGTTCTACAAGGTCTTGTAGGTCTTCATAAAACCGTTCAACTTCAGCTTCTTCAGCATTACTGGTTGGGGCATAGACTTGGATAACTGTGATATTGAATGGTTTGCCTTGGAAACGAACAGAGATCATTCTGTCGTTTTTGAGATTGCATCCAAGTACTGCATTTCGGACTCTTTTGTTGACCATGATGGCTACTCCATTTCTTCTGAGGGATTCCTGCCCGCAGTAGTAGATATAATGGTCATCTGAGTTAAATTCACCCATTCCAGTCCATTTTAGTTCGCTGATTCCTAGAATGTCGACGTTCACCCTTGCCATCTCTTGTTTGACCACTTCCAATTTGCCTTGATTCATGGACCTGACATTCCAGGTTCCTGTGCAATATTGTTCTTTACAGCATCGGATCTTGCTTCTATCACCAGTCACATGCACAACTGGGTATTGTTTTTGCTTTGGCTCCATCCCTTCATTCTTTCTGGAGTTATTTCTCCACTGATCTCCAGTAGCATATTGGGCACCTAACGACCTGGGGAGATTCTCTTTTGATATCCTATCATTTTGCCTTTTCATACTGTTCATGGGGTTCTCAAGGCAAGAATACTGAAGTGGCTTGCCATTCCCTTCTCCAGTGGACCACATTCTGTCAGACCTCTCCACCATGACCCGCCTGCCTTGGGTTGCCCCACAGGCATGGCTTGGTTTCATTGAGTTAGACAAGGCTGTGGTCCTAGTGTGATTAGATTGACTAGTTTTCTGCGAGTATGGTTTCAGTGTGTCTGCCCTCTGATGCCCTCTTGCAACACCTACCATCTTACACCTACCATCTTACTTGGGTTTCTCTTACCTTGGTCGTGGGTTGTCTCTTCACGGCTGCTCCAAAGCACACAGCATGGCAGTAATGCATCAGGGGTATTAAGGTACTTGAAGATTGAGAGACGAATGCAGTCATCCAGTGTTGGAAAAAGAAGAACTTGACACACACGTTCTTGTGGGTGGTTGTGGCTGCAACAGGGAGCCTTGGCTAAGGCTGACAGCAAGAGCTGTGTGTGCCCGTCAGGCTGACATCTGCCATTACAGCAAGAGGAGGCGCCAAGAGCAAGGATCTCTCTGTTTGCACAGAAAGCACCTCTAACATGGGGGTTACCCAGCTCAGATCTGGTCATTCTGTTTTATTTTTGGAGTTAGTACAGTTATGAATCTGAAGTTTGGGCATAGAACACTTAGTTATCACAGCTCCTCTAGATGGCTCTGAATGTACTTCCCAGTTGGCAGTCTATGACTTGGGTCTGGGATGGCTCAGGGAGAGGAGGACAGGAGAGGGCACAGAGGGATGAGGGCACAAGTGTGGAAGAGAACCTGAATGTTGGAGAGGAGGCTCTGAGTGACCTTCCTAACTGGGCAGCTGTCCTGCTTTGCCTTCCTTTCCTCTAAGGCCATCCTTTGGTATCCAAGGGGCACTGGTTCCAGGGCACACACAGCCCCCTCCTACCCCCAGAATACCAAAGTCTAGGATACTCAATCTGTTACATAAAATGGCATAGAATTTGCATATAACCTACCCACATGCTCCCATATACTTTAAATCATCTCCAGATTACTTATACCACTTAATAATGTAAATGCTGCGTAGTTGCCAGCATGGGGCAAATTAAAGTTTTGCTTATTGGAACTTTTTTCTGGAAGTTTTTCCAGATATTTTCATCTGTAGTTGGTTCAATCTGCCGATGTGGAACCTGTGGATATGAAGAGCCAACTGTCCTGCATTTTTTTTATTAGTGGTGCAGAAAGCTGGTCACAGAGCACTGCTGAGTCCCAGTGGGAGGTGCAGGGAGGAAGTTCTGGGCAGAGTTAAGAGGAGCTGGTAATAAAACCTTTATCTCCTGTAAGTCAGTGGAAACCATCAGCCATTTGCCAGCAGAATTTCCCATCCCTGAGTGAACAGTGATGTTGGCGTAGAGATGAAACAAGCGGTAGTTCTGCAAGGTTAATACAGAGGGTTGGGCTAGGCCTTGTGTAACAAAGACAAAACATATAACAGGAGCTGTACTGGTTTCCTGGGACTGCCGTAGCAAATGACGACAAACGGGGGGGCTGAAAACAGCAGACGTTTTTTCTCCCACAGTTCTGGAAGCTACAAGTCTGAAATCAAGGTGTCAATAAGGCTGAGCTCTCTCTGACGGCCTCTTCCTTTCTTCTGGCAGCTGTGGCCAATCATGTAGTTTCCTGACCTCGATCCTGTGGCATTCTGTCTAGGTATCTCTTTCCTTACAAGGACACCAGTCATCTTGGATTTCAGTTCAGTTCAGTCACTCAGTCGTGTCTGACTCTGTGACCCCATGAATCGCAGCATGCCAGGCCTCCCTGTCCATCACCAACTCTCGGAGTTCACTCAAACAAGTCTATCAAATCGGTGATGCCATCCAGCCATCTCATCCTCTGTCGTCCCCTTCTCCTCCTGCCCCCAATCCCTCCCAGCATCAGAGTTTTTTCCAAAGAGTCAACTCTTCACATGAGGTGGCAAAAGTACTGGAGTTTCAGCGTTAGCATCAGTCCTTCCAATGAACACCCAGGACTGATCTCCTTTAGGATGGACTGGTTGGATCTCCTTGCAGTCCAAGGGACTCTCAAGAGTCTTCAACACCACAGTTCAAAAACATCAATTCTTCGTTGCTCAGCTTTCTTCACAGTCCAACTCTCAAATCCATACATGACTACTGGAAAAACCATAGTCTTGACTAAACGGACCTTTGTTGGCAAAGTAATGTCTCTGCTTTTGAATATCCTATCTAGGTTGGTCATAACTTTCCTTCCAAGGAGTAAGTGTCTTTTAATTTAATGGCTGCAGTCACCATCTGCAGTGATTTTGGAGCCCCCAAAATAAAGTCTGTTTCCACTGTTTCCCCATCTATTTCCCATGAAGTGATGGGACCAGATGCCATGATCTTAGTTTTCTGAATGTTGAGCTTTAAGCCAACTTTTTCACTCTCCTCTTTCACTTTCATCAAGAGGCTCTTTAGTTCCTCCTCACTTTCTGCCATAAGGGTGGTGTCATCAGCATATCTGAGGTTATTGATATTTCTCCCAGCAATCTTGATTCCAGCTTGTGCTTCTTCCAGCCCAGTATTTCTCATGATGTACTCTGCATGTAAGTTAAATAAGCAGGGTGACAATATACAGCTTTGACGTACTCCTTTTCTTATTTGGAACCAGTCTGCTGTTCCATGTCCAGTTCTAACTGTTGCTTCCTGACCTTCATATAGGTTTCTCAAGAGGTGGTCTGGTATTCCCATCTCTTGAAGAATTTTCCACAGTTTATTGTGATCCACACAGTCAAAGGCTTTGGCATAGTCAATAAAGCAGAAATAGATGTTTTTCTGGAACTCTCTTGCTTTTTCCATGATCCAGCGGATGTTGGCAATCTGATCTCTGGTTCCTCTGCTTTTTCTAAAACCAGCTTGAACATCAGGAAGTTCAGGGTTCATGTATTGCTGAAGCCTGGCTTGGAGAATTTTGAGCATTACTTGCGTGTGAGATTAGTACAATTGTGGAGTAGTTTGGCATTGCCTTTCTTTGGGATTGGAATGAAAACTGACCTTTTCCAGTCCTGTGGCCACTGCTGAGATTTAGGGTCACTCAAATCTGGTTTGCTCTCATCTTGACTAATTACGTCTGCAAAGAGCCTATTCCCAAATAAGGTCACATTCTGAGGTTCTGGGTGGACATAATTTGGGGGATACTGTTCACCCCAGTACCATAGCTTAAATAAACTAGAAATAAAAGACGTGTTATCGTCTCTCATAGAAGAGTTCCAAGACAAGCCGTTTGAGGGCCCCAGATGAGAGTATCCGGAGCCCAGCGGCTGCCTATCTGATCACCCTGTCATGTTCAGCACATGCCTTCTACTCATGGTCTGTGAAGACTGCCTAAGTTCCAGCCATCTCATTTGCCTCCTACCTGCAGGAAAGAGAAAGAGAGGATGAAGAGTTTACAGAGGCACATGCCATGTGTTCTTTGAGAAACAGTCCATTGTTTTGGTTTGTGTTATATCAGATGAAACTGTCAGATGCACGGTCAGCTGAAAAGGAGGCTGGGGATGTAACCTTTTTTCAGACAGCTTTGTGTCCTGCTAATCCTTGGAAGTTCTCTTTCTGAGAAAAAGAGAGTCAATGGGTATTAAGTAGGCAACTAGCAATCTTCCACAGTCAGGGTGGGTTGTCTTTATTTCCCCATGATATGTAAGAAGTAGTTTCTTAAGTATATCTCCAAAACCTACTGTGCTTATTAAATGATTTTCTAAATGTCTTGATTATTCTCTTAAAAAGTGACCTAGGTTCGTAGGAACCAGAGATGACTGAAGAACTCCAAAGATGACTTAAAAAAATAAATAAGATGCAGGCTGTTGGTTACCTGAGAAGCTCAAGGGAAGTGATGGTGCTTCACATCTGCCCCTTTGCAAGCACACAGCCAAGCCTCCCATCCCTGCCTAGGCTGCCCGCGTCCACAGAGAGGTGCTCTCCTCTCCCGCATGCGCATCCGGGTGTCACGGAGTCTCCTCCTCGCTGGTCTTCCAGATGCATTCTCCATGCTCCCTCCTGTGGGGGCTTTTCGAAAAAAGTTAGGGTTTCTTGCAACGTTTTCTTAAGTCTGGATGCTATCAGATAAAACGAAATGGGAGACATGGCGGTCACTAAGAATAACATCCTTGGTCCCGTAGAAAGCCTGAGGGAGGCTGGGAGAAGGCTGGGAGAGGAGCGTTTTCTGCTTCTGTCGCCTCGCTTGTGCCTGGTGCCGTGAGTCGTCTTCTTGCTGACGCAGATCTCTGACTCGCTTTGCTGCTCTCTTGGTAGTCCGTTCCCACTGAGGGGAGCCTCCTGCCTGTGCAGGTCGTGGTCCTCTCAAGCTTTTCCTCACAGCTGTCTTCTCTTTCGCTGTCACTGCCCACCCCTCCCACCCCGCAATGGACTTCCCCAGCTCTGTGGTAAAGAATCCTCGTGCAGTGCTGGAGCTGTGGGAGAGATGCGTTCAGTCCCTGGATGAATCAGAAGATCCCCTGGAGGAGGAAATGGCACCTCACTCCAGTGTTCTTGCCCGGCGGGCTACCGTCCATAGGGTGGCAGGGTGAAACATGAGTGAAGCAACTTAGCATGCACGTGCATGCACACACGCGCGTGGGAGGGGCTTAGTCACGTCTCAGCTCGAACCCAGAGCTTGGTGTGGGTAGAGGGGTGACACGGGAGCTGGGACCACAGATGGAGACAATGCACAGGCCAGAGGGCACTGCCGTCCTCAGGCTCCTGCCCTGAGCCCACCCTCGCGCCTCTGCACCTTCCTGTGAATGCCTGCTCTTGCAGCACGAAGTCCTACCGACCCAACAGCAGGGCCTGATGCTGGACGGCCTCCTCCTGAGCACTTCTAGCCGGCCGTATATGCATGCCCAGTCGTGCCCGACTCTTGTGACCCCATGGACTGTGGCCCACCAGGCTCCTCTGTACATGAGATTTTCCAGGCAAGAATGCTGGAGTGGGGTGCCATTTCCTCCTCTAGGGGATCTTCTGACCCACCCAGGGATTGAACCGGAGTCTCCTGCAATGCAGGCAGGTTCGTCGCCGCTGAGCCACCAGGGAAGCCCTCTAGTCCAAGACTCCATTCCTTTCCTCGAGAGGAGAGCTGACAGTTTCTCTGATTGTCTGCACACTTCACAGTGGACGGTTGCTTATAAAACTCAAGAAGGCTGGGGTATAATTTCCACACCGCCACATCTCACCAGTTGTGTTAGTTTCATAACAGTGACTATGCAGGACTAAAGCCAATGCTTTTTCCTCCCGGCGATCTTGCCTATTTTTCTGACAAAAATAAACTTTCTCCCTCGCATGTCCGTTTAAGTTTCCCACCAGTCACCCACACTGCTCTCATTTGCAATAGCTGGTCCCTTCCTACTAATGACAGCCCTTGGGGCCAGAAGTTGTGTCCAGAGACTGAGATCGCATTGCCAGCTGGGTGGTGCCACTACAGTACTGTCTGATGGCTCTTACCGAGTTTAATTATGTTGAAATGTTTTGTCTTCCCAGGGCTTAGAGGGAGGAACAGGCTAGAGTAAGATGTTTAACTTCTTTTTGAAACAAGTCAACTTGAAAAGTATTGGGCGAGGCAGGGGAGAGTGATAGAACTTGCTTTTCCCAGTGTTGGGAGACACCATCTCTCTGCTTATTGGCAGAGAGGAGTCATTTAAACCAACTTGCGTAATTTGTTTGTTTATTGGGGCAGGTTGGAAAATGTATTCAGGGAAATCATGTATCTTTATACCAGTTAGCCTCTGAGTAAATATTTATGAATTGCTTACCATTCTGTTAGGCAGTAACATACATTTAAAAAGTATATCAGCTGTCCCAAATCCACATTGAAAATGAGGGAACAAATACAGTTCTAAAATATGAAAACCATAATGCTGACAAACAGATGAAGGTATAATTAGCCTGAAAAACCCCAGGCTTAGAAGTTTTTTTTTTTTTTTCTTTTTCCAGCTTTTAGAGCACCATTAAAACATTCAGTTCAGTTCAGTTCAGTCGCTCAGTCGAGTCCGACTCTTTGTAACCCCATGAATCGCAGCATACCAGGCCTCCCTGTCCATCACCAATTCCCAGAGTTTATCCAAACACATGTCCATTGAGTTGGTGATGCCATCTAGCCATCTCATCCTGTTGTCCCCTTCTCCTCCTGCCCCCAGTCCCTCCCAGCATCAGGGTCTTTCCAGTGAGTCAATTCTCCATGAGGTGGCCAAAGAATTGGAGTTTCAGCTTCAGCATCAGTCCTTCCAGTGAACACCCAGGACTGATCTCCTTTAGGATGGACTGGTTGGATCTCCTTGCAGTCCAAGGGATTCTCAAGAGTCCTCCAAAACCACAGTTCAAAAGCATCTATTCTTCAACACTCAGCTTTCTTCACAGTCCAACTCTCACATCCATACATGACCACTGGAAAAACCATAGCCTTCACTAGAGCTTCCCTGGTAGCTCAGAGGTTAAAGCGGCTGCCTGCAATGTGGGAGATCCAGGTTCGATCCCTGGATTGGGAAGATCCCCTGGAGAAGGAAATGGTAACCCACTCCAGTATTCTTGCCTGGAGAATCCTGTGGGCAGAGGAGCCTGGTGGACTACAGTCCACGGGGTCACAAAGAGTCGGACACGACTGAGTGACTTCACTCACTCACTCACT
>SJYX01015902.1:0-13414 GCA_006410675.1 Oreotragus oreotragus
CACACACATAATAAAAGTAAAAGTAATGAAAGTTGGGCTCCCTTTGCGGCTCATTGATAAACAAGCCATCTGCAATGCAGGGGACATAGGTTCAATCCCTGATCCAGGAAGATCCCACATGCCGCAGAGCAACTAAGCATGTGCACCACAGCCACTGGGTGTGTGCTCTAGAGCCTGGGAGCTGCAATGAATGAAGTCTGAGAGCCCGAGAGCCCACGCTTTGCAACAAGAGAGGCCACCACAGTGAGAAGCCTGTGTACCACAAGGAAGACCCCCACTCGCAACAACAAAGACCCAGTACAGCCAAAAATAAATAAATAAAATGATTTTAAAAGAAAGTAATGAAACCTGCCAGAACATTCCCCCTCCCCACCCCACCACCAATCCAGCGGACTCTTAGATGACGTTATTTGAGGGAGTACATTATTCTTTGCATTTTCTCAATTTCTCAGGACAACCACGATAGTCCTATTCGTCAATGTTTTAATTTTATACAATTTCTAAAAGTTACTTTCCATTTACTGTTACTGAGAAATATTGGCTATATTCCCCATTTTGTTCAATACATCCTTGAGCCTCTCTTATACTCAATAGTTTATACCGGCCACCCCCACCCCTGTAACCTCCCCCTTCCCACTGGTAACCACTAGTTTGTTCTCTATATGGTATATTTGAGTCTACTTCTGCTACGTTATTGTATTTACTAGTTGTAATTTTTTAGATTCCACATATGAGTGGCATCATACAGGCTGCAAACCTGTTCTGCCTCAGAAGGGCAGGAGCTGATAGTGTGGCATCAGGGACCTACGTGTAGGCCCTACGGCAAGAGACTAACAAGCAGGACCCTAATGCCTTTCTTGAGGAGACCAGGCCCTTGGGTCCACTCAGCAATGGTGACAGATGTCAGCACCAAACATAGGGCCCTACCCTGGAAGGCAGTTAGACATTTGCTCAGTGGCCTGTCCTTCACGTACATCCTCCAGTTCCACAAACCTATCATTCCATCTCCCGTTTCTCCTCAGAGCCTTCATCCTCTGGAGCTGTCTACCCAGATCTTCCAGCAACCAGGACTTCCTTTCTTAAAAAGAGTAGATGAAAGAAAAGATTTGTCTTGTTCATATGTCTGAAAGTAGCATGAATTTTAACCTGTTCCTGGAATAAATTCTGGAACATTCGAATTGGGAGTAGCACTGGGATCAGGGTAGGGGAGGTTCCAACTGGGAAAGTCAGAGTGATGAAAGTCACAGCCAGCAGCTCTGTTTGGTTCTTCTGAGTACGGCCCAGGCAGTGGGACTGACAGCACAATGTTCTCAATAACAGCCTTGACAATAACGTGATTTGTTTCCCTTTTGGAGCTGAAAAGGGCATCTCAGCCTGCAAAGGGGAGCTTTCTTCTGAACCCGTGTGATGGCAGAGCCGATGTCAGCCTCAGACTAGGAAAAGAAGACATTAATGGGGGTGGACTCGAACTGAAATACCGTCCGGTCATCACACTCACCCAAACAATACATGTTTCATTTTGTATTCTGGAGGAACGTCTCTTCAGTGTTTTCACGGGTAGGATTTCAGACTAAGATGTTCATCTTTTCTAACCACCAGATTGAAACTGAATATTGCCTCATTCCACAGGGGTATAATGGCTTTGTTTATTTCTGTAATTCACAGCAGAAATGAAGTCCTGAAGCCTGACCCAAGCCAGCTGACATTTTTAGGCCCTGGACTGAGACATACCAAATGGTTTTCCTTTCTTCATGCTTTTCTGGATTCTTTTGGTGAATTGGGTGGATGTAAAGTAAGCCTCGGTGCTTTTTCAGCAGAGAAAACTGGAAGCAAAGGCATTTCTGCCGTTAAGAATAATGGCTGCAGTTAGCTAGCAGTTAATCAGGATGGTAAGTGATTGCAGATCTGGAACGCTACAGACAGAAACAAATGAGGGTTCTGATGCTTTCTCCGTTGGTGAAAGGCACAGATTAAGCGCAACACTGGCCAAAGCCGGGCTCTAGTACTATAGGGAAACAGTGAGTCATCAAAGTCATTTCAGTCCCTGCCCTGACTGAAATTACAGGAATGCAAGAGCAGGGTGCCCACAGGCACACACATGCACACACCTGCAGTAGCTAGCACAGTCTCCAAGGCATGCTTGGGTGTACACGTTCATTTACAAATCAATGGCTTGAATTCAGATTGCAGTTGGCAATGTAAATTAGACCCTGGAGGCTACATAAATTCTTGGGCTGACAGATCTCACCATCCCTTTGCTTCTTCAGACAACTGTAGGATTTGTCCACCTTCTGTAACATTGTTTCTGTGGACAAATGGATTGATCCCCATGGTCCTGATAGCAAATTCCAGAAGCTTCATGTCACCACCCCGCTGGAGAGAATGTCCCCTCCTCTCTCCTTTTACTGGGATTCTGCTTTCTTAAGTGCTCCTGTGGGGGTGGGGCAATATACCTGACTCTGGGTGGGAGTAATCCGGGAGGTTAGGCACTTATTAGTCCTGGGGTCTTAGGCAACACCTTCTTTTTAAAAATTTTATTTTTAATTGGAGGATTATTGCGTTACAGTATAGCACTGATTTCTACCAAACATCAACACGAATCAGCCGTAGGTGTACCCATGTCCCCTCCCACTTGAACATCCCTTCCACCTCCCTCCCCATGCCACCCCTCTAGGCTGTCACAGAGCCCTGGTGGTTTGAGTTCCCTGAGTCATACAGCAAATTCCCATTGGCTGTCTATTTTGCATATGGTAATGTATGTTTCCTTGTTACTCTCTCCACACCTCCCACCCTTTCTGTCTCCCCTCCCTGCAAGGTGGCAACACCTTCATGAAGAGTCCTTCAGCCCTCAGGGATCTTTTGAATCTCAGTTTCCACATCCAGAAAATGGGAACAATAGTAGCACAGAAGCTCCCCTCAGGGGGTTGTTGTGAAGATAAGAAGATGGGGTCTGAGAAAGCACCTAACATGATTCACTATCCCAAAGTGGGCATTCAGTAAACCACTGAATCTGGATCTGTGAGAGGAAGGGATGGCATGTACAAAAATTTAAACAAGTACAAATACATCGAATGCAATGTATTGGAGTTATGGGGAGATGAGGTCATTTGTGGACTCGCAGATAAATTTATCCAGGGAGATTCTGAAACTTCTGCATGGATGCCTGTCTCCAGGATGTATCTCTTAGCAGGGCCTGGCTTTTGAGGTTCTTTGGAAGGAAAGATGCTAAAGCTGAAACTCCAGTACTTTGGCCACCTCATGCGAAGAGTTGACTCATTAGAAAAGACTCTGATGCTAGGAGGGATTGGGGGCAGGAGGAGAAGGGGACGACTGAGGATGAGATGGCTGGATGGCATCACGGACTCGATGGACGTGAGTGAGTGAACTCCGAGAGATGGTGATGAACAGGGAGGCCTGGCATGCTGCGATTCATGGGGTCACAAAGAGCCGGACACGACTGAGCGACTGAACTGAACTGAACTGAACTGTAGTGATGTGGGCTTGGTCAGGACTTCCATGTGAGGCTCTTGGCTCTGCTTCTGTTCCCACTGATAAGAAGGAGCTCAGCCCCACCCATGTAGGGCTGTAAGATTTATCAAGCAAGACAGAATGCTCAGCTAAATGTGAATTTCAAAGAGACAATACAAAATTGTTTAGTATAAGTATGTCCCATGCAATATGGGGGGGGCGGTGTGTGTGTGCATGTTCAACTCTTTGCAGTCCTATGGACTGTAGCCTGCAAGGCTCCACTGTCCATGGGATTCTCCAGGCAAGAATAAGGGTTGCCATTTCCTCCTCCTGGGGATCTTTCTGACCCAGAGATCAAACCTGCGTCTCCCGCATTGGCAGGCAGATTCTTTCCTACTGAGGCACCTGGGGAGTCCTATTTGGGATGTACTTTTACTTAAAAAAAAAAAATCCATTATTAATCTGAGATTGAAATTGAACTGAGTGACTTGTGTCATATTTGGAGACCCTACCCCTGTCACCCAGAATCTCAAGGGACTAAACGCAGAAGTCAAGTCAACAGGATACTCCACACTGACCTGTTTGTTGGGAAGAGAAATTAACTACACCCTGGATAGTTGGATAGATTCAGGAAAAATGGTGAGAGCAGTGCTGAGGGACAAGAAGGATTTCTGTTGTCAAAAAAAAGTATCTAGGACTTCCCGGGTGGTCCAATGACTAAGACTCTGGGATCCCAATGCAGGGGGCCCGGGTTTGATCCCTGACTAGAGAACTAAATCCTGCATGCCCCAACTAAGAGTTCGCATATCACAACTAAAAGATTCTGCACGCCACAATTAAATAAGACTCACTGCAGCCAAATAAATAGATAAATATTAAGGGGAAAGGCTCTGTCACCTTCCCTCTCCTCAGTTCTCCTCTGTGGATCTGGAACTTTCCGTGAATGAACACCGAGATTGATGCCCCTGGACTGTGTAGCTTTGGGATTCAGCCCCAGAGGGAGAATGCTTGCCTGTCCCGGATATGGATCTGAGAGTAATTACACGTGACCTTAGGCCAGGGTTTCTCTAGATTCTAATCAGTCCTCTGCCTCAGAGTCAAGCTTTAGAGCATGGAATCCACTGCTCCCCTCAGCACCCACCATCTTTATGCTTTCCTATTGGAGAAGGCAATGACACCCCACTCCAGTACTCTTGCCTGGAAATTCCCATGGATGGAGGAGCTTGGTGGGCTGCTGTCCATGGGGTCGCACAGAGTCAGACACGACTAAAGTGACTTAGCAGCAGCAATGGAGACACAGGGTCCTGTGTTTCCTTGGTCCTGTGTTCTGAGGGGATGGAACTTGGTAAATTCTTAGGACAACAACATGGCTTGAAGAGAAAGATCTGAGGAGGCAAAGAAAACCTTGAAAACATAAAAATAATTGTATTAACTGACAGAAGCTTGGAGGGAGGTGATCTTAGAAGAATGAAAAAGCACTAGCTTCTTAACCTTACATAGTGGGGGATGAATCAGTGCTATTGAAAGCTGGTGGGACAAGACACAACTACATAATTTTGAGTTATACACATAACTAACAGAAATATTTTAAAAAGAATAATAAAACTAACCAAACTCAAGAAATGGGAAGTAATGCAAGAAAGGCAGAGAGAGTGAAGAGGTATTTACTCTTTTTGTTTTATTTTTTTAGAATAGAAAGTTAAAAAAAAATTAAAAGTTTATAAATAAAGGCATATTACCTATCAGTCAGCTTTCAGTTGGTTATAATGAGATAACGAATAATGCCTGAAACAATGGTTTATTGTTTCGCTTTTATCTCATGACTGTGGCTGCCAGCCTCTGAAATGGCCTCTGACTAACCCTGGCTCTTGGAATGCATATGCTTGTGTAGTCCCCTCCCATTTGGTACTGAGAATTGCTCTATGTGACCAATATAGTACTAGAACAGTGATGAGATGCAACTTCTGAAATTAGGCTATAAAAGACACTGTGACTTCCATCATGGGCACGGGGCATGTGTCGCTCTTTCTTGGATCCCTTGCTTTGAAGGAAATCAGTTGCCATGCTGAACAGCTCCCTAGAGAGGTGCCCGTGGTGAGGAGTGGAGACACAGCTCCTACAGATAGCCACATGAGTTGGTCCTCTTGGGAACAGATCTGCCAGCACCACTCAGGTCTTCAGATTGCCCCGCACCAACTTGGCTGCTTAACAGCAGCCTCATGAGACTGAACTGGTGTTGCCCCACTAGATTACTACCAGATTCCCGAGGCTCAAAAATTTTGTGAGACAGTAGTACCTACGTTGCTCTAACCCTCTGANCACCACTCAGGTCTTCAGATTGCCCCGCACCAACTTGGCTGCTTAACAGCAGCCTCATGAGACTGAACTGGTGTTGCCCCACTAGATTACTACCAGATTCCCGAGGCTCAAAAATTTTGTGAGACAGTAGTACCTACGTTGCTCTAACCCTCTGAGAAGGTGACTGTACTTGGAGATAAGGTCTTTAAAGTGTTGTTGTTTAGTCGGTAAGTGGTGTGTGATTCTTTTGCCACCCCATGGACTGTAACCCTCCAGGTTCCTTTGTCTACAGGATTTCCCAGGCAAGAATACTCGAATGGGTTGCCATTTCCTTCTCCAGAGGATCTTCCCAACCAAGGGATCCAACCTATGTCTCCTTCACTGCAAGTGGATTCTTTACTGCTAAGCCACTGGGGAAGCCCTCTAAGTAGATACAGTACCTACTAAAAATACTTACTTGAAATTAAAATTTAAAGTGGGGGAGGGAGTGTAAGACTTCTATTTTGAAATAAGTCATTACTGGGGAGACACTTGGAGAGTCACTAGTTATTTATGGAGAGTGAAGTGAGGGTAAGGCAGGAGAAGTGAGATGCTTAGATGTTTCGTTTAGATCCTGTTAGTTACTTTTAAAAATAAGACAAACTTCTGCTTCCATTTCCCCCACTATTTGCTCACCAAGGACAACTAAACTCCCTGGACATTCTATTTAAAACAAAGCTTAGGTGATACTGAAAGATAGAGAGACATAGACAGACTGGCTAGGCATCTAGGGACCTGAGAAATGACATGCTCAGGAGTTCCCTGAGTTCTCTTTTTACCTCATATACCCCAGACTTGGAGCTGAAGAAGCCAGTGACAGAAAAAATTTTCACTTATTGAGGTATGAACAGTTGTTCTGGTTTATATGTGATTTGGCTTGAACATTATGCTAGCTGCAACAGCCTGTCTTTTGGCCTGTCAAACACACGTTGCACATTGGCTTTAACCATTAAAGAAAAGAATGTCGTTAAAAATCAAAATGGGGTACCTGTGGTTTGAGCATTCAAAGCGAAACTGGGTTGCCATTGTGGATGTGGTTTCAGGCACGTTCCTCATCTCTGAGAGCTTGACTCTTCTGAACTGAATCAGACTCAAGGACACCATCAACTGTTCTCAAAACAATACCCTTGTTTTGAGTATGATCACAAGCTCTCCCCTTGTAATTATGCCACCATTTCAGACCCTAGCCAATTCTCACTATTGCACAGCACCCTTACTTCTTGCAGTTGTCCTCTTGAAAAGGGCTTCCCTGACAGCTCAGTAGGTACAGAATCTGCTTGCAATGCAGGAGATCCCAGTTCAATTCCTGGGCTGGGAAGATTTGCTAGAGACGGGATAGACTACCCACTCCAGTATTCTTGGGCTTCCCTTGTGGCTCAGCTGATAAAGAATCTGCCTGCAATGCGGGAGACCTGGGTTCAATCCCTAGGTTGGGAAGATCCCCTGGAGAAGGCAAAGGCTACTCACTCCAGTATCCTGGCCTGGAGAATTCCATGGAGTATATAGTCCATGGGGTCAGAAAGTCAGACACGACTGAGCGACTTTCATTCTTGATAAATAACTCATGTAACTAACTGTAACCTTGTGGGTTTTGGCTGAGTAAGCCTCCCCCATTTTGTAGTACAATGGAACATACAATTTAAGCATTTCTTGAATCTGTGTCTCATGGGCTGTGACACCTTGCAATGCAGGGGACTCGGGTTTGATCCCTGGTAGGGGAACTAAGATCCCCCATACCTCAGGGCAACTAAGCCCACGTGCCATAACTATGGAGCCCACACAGTCTGGAGCCCAAAGCAGCCAAATATATAAATGTTTTAAAAATATACTCAATTTGGATCAAATAAAACACTTGTGTGTCCATTATAGATTGTTTATTGACTATTTCTGTCAATACCAGCAACCCAGAAAGTACAACAGGAGCAGACCAAAAAAAAAAAAAAACCTTAGAAAAGTCGATTTTCTCTAGTCTAAGGAAGAGGAAAGAAGCAATCAGACCAGAAAGACAGAAATGTTTAGATAATAACTGCTTTTTCAGTGGAAAACCATAGGAAAACTGCCACCCATGCCAGTGATGACCAAGTGGAGAACCATACTTTGACCTTTGTGAGGTTGTACCAAGGTGCTCCGAAACACCCACTAGGGCATGGTCAGCGAAAGACAAGTAGGGCATTTTTACCTCTCGTGGTCTGTAAGAATCTCCCTATCTAAAATTTATATGGAAAGAAAACTAATTTAGGATAACTAAAACTGTTTTGAAATATAAGAATGAAATGAAGAAATTGGTCTACTGGATTTCAAGACATTATATAGCTACAGTATAATTTGGCCAACTGATACGGAGAACCAGTCATTGGAAAAGACCCTGATTCTGGGAAAGATTGAGAATAGGAGGAGAAAGGGATGACAGAGGATGAGATGGTTGGATGGCATCACCAACTCAATGGATATGAGTTTGAGCAAACTCTGGGAGATAGTGAAGGACAGGGGAGTTTGGCATGCTACAGTTCACAGAGTCACAAAGAGTCAGATACAACTTGGTGACTGAACAACAGTAGTTACTATAGCTACAGTAATTAAGNGGTTGGATGGCATCACCAACTCAATGGATATGAGTTTGAGCAAACTCTGGGAGATAGTGAAGGACAGGGGAGTTTGGCATGCTACAGTTCACAGAGTCACAAAGAGTCAGATACAACTTGGTGACTGAACAACAGTAGTTACTATAGCTACAGTAATTAAGATTGTGCGACATTGGTGGGAGAACAGACGCACGGATCAACGGGACACAACAGAGACCCTACAAACAGACCCAAACAAATATAGCCTATTTATATTTGACAAAAAGTGTCCCAAGAAAGGGAAGAAAAGAGAAAAGTGTGGTTTTAGTGCAAATTGGACACCCACAGGGAAAGAATGAAACTCAACCTAAGTCTCACATTTTATAAAAGTTAACTCAAAATGGATCATGAACATGTAAAATGTATGATTGTAAAACTGCTAGAAAAAAACCATACAAGAATATTTTCAGGATCCAGGGTGAAGAGTTATTGGACAAGACACCAAAAGTACAATCTATAAAGGGAAAAACTGATAAATATAGAAAGTTTAAAAAATTTCAATCTGTGAAAAACTCTCTTAAGAGGAAGAAAAGGTAAGCTATATATTGGGAGAACATATTTAAAAATCACATATCTGTCAAAGGACTGGTGTCTAGTCTATACAAAGAATGTTCAAAAACAAATAGTGAAAAACCAGACAATCCAATTAGAAAGTGGACAAAAGATATGAAGACATATTTCATCAAGGAGAATATACAAATATCAATAAGCACATGAAGAAATGTTCAACATCATTGTCCATAAGGGCAATTTAAATTATAACCACAATATTTCTACTCACCCAGTAAAATGCCTAAAATAAAAAATAGCAACAACACCTGCTGATGGCAAGGATGTAGAGAAACTGGATGACTCATACATTGCTGGTGGGCATGTAAAATGGTACAGCCATGGGAAACAGTTTGTCAGTTCCTTAAAAAACAGACACACTACAATCAAATGACACCCCAACTGTATTTCTAGGAATTTATCCTAGAGCAATGAAGAATTCTGTTTACACAGAAATCTATACATGAATGTTTATAGCAGCTTTATTTGTAACAGCCCCAAAGAGGAAACAACCCAGATGTACTTAAATGGGTGAATGGTTAAACAAATGGTGATACACTGATCCCTTGGAACACCACTCAGGAAAAAGAACAGATTATCAGTACACGTGACAAACTGGATGAGTCTCCAGAGTATTGCGCTGAATGAAAAAAACCAGTTCCCAAAGGTTATATCCTGTTGATTCCAATTATGACAAAATTTTAAAAATGGAGACCAGATTCACAGTTGCTAGGGATTATGGGAAAGGTGAGAGGAATGTGGATGTGGCTATAAAAGGGAAATATGAGGGATCCTTTTGATATTAGAAATGATCTGTATCTTGGCTGAACTGATGCCAACAGCCTGATTGTAATAGTGTATTGGTTGGCCAAAAAGTTCCTTCAGGTTTTCCCGTAGCTTCTTATGGAAAAATCCAAACAAACTTTTTGGCCAACCAATACTATGGTTGGAGGAAACTGGGTAGAGAGTAGAGGCAATCTTTCTATATTATTTCTTAGAATTGCTTGTGAATCTACAATTGTCTCAAATGTTTAATGAAAAAAATCATACTTCAGTTATAAGGAAAACTGAAACAAGCTAAAATAAACAACATACTGGGAAAATACATTTAGCATACATTACAAGGTGTTAATATTATATTGTAACATGATCTTTATGTCATATTGACAACAGACAACTTACTAGAAAAATAAGCAAAAGCTACAAACAAGTGATTCTCAAACTAAGAAATGCAATGTCTGGTAAGTAATATGACTTGGGTTTCATTTGCTTCCTTTTTAGCACCCCTTTCCACTCTTACAACACTATAAATTGCATAGGAAGTTATATGATCATCTCACTGATAAATTACTAAAAAGATTTTTTAACTTTCACAGTGAAAGAAAAATGAGAAACCAAGGTATTGTTTTCCCCTATCAGCTTGTTGATGGAGAAGGAAATAGCATCTCACTCTGGTATTCTTGCCTAGAGAATCCCGGGGACAGAGGAGCCTGGCGAGCTGCTGTCCATGGGGTCACAGAGTCGGACACGACTGAAGCGACTTAGCATGCATGCATCAGCTTGTTGAAGGATATAAGTTTGCTAATTCTCACTGTGGGCAGAGGTATGGGAAAGGTGGATCTCATGTTTTGTTGGTCAGAGTATAAATTTGTTTGGTTCTCTTGAGATTCATTTGTCAACATGTCAAACCCTTTAAAAAAATACATTCTGTATATGGCGCTGTCTCATTTCTTTTCATGCCTGAGTAATCCTCCATTGCATCCATGTACCACATCTTTATCCATTTGTCTGTTGATGGACATCTAGGTGGACCTAGAGATTGTCATTTTGAGTGAAGTAAGTCTGAAAGAGAAAAACAAAAATCATATAGTATCACTTATATGTGGAATCTAAAAAAATGGTAGAGGTGAAGTTGTTTGCAAAGCAGAGGCACAGATGTAGAATATAAATTTATGGTTACCAAGGAGGAAGGAGGGGGTAGGATGAATTGGGAGATTGACATATGTACACTGTCAATACTATGTATAAAATAGATAACTAATGAGAACCTACTATCTAGCACAGGGAACTCTACTCAGTGCTCTGTAGTGATCTGAATGGGAAGGAAATCTGAAAAAGAGTAGATACATGTATAAATGTGATTAGTTCACTAAGCTGTAGAGCAAGAAACTAACAATATTGTGAAGCAACTATATGCAATAAAACTTAATTTAAAAAAGTGCATTCTTATGAACAATAATTCAATTTCTGGAAAATTAGGCAAGTACACATAGATGGATACTCAAGAATTTTCAGTGAAATGTTGTATTAGGTTGGCCAAAAGTTTCATTCAGTTTTTTCTGTACCATCTTATGGGAAAGCCTAAATGGATTTTTTTGATCAATCCAATATACATTAATACATTGAAGACAATCCAAATAGCAAATGTTCATTAAAATATAAATAATGGTATCTACAAACAGGTAGATATGATGGAATATTATATATATATACATATTAATATATAATATGGTCATATATTATATAATCATATATAATATATAATATGGTCGTATTTAAAGATAATAAAATGAGTATATCTTGATAAGTGGGTTACTTGTTAGTGCTTATTTTCTCCTTTATACCAAACTATTTTCAAAAGGTACACACTATTTTCATAGTCATAATACAGCAAATCTATTTTAAGAGGTTCCTGAGTAAATTAAACCTGGAAGATCAAGATAGCCCCAGGGAGATTCAGTGAAGCAGTGAGAACGCAGAGTGTCACTTAGGAAAGTGGCCTTCACAGGATGTGGGAACTGATTCCAGCATCTAAGAATAACACCAGCGCGNAGTCATAATACAGCAAATCTATTTTAAGAGGTTCCTGAGTAAATTAAACCTGGAAGATCAAGATAGCCCCAGGGAGATTCAGTGAAGCAGTGAGAACGCAGAGTGTCACTTAGGAAAGTGGCCTTCACAGGATGTGGGAACTGATTCCAGCATCTAAGAATAACACCAGCGCGGGGCCTACCTACTAGGCTGAAAAACATGGTCACCTTGCTGTTCTGTTTTCAGAGTGGCTCCTTCACAGCTAGAATATGTGAGGTATGTCCTTAATAGATTATAAAATGCCATGAACATGTTGGCTATCACTCTCAACAGAAGTGGCCACTCCACACTGCTGAGATGGGGTCTGAGGGTGGTTGTGGAATGCCAGCAAGCCAGCCGGATCCTGGGGGATCGTGAATGGAGCACACTGGTGCTCAGCTCACAACCAGCCCTTTGGCCAGCCTTGGGCTCTGTGCTGAGATGTCACATGGTGTCAGGTCCAGAGCAAACATTTGGGCATTGTTAAGACATGGGATCAATTTCTGCAGACCCGTTCACATCAAGAAACTTGGGCAAATTGTTGCAATCCCTCTATCTGTTTTCTCCACTTTGAAGTGAAGAAAAGAATAACTCTCATGTCACAGGACTGTTCTGAAGTGCTGATGAAATGGGACAGCTGAAAGTGGTTTACAAATGCAATATTCTACAAAGCTCAGGTATGCCCGTGGAAGAGGCACCACTGATACTAGGAAAGCATCGCTTTTGCAACGTGAACCCAGAGTGGCCCCTGTAGTCATCTTACTTAAACTCTTTAATCTTCTGTTTCCTTATCTATAAAATAAAAATTATAGTAACTTCCTTAGAGTGTTTTTTTATGCAAACTAAATGAGATGGTGATGTAAGGAGGGAAACACAGTTTTGAGCATCTGCTATGCTTCAGGCCATCAGCAGGTGCTTCTTTATTTTTTATTTATTTATTTATTTTTATGTTCTCAGCCAGGTAACGATTTTATTAATAATCTGTGATATTTTTATTCCACAACAGTATTTTTATCCTGTGTTTCTTAAAACACAATTCTCTGTCACTTTTTACGTGAGGTCATAAGTATCTGACATTATATAAGAGCAAGGCATATATTCTCTTTAACAGAATCTGAAAATTTTGCCATGATGTGATAAAAATCAAGTGATATTTTCAATGCCACAAAGATGTTTATTTGCCTAGGGTCAAGAGAGAAATTTAAAACTGAAATTAGAACTCCAGTCTAGCGTGTGTTATACTATATACATAATAATAGAATAAATAAAAGCTATCAGCACTTTATCACCTACTTTACGTTTAGCAATGCAGTAGGGACTTTACATATATTATGTCTGCCCTGGATAGCAGTTATTATGACTGTAGGTATTAATATATTAATTTTGTAGATGAGGAAACAGATTCAATTTTAGAGAATTTCCCTGAGATCGAACAGTTAACAACCGAGCTATCATTCTAAACAAGGTTTGTGTGACAAAAAAATCTTCTTTATAGAAATGTTAGGCACAGATATCAAGCAAAGTCATGATAGGGGTATTAATTAACTAATAAACAAGAAACCCAATACCAACATAACGAGAAAGGTACT
>SJYX01015902.1:22514-40353 GCA_006410675.1 Oreotragus oreotragus
GGGGGAGGATGTTCTAAGTGCTTCCATAGCAACCGGGCTTTCCTCTGAATGGCCTCCCACAATTATAGTGTCTTGTAATTGCTCTCTCCCCGTCTCTCCACTAATCTAGGAGCTTCAGAGACTGAAGCTTTAATCTCTGAATTCCCAGAACCCAGCTCAGTTCCTGATATATAACAGGTGTTCCAAACACAGAAGAATGGCTCAGGTAAAGATCTGGAGGCAAAGCAGGCTCACTGTGGACCACGGGCCATAAACAAAACTGCTTGGTTTAAAATGATGGGTGTTGTAAATCGACTATACTTCAGTAAAATAAAATGTAGTTTGATTTTTTAAATTATGGATATATATAGGGAAATAACTCTTGTAGTCAGCCTTGAGGACCTTGGTTTTATTTAACAATGAATTGGAAGCTGAAATCAATCCTTGAGAGTGATCCCAACAAAGCTTGAGAATGAATTTTCAGAAGTTGGGTGTAGAAAGGCTGGGGTTGAGGGAGAGGAGGAAAGAGGTTGTGGGCTGAGGGACTCACTTAGAAGGTGTTGTAGGTAGTCAGCCAGTGACCCAGGAGGGAGGAGCTGAAGGTCCATTTACTGGAAGACAGGGCCGAGCAACGGGGGAGGAGTACATTGGATGAGCAGGAATTAGGCTGGACTAAATGAAAGACTTCTTGGCACAGACTCATTCATTTGCTCCTCTGTCCATTAATTCATAAGCTCATGCAGGCTTCATTTAGCACTGGGTTGTGCCCTTGCCCTTGCCAAACACTCCACTCTCTTCATGGTCAGATGACAGCTGCAGGTTTCACCACAGTCAGGGTGACCTCACAGCAGAGTCTGGATCCTGGATTCAGAGCACGCTGGTTCATATCCAGATTCTGCTTGCATGTGGTGATGGTTTAGTTGCTCAGTCGTGTCCGACTCTTGTGACCCCATGGACCCTAGCCTGCTAGGCTCTTCTGTCCATGGGATTCTCCAGACAAGAATACTGGAGTGGGTTTTGCCATTTCCTTCTCCAAGGGATCTTCCCAGCCCAGGGATCAAACCTGGGTCTTCTTCATTGCAGGCAGATTCTTTACCAACTAAACCACCAGGAAAGCCTGCATGAATCTCAGCAATTTATTCAACTTCTTTAAACTTCACTCTCCTCATGTGTGAAGGGGGAATAATGACCTACCTCATAGTTATTGTGAGCGTTGCTTGAGATGATACATGGCGCTAACAAAGCCTAGCTGGCAGATGATAAGTGAATATTTCTTAAGCACCTGCCTATGTGTTAGGCACCATCGTATTAGGATATGGAGACAGATAGGATCCCATCTAGTCCTCTAGCACCCAAAGACAGTGTTGGGGGGGGGGCAGGGAAATTTGTAAACTGTCCTGTGTTGGGTAATGTGATAACTGATCTAACAGAAGGATAATGTTAGGATCATGGAATTCAGACATAGAGATGAATGGTGCCTGAGGAGTTGAGAGATGCCAGAGAAGAAATGGTAGTTGAACTGGGTTTTGAAAAGGAGTAGAAATTTGGAAGATGAGAAGAGGGAGGAAGAAAAAGAACTTAAGACAAAAGGAACACATGGAGAAAAGCACAAAGGGAATGACACTCCTCTCTTGCAGTTTCTGTAGGATGGACTGAAGTGAAGTGAAAGTCGTTCAGTCGTGTCTGACTCTCTGTGACCCCATGGACTACACAGTCCATGGAATTCTCCAGGCCAGAATATTGGAGAGGGTAGCTTTTCCCTTCTCCAGGGGATCTTCCCAACTCAGGGATCGAACCCAGGTCTCCTGCATTGCAGTTAGATCCTTTACCAGCTGAGCCACCAGGGAAGCCCAGGTAAGAGGAGCAGAAACAACAGGCTTCATGCCACACAAGCTGAGGAAGGGCAAGTTAGGGATTAGGCCAGTTATGTGGTCTGTAGCCAGCGGTCAATAAAGGACTGACTGAGGCACTGTCTTCACCCAGCACCAGGGTCTGTGAGGCCATAGCAAGACTAGACGCATCAACATTCACTCACTTCTTTCTGCCGTGGCTGAATCCAAACTGTGTCTTCTCTAGACAACTTGCAGCGAGACCGAAAAAATGGAGGGACATCTCAGAAAAGAGAGGAGAAAGAAGGCAGGGATTCTAAGACCAAGGCTTTATGACCAAGGTTAATGAATAAATGGAGAGAGTAAAACAGAGTCTGCAAAGAAGGCTGACAGAGGTCACTCTCGGTAAAAGGAGCAGGAACAACAGGGTTCGTGTCACATAAGCTGAGGAAGGGCAAGTTAGGAATTGGGCCAATTATGTGGTCTGTAACGAGGGGTCAATAAAGGAAGAACACCCCAGGGCCATTTCCAGTGGTCGGCAGCATCCTCCTCAGAGGTTTCTATGGGAACGGCTATGGCCACGCCGGGCTGGCTCTCTGGTGGCAGCCCGCAATTTCAAAAACATTTCTTCTTCCCTCCAGGTCCCCATTGCCCTCTATATCCCCCGCCACACCAGGTCCACAGGTCATGCAGATCCCAGTGAGGGGGAGCAGGAGGGCGCGGGACTCTACAGGGGGCCGCTCCACAGACCACGCCGCTCTCCCAGGACAGCCCCGCCAGCCCCCAAGCCTTCTCATGGTTATGGTTCCAGAAGGAGAGCCCCGCCGTCATGAAGGGCGGCTGCCTATCAGCCTGGGGTGAGCCTCCAGGAGGAATTCAGTAAAGCTGAGATGAAGCAAAACAGAGACTTCCTGTGTCACTCTTGCAGCTGGGATTGGTCTGCAAACTACCTGCTGGTGTCATTCTCCCAGGAGATGACCTTAAAAGACTCAGACCTCAAATATTTAATGACAAACAAATATGGTTGTCAAGATAAAGTCCTATGATACTGGGTCATTCACAAATGCACTGATAACCAGTGAGGGCCACACTAAACTCTGCCAGCTACTGCTGCTGCTAAGTCGCATCAGTCGTGTCCGACTCTGCGCGACCCCATAGACGGCAGCCCACCAGGCTCCCCCATCCCTGGAATTCTCCAGGCAAGAACACTGGAGCGGGTTGCCATTTCCTTCTCCAATGCATGAAAGTGAAAAGTGAAAGTGAAGTTGCTCAGTTGTGTTTGACTCTTGGCGACCCCATGGACTGCAGCCCACCAGGCTCCTCTGTCCTTGGGATTTTCTAGGCAAGAGCACTGGACTGGGGTGCCATTGCTTTCTCCGAAACTCTACAAGAGGTCCAATCTATTCCAGCACCTAAAACAAAACTCAGGAAATGTGCAGTTCCTAAAAACAACTGATTAGTAAGCCCACCTTTGCTTGCACTGTATGCCAGTGAGTCTAGACATGGGTTCCCTCTGGTCTATTTATAGCTGAAACTTTGTCCAGTGGGATAAAATAGTACTTTCTCCTGAAAGTACAGTAATACAGTGGAGAAGACAAACATGGTAGGAGATTTCCTGTTTTTTCCTGCCTCCTCTTTGCCTCATATTTTCTAAAACTTAGATTGTGAATGAAATCTGAAGAACTACCCTAAGACAGCAGGGTAAACTAACAGGGTTAATGTTTAATTTTCTTTTGGTTGATCAGGGCTTTAAAACTTTGAATAAACTGGACTTCACTAAGGATAGAAGGTGGAAGAAGACGTTAATATAACTTTGGTGTAGAAACAGGGCAAAAGCAAGTCATTAAGGAAGAACTAGTTTGTAAGGAAAAACAAGCCACATCCAGGGGGTGGTGAACAGAGCAGGGAGAGCCAAAATCTCTGCTTATGTAAACGAAGCTCTTGCCTCTTCTTCAGGGACTGGGCTGTGTTCTCACTGTACCTCATTCTACTGGAACTTCCTCATGTCATACGCAGTCAAAACTTGCCAATTGGTCACCAAATACCAATCTAGGACCTACTAATTGAATTGCTAAGCAGAATACTTAGCATGTGGGGATATAGAAAGTAGTCCATGCAACCCCATGGACTGTAGCCCACCAGGCTCCTCTGTCCATGGAATTTTCCAGGCCAGAATACTGGAGTGGGTAGCCTTTCCCTTCTCCAGGGGATCTTCCCAACCCAGGGATGGAACCCAGGTCTCCTGCATTGCAGCCGGATTCTGTACCATCTGAGCCACCAGGAAAAGCCCATAGAAAGAAGAATATTCTAAAACCTTCTTCATCATTTTTGAAAACTATTTTATTTTTTGGCAATGCTGTGTAGCAAGTGGGATCTTAGTTTCCCAACCAGGGATCAAAATCCATGCCCCCTACATTGGAAGCATGAAGTCTTAACCACTGGACCTCTGGGAAGTCCTAAAGCCCTCTTCATTTTCATCTACTTGAGATGACTCTGACCCCAGGACTAAATGTGGGACCCCATCACGTGTGTGTACAAAACCTCAACTTTCTCTTTCACTCGATCTCGTGTTTCCTTGATGAGTATCTGTCTTCCTACAAACTATAAGCCCCAAGAGGGCAATGACTCTTGGGGAGCTGATCCCATCTGTGTTCCTAGCATAGTGCCTGACACAGAATGAATGAGTAAGCAATGGAAGGACAAGTACCATTTCTGTGGCATTGAGAGTATCAGTTCATCTTTCCTTTGGAACAGCCATGGAAGAAATGAAGTGAAGTGAAGTTGCTCAGTTGTGTCCGACTCTTTGCGACCCCATGGGCTGTAGCCTACCAGGTTCCTCCGTCCATGGGATTTTCCAGGCAAGAGTGCTGGAGTGGATTGCCATTTCCTTCTCCAGGGGATCTTCCTGACCCAGGAGTCGAACCCGGGTATCCTGCATTGCAGGCAGACACTTTACCGTTTGAGCCACCGGGGAAGCCATGCAGGAACGCCATTCAAATATTAGCTCACTCTCCCTCCCTTCTCTTATCTTCTCTTTCTGCCTCCCGGCTTACTGCTGCACGCTTCACTCCTCACCCCTCCTATCAGCTCCTCAAATATTGAAAGAACCTTCAATACCCCAAAATGTGCTCTGAGCGCCTGCCTCACCGAGGAGGTGGTGGCGCCGCTGTGGGCTGCGTGGACAAGCCCACGTCCTCAGCTGCGCTGCCTGGGGTTTTTATGTAATAGGAACATGTCGGTTGGCACGTTCTGTGTGGAAAGAGAAGCCATTCCTTGTTGTGGCTTTGAGTTCGGACCAATCTTCCTTCATCTTTGAAGATGGAGAGCCCTACAAGCCAAGCCAGTCAAAACGAGCCTGAATGCTTCAAGGCAGCAGGAAGAATGCTGTGCAGTGATATTGTTTAGAAAGACTTGGTAATTGCCGTGCTGGAGAGCCGACATTTGCAGAACTCAATTGTGTGGCGTCCGACTGAGTAAGTTAGCAAAATAAAGACAGATGGCAATGGATTAACTCCAACCCGCCCACCAGACAACAGCAGCCAACGTAGAGAACGGTGGAGGGCTCTCCAAAAGCGCTTTCTGGAAGAGTTCGCCAAGCGCCTCCGGGAGATGCCACCTAGCGACTCACCCAAGCACCGCATCCTGCACAGTCCTATAGAGGAAGCCGCTTAAGGGGCCTGCGGCCCTTGGCTTTTTTAACAGCTCATGGAGCCCTTGAAAATGTATAGTAGTTTAATGCTCCGTTCAGTGAGAAGTAATGCCTGAATTCTGTATTTTGCCTTGTACGTTTAGGAAAAAAGAGAGAGATACAGAACACAAATCCTACAAAACAGGCAGAAATAGATGACCATCCAGAAATAAACAACCCAGAGGGAAATTAAGATACAGGATACTTTATGCATTGGGGTGGGCTTCCTTGGTGGCTCGGATGGTAAACAATCTGCCTTCAAGGCAAGAAACCTGAGTTCCAGTCCCTGGGTCAGGAAGAGCCCTTGGAAAAGGGAATGGTTACCCACTCCAGTATTCTTGCCTGGAGAATCACATGGACAGAGGAGCCTGGCAGGGCTACAGTTCATGGGCTGCAAAGAGTTGGACACAACTGAGCACGCATGAATGTATTGGGGTCTTGGATTTATACAACTAAAACCTAGGATATGAATCATTCATTTCAAGTGCCAGCTTCAATTGACTAGCAGAAGCTCTTGGGAGGATGTGAGGGGGGCTCCATGCTCATGGTTGGGAATTTGTGGTACTTGAGGTTGTCTGTTGCAGCTGCAGGCAAGGGACTGGTAGTGTCTGGGTCTGCGTTAGACAACCATATATCAGGCTACCAAATACCCTATTTTTTTTTTTATTTTAAAGAAACTGTACTCCTGACTATCGGAGGGGAGGAACTGAAATGTACATAGAACACATAGAAAAGGTGGTGGTTTCCATGTAAAGGAGAGAGGAACAAGTAACATTTGTAGTTTTGTTAATTTCTACCAAACTCCGGTTTCAGTATGTTTGTCCTCCATTATGGAAGGTGGTGTTTGATTGATAGTTTACACCCTGGCATATATAATTTAGGGCTTATAGCCCTTGAATATGTGCCAAGAACTTGATGCTGAAACACTGATTATTCTTAACTGTAGATGTATTTTATGAGTGACGGTCTAGACAATTTCATTACAGGCTGACCTCAAAGATATCACAGGTTCAGTTCTAGACGACCACAATAAAAGCAAATATTGCAGTAAAACAAGTCACAAGAATTTTTTGGCTTCCCAGTGCATATAAAAGCTATGTCTATGCTATATGGTGTCTGACTCTTTGCTAAACCATGGACTGTAGCCTACCAGGATCCTCCCTCCATGGGATTCTCCAGGCAAGCATACTGGAGTGGGTTGCCATTTCCTTCTCCAGGGGATCTTCCCAACCCAGGGATTGAACCTGGGTCCCCTGCATTCCAGGCAGATGCTTTAACCTCTGAGCCACCAGGGAAGTCTGTTAAGTGTGCAAGAGCAGTCTGTCTATAAAACAATGTACATGCATTCATTTAAAAATACTTTATTGTTAAAAATTGCTAACCATCATCTGAGTCTGTGCTGAGACATAGTAGTTAACATCAGAGATCACCAATCACAAATCGCAGTAAAATATAACAATAATGACAAAGTTTGAAATATTTTGAGGATTACCTGTGACACAGAGAGATGAAGTGAGCAAATGTTGTTAGAAAAATGTTGCCAATGGGCTCGCAAGATGCAGCCCAAACCTTCAATTTGTAAAAAAATGTGAAGTTTCATAAAATGAGAAGTTTTATAAAATGATGTAGTCTATTCATTGTCACATGTGGCAAACTCACTGGAAGTGTCTAGAAGTATAGCCCAAAATGGTTGGTGAACACATCTTGTGTGCCAGGCACTATTCTAGGGGTTCAGGGACACAGAGATGAAAAAGAACCACAACTTGTGCAGGAGAAGTTCGTGTTTTAGTAAAGAGACAGACATGCATAGATAAATCCCCAGTATTATGAAAGAGATGCTATGATTGAGGTCATGGCTGAAGGATCTGAAAGCTCAGTGCAGAAGGTGAAAATTTAGCTCGATCTTGAGGCACAGTTGAACAGGCTGAAGATGACAGACTAGTATTTTCAAGGGCAAGGTCATGCAGAAGGGCAATGCACAACTGAAAATAATAAGCTCCAAGCATTGGAGAAGGAAATGGCAACCCACTCCAGTGTTCTTGCCTGGAGGATCCCAGGGATGGGGGAGCCTGGTGGGCTGCCGTCTATGGGGTCGCACAGAGTCAGACACGACTGAAGTCACACAGCAGCACAGCAGCTGCTTTAACTGATATTCACAGCAGCTGCAGTCCCCGATATTCACTCTTAAGTACTTTTTTATACTTCCTTCCCACTGGATCATAACTTTATAGATTTCTTTTCAGAACTTCCCCAATCCTATAGTTCAGTTCAGCTCAGTCATGTCCAACTCGACTCTGTGACCCTATGGACTACAGCACACCAGGCTTCCCTGTCCATCACCAACTCCTGGAGCTTACTCAAACTCATGTCCCTTGAGTCAGTGATGCCATCCAACCATCTCATCCTCTGTCATCCCCTTCTCCTCCCACCTTCAATCTTTTCTAGCATCAGGGTCTTTCCCAATGAGTCAGTTCTTAGCATCAGGTGGTCAAAGTATTGAAGTTTCAGCTTCAACATCGGTCCTTCCAATGAATATTCAGGACTGATTTCCTTTAGGATGGACTTGTTGGATCTCCTTGCAGTCCAAGGGACTCTCAAGAGTTTTCTCCAACATCACAGTTCAAAAGCGTCAGTTCTTCGGCGCTCAGCTTTTTTACAGTCCGACTGTCACATCCATACATGACTACTGGAGAAACCATAGCCTTGACTAGATGGACCTTTGTTGGCAAAGTAATGTCTCTGCTTTCTAATATACTGTCTATGTTGGTCATAACTTTTCTTCCAAAGAGCAAGCGTCTTTTAATTTCATGGCTGCAGTCATCATGTGCAGTGATTTTAGAGCCCAAGAAAATAGATTCTCACTGTTTCCATTGTTTCCCATCTATTTGCCATGAAGTGATGGGAACCCATATGCCATGATCTTCGTTTTCTGAATGTTGAGTTTTAAGCCAACTTTTTCACTCTCCTCCTTCACTTTCATCAAGAGGTTCTTTAGTTCATCTTTGCTTTCTGCTATAAGGATGGTGTCATCTGCATATCTGAGGTTATAGATATTTCTCCCAACAATCTTGATTCCAGCTTGTGCTTCATCCAGCCTGGCATTTTGCATGATGTACTCTGCATAGAAGTTAAACAAGCAGGGTGACAATATACAGCCTTGATGTACTCCCTTCTCAATTTGGAACCAGTCTGTTGTTCTGTGTTCAGTTCTAACTGTTGCTTCTTGATCTGCATACAGATTTCTCAGGAGCCAGGTCAGGTGGTCTTGTATTCTCATCTCTTGAACAATTTTCCACAGTTTGTTGTTATCAACACAGTCAAAGGCTTTGGCATAGTCAATAAAGCAGAAGTAATGTTTTTCTGGAACTGTCTTGCTTTTTTGATGATCCAACAGATGTTGGCTATTTGATCTCTGGTGTCTCTGCCTTTTCTAAATCCAGCTTGAACATCTGGAATTTCATAGTTCACATACTGCTGAAGCCTTGCTTGGAGAATTCTGAGGATTACTTTGCTAGCTTGTGAGATGAGAGCCATGAACTTAAAAGACACTTGCTCCTTGGAAGAAAAGCTATGACCAACCTAGATAGCATATTAGAAAGCAGAGACATTACTTTGTCAACAAAGGTCCATCTAGTCAAAGCTATGGTTTTTTCCAGTAGTCATGTATGGCTATGAGAGTTGCACTATGAAGAAAGCTGAGTGCTGAAGAATTGATGCTTTTGAACTGTGGTGTTGGAAAAGACTGTTGAGAGTCCCTTGGCCTGCAGGGAGATCCAACCAGTCCATCCTAAAGGAAATCAGTCTTGAATATTTATTGGAAGGACTGATGCTGAAGCTGAAATTCCAATACTTTGGCCACATGATGCAAAGAACTGACTGATTTAAAAAGACCCTGATGCTTGGAAAGATTGAAGGCTGGAGGAGAAGTGGATCACAGAGGATGAGATGGTTGGATGGTATCACTGACTCGATGGATATGAATTTGAGTAACCTCCAGGAGTTGGTGATGGACAGGGAAGCCTGGCATGCTGCAGTCCATGGAGTCACAAAGAGTCGGACATGACTAAGTGACTGAACTCAACTGAACTGAACTGAGATGAGTGTAACTGTGTGGTAGTTTGAACATTCTTTGGCATTGCCTTTCTTTGGCCACTGCTGAGTTTTCCAAATTTGCTGGCATATTGAGTGCAGCAATTTCACAGCATCATATTTTAGGATTTGAAATAGCTCAACTGGAATTCCACCACTAGCTTTGTTCATGGTGTTGCTTCCTAAGGCCCACTTGACTTCCCATTCCAGGATGTCTGACTCTAGGTGAGTGATCACACCATCGTGATTACCTGGGTCATGAAGATCTTTTTTGTACAGTTCTTCTGTGTATTCTTGCCACCTCTTCTTAATATCTTCTGCTTCTGTTAGGTCCACACCATTTCTGTCCTTTATTGAGCCCATCATTGCATGAAATGTTCCCTTAGTGTCTCTAATTTTCTTGAAGAGATCTCTAGTCTTTCCCATTCTATTGTTTTCCTCTATTTCTTTTCATTAATCGCTGAGGAAGGCTTTATTATTTATTTATTTATTTTACTTTACAATATTGTATTGGTTTTGCCATACTTCAACATGAATCCGCCACGGGTGTACATGTGTTCCTCTCCTTGCTATTCTTTGGAACTCTGCTAGAAAGTAAATAATTTGTTTCCTGTTTCAAAAAAAGTCATCTAATCTCCATGAGATCCAGCAGATAACATGAGATAAAGGGACTTCCCTGGCCATCCAGTGGTTAAAACTTCGCCTACCAAGGCAAGGGTGTAGGTTTGATCCCTGGTTGGGCGGCTAAGATCCCACATGCCTCCAGGCCAAAAACCAAAACATAAAATAGAAGCAATACTGTAACAAATCCAATAAGGACTTTAAAAATGGTCCACATCAAAAAAAGAATCTAAAAGGAAAAACAGAAAACAAAAACTGAGTTGATAAAATACCATTCAGGAAAACAGGCACTTTCTTATGCAGAGAGCTATATGATGGGACGTGTTGGTCAGATATAGATCATTAGTTGCTGCCCTAGATAAGATCACCAAATCTCATTGTTTTAAGTGAAAGTGAAAGTGAAGTCGCTCAGTTGTGTCCAACTCTTTGCCTCCCCATGGACTGTAGCCTACCAAGCTTCTCTGTCCATGGGATTTTCCAGGCAATTATACTGGAGTGGATTGCCATTTCCTTCTCCAGGGGATCTTCCCGACCCAGGGATCGAACCCAGGTCTCCCGCATTGTAGACGTATGCTGAGCCAGCAGGGAAGTCTTAAGTCTTGTTTTAAGACACAGAGGTTATTTTGCCCAAGTGAAGGCCAGTGCATGTAAAAGCTGTGTCTACTCTATACAATAGCCTCCCTTCATGTAACAGTAAAGCCACTGAGAACATTGTCTTCCAAGGTCCCTGCATCAGGGGAAGAGAGAGCACGGAGGAGGCATCCTGGCTCAGCCTGTAGGTGACCTTGTTACTTGTACTCATCATTTATTGGATAACATGCCAAGACACAGCATTAGTATTCTGGGTTTCTTTGTGGCTCGGTGGTAAAGAATCCACCTGACAATGCAGGAGATACAGGTTTGATTCCTGGGTCGAAAAGATCATATTCTTGCCTGGGAAATCCCATAGACAGAGGAGACTGGCCAGCTACAGTCCATGGAACCACTAAAGAGTCAGACACCATTTAGCGACTAAACAACAAGTCACATGTCCCAATCTAACCACAGGGGAGGGTAGAAGGTGTGGGAGTGCGTCATTTGCTCATCATTAACGGCCTCTGCCATGTGTCATGCATGGGTGATTTTGCTCCTGGGTCTGTGGAGCTCAGAGGAACCTCCAGTTGAGAACCACAGCCATGGCAATAGGAAACGGGGAAGTACAGCATGGTTTCTTTCTCAGAAAGATCTCACAGGTGCGAGNATCTCATTGTTTTAAGTGAAAGTGAAAGTGAAGTCGCTCAGTTGTGTCCAACTCTTTGCCTCCCCATGGACTGTAGCCTACCAAGCTTCTCTGTCCATGGGATTTTCCAGGCAATTATACTGGAGTGGATTGCCATTTCCTTCTCCAGGGGATCTTCCCGACCCAGGGATCGAACCCAGGTCTCCCGCATTGTAGACGTATGCTGAGCCAGCAGGGAAGTCTTAAGTCTTGTTTTAAGACACAGAGGTTATTTTGCCCAAGTGAAGGCCAGTGCATGTAAAAGCTGTGTCTACTCTATACAATAGCCTCCCTTCATGTAACAGTAAAGCCACTGAGAACATTGTCTTCCAAGGTCCCTGCATCAGGGGAAGAGAGAGCACGGAGGAGGCATCCTGGCTCAGCCTGTAGGTGACCTTGTTACTTGTACTCATCATTTATTGGATAACATGCCAAGACACAGCATTAGTATTCTGGGTTTCTTTGTGGCTCGGTGGTAAAGAATCCACCTGACAATGCAGGAGATACAGGTTTGATTCCTGGGTCGAAAAGATCATATTCTTGCCTGGGAAATCCCATAGACAGAGGAGACTGGCCAGCTACAGTCCATGGAACCACTAAAGAGTCAGACACCATTTAGCGACTAAACAACAAGTCACATGTCCCAATCTAACCACAGGGGAGGGTAGAAGGTGTGGGAGTGCGTCATTTGCTCATCATTAACGGCCTCTGCCATGTGTCATGCATGGGTGATTTTGCTCCTGGGTCTGTGGAGCTCAGAGGAACCTCCAGTTGAGAACCACAGCCATGGCAATAGGAAACGGGGAAGTACAGCATGGTTTCTTTCTCAGAAAGATCTCACAGGTGCGAGTTCAGTGAATGGACTCCAGGAAGTAAACTGGAGACAGGAAGACCAGTTTAGGAGGATGAGGGCCTGGCCCAAAGCAAGGGGCAGAGCTAGGGAATGGGTTCTAAAAATAGTCTCAGGGTAAGATCCCTCCGTGTTGGGGCCAGACATGATGCCTGAGGGAGTCGGAGGTGTCAGCATTTGTTCTTGGGCTTCTAGCCTGGGTGAGTCAGAAGCACCCCCGTGGCATGAGTCAGATCAGAAGTCGGGCCAGGGAGGCAGAATCCCCTTCTCTAGGGTTGCCAGTCATCCCCTTTTGCCTGCTGACCTAGTCATTTGTCCTACCCCTTCCCCACCCAAGAAAACACCAAGTTTGAGTCACAGCTTGTGGAAACTCAAAAGCCAAAGCATCAGAGTTAGGGCAGGTGTGGCTGAAAGTTTCAGAATCCAGCCCAGGGAGTGAAGCCTGCCCAGCTCTTCCCATCCTTGCTCAGATGCTCCCTTACGTGTCTGGGCCAAGCAGCACTTAAAGCCGCCACTACAGGGGACTTTCCTGGTGGTCCAGCAGTTAAGACTCTGTGCTTCCACTGCAGGCGGTGCTGGTTCGATTCCTGGTCAGGGCACTAAGATCTCACATGTCCCAGGGCACGGCCAACACATTAAAAAAGAAAAACAAAACAAACAAACAAAAATGCAACTACTGCCATCGCCCAGTGCTCCTTCTTCTATACTTTCCTTCATCAGATGTTTTCCCTTCCAGATGCTTCTCAGTTACTCCAACTGACTTTGCCAATTTGTACCAAGAATTATGTCTCCCTGTTCATCACTCTGCAGACATTGTAATCAAATATACCATGTACTTCTTGTCCAGCCTGTCCCGTCTCCCACGGGACAGTGACTTCCTCTATCACACCTTCCCAATTGCTGTGAATGAGCAGAAAGGGGCAAACGCTGCTGCTTTCAATAATGCAGCTACACTCTTTAACAAGTTGGCCTTCTCTGGACACCAGGGCCTCGAAGGCAAAAATCTATCTGTATTCCCCTATTTGAAGCATCATCTTCTTAGCAGAACCTACTGGAATATGGTTTCTTTAAACTTTATAAGGAGAATTAGAACAACCACTTGAGAAGAACTGAAACTACATTTAGGAAAAAAACACTACGTTCTGTGTACTAAAAATCTGTTCTGTCTACTCAATACCATGAACTACCAATGAGTAAGGGGCTATTATCTGGAGAAGGAAATGGCAACCCACTCCAGTATTCTTGCCTGGAGAATCCCACAGACAGAGGAGCCTGGTGGGCTACAGTCCATGGGATTGCAAACAGTTGGACACCACTGAGCAACTAATACTACACTAAGGGGCTATTATGGTGGATAGCAGGGGAGAATTAGTTTAGCATCAGGGAGAACTTGGCTTTGGGTTCTAAATTCCTTGATAGCTCAATCGGTAAAAGAATGTGCCTTCAATGCAAGAAACTCCAGTTCAATTCCTGGGTCAGGAAGATTTGCTGGAGAAGGGATAGGCTACCCACTCCAGTATTCTGGCCTGGAGAATTCCATGGACTATATTGTCCAGAGGGTCGCAAAGAGGCGGATACAACTGAGCGACTTTCACTTTCACTTTCACATTTACTGCATGTAGAGCTTCGCTCTCTTCATCTGCAAACAAGGGGTCATAAGAGGCCAAGGCAGTGCTGTTCTAGGCCTGGAGTCATGCAGAGTACACAGTGCAGCTTTGCACGATAAGAGCCACTCAATAAAGAGCAGCTGATACCACATGATTACCATTCAGCTCCCACCCTATGACATTTGATGCTACAGCCTGGAATGTGTCTGCCTTTTTCCTTTCTTCCTTTCTTTCTTTCCTGAGTCATTGCTGAGTGTGGGGTTTTCTCTAGTTGTGGTGAGTGGAGACTGCTCTCTAGATGAAGTACGCAGGCTTCTCATTGTAGTGATTTCTCTTGTTGCACAGCGTGGACTCTACAGTGCAGGCTCAGTAATTGTGGCACATGGGTTTACTTACCCCTTAGCAAGGGGATCTTCCTGGACCAGAGATCAGTCCCATGTCCTCTGCATCGTCAGGCAGATTCTTAACCACCGTACCATCAGGGGAAGTCTCCTCAGCCTTTTTTCTTGTCTAGGTCCCCTTTGCATTTTATCTTCCTGATCTTGGGTCATTCACTGATCCTCATTCATGTATCACACAGAACCTTGCTGGGCTCATCCCTTCTTAGTCCTGCCAATAGTATTAATTGTGAAAGGTGGTCAGTATTTTGTTTGCTTAAAAGTTGAACATGAAGTACAACGTTTGCCTCCACTGCTTTTGTAAAGAGAGCCTGAGCTATGGAAGTTTCCATTTGCTGTTCTGTGGGGCCACACAAAGGCCGCTGGACTTGCTTCCAATTCTCTGAGCACTGCCTGGGAATATCATCTTGTGGTCAAAGAAGGTGAGCCAGCACCGATGCTCCTTCTGCCAGAAGTTCAAGAGGTCTCCCTTCCTTTCAGCTTGAGATGATTATGCTGCTCAGAAATGAATTACTTTGGGATCTGACCATTGTCTGACCATGAGTTATCCCTACTTGCTGCAGCAGCTGGGGTTCAAAGCTGCACTGTTGTTGCCTGACTGTGGATTTGCTAGTCAAGCATCTCTTACCATCTGTGTGTGTGGTGGCAGCAAGTGCAAGGCTATGTGTACTCTGGGAAGTACTTCTGTTTGACGTGTCTGATGCATTCCTGATGTAGTTTGAGAGTTCAAAGCCACTTCACCTAACTCTTTTTTTTTTTTTTTGCTACACGTGAGCTCAGTAATTGCACCACCTAGGTTTAGCTGTCCTGTGGCATGTGGGATCTTAGTTCCCATCAAGGGATCAAACCCACATCCGCTGCATTGGAAGACAGATTATTAACCACTAGACCATCAGGGAAATCCCTCCACATAGTCTTTTGAGAAAAGGAGTTGTAAGAATACACCCAAACAAACAAACAAACAAAAACATATTAAATGGCGTATTTTTCCATCTGGGCCTGCATTGAGTTTTAGGGCATCTTTAGGGTATCATTGTTGGGGTTTCCTTCTACCTTTTGCAAATGTTTGACCAGAGCGTGGAGGTAACCAAGGTGAAAATAAAGGGAAGAGATTATAGCTTGGGAGAGGTCCTGTGGCTGCACGGTAGAGGGGGTAGGAGTGGAAATATGCTGTTCTCTACTCAGCTGTGTTTTCCCCAAATCCATATGTAGGGGTCCTAACCCCTGAGAAGGTGACTATGTCTGGAGACAGGGTCTTTGAAGAGCTGTTGCTTAGTCGCCAAGTCATGTCTGACTCTTTTGCGACCGCATGGACTGTAGCCCTCCAGGCTCCTCTGCCCATGGGATTTCCTAGACAAGAATGCTGGAGTGGGTTGCCATTTCCTCTGCCAGGAGAATCTTCCCAACCCAGATGGGCTCGAATCTGTGTCTCCTGCATTGGCAGGCAGATTCTTTACCACCAAGCCACCTGAGAAGTCCCCTTTAAAGAGTTAATCCAGTTAACACGAGGTCATTAGAGTGGGCCCTAACACAACAGGATGGTTGTCCTTGTAAGAAGAGGTCAGGAACGGACACACAGAGAGGCTAGACAGTGTGAAGACATAAGGAGGAGAAGACGCCACTTACAAGCCAAGATGGGAGGGCTCCAAAGACATCAACTCTGCTGACACCTTGGTCTCAGTCTTCCAGCTTTCAAAACTGTGAAAAAAGATATTTCTGTTGTTTTAGCCACCTCAGCTTGTACTACTAGAAACAGTTGTGTGCATGCTAAGTAGCTTCAGTCATATCTAACTCTTATGGAGTCAGAAAAGAGTGGCCCACCCAGAGGAGACCCATGAATCATAGCCGGCCAGGCTCCTCTGTCCTTGGGATTCTCCAAGCAAGAGTACTAGAGTGGGTTACCATGCCCCTCTCCAGGGGATCTTCCTGACCCAGGGATTGAACCTGCATCTCTTAAGTCCTTTGCATTAGCAAGCAGGTTCTTTACCACTAGCACCACCTGGGAAACCCCCTAGAAATGGATAGACTTGCCTTATTCATGCAGAGCAACAAGCGAACATTTCACAAGTAAGGAAGTTTAGGAAAGCTGGGATAAAAGATTACATATCTCTAAAATATTGTGTATAGGTATGTTGGTATTTAAAGTTGTCCTATACCTCTTACTCCTGAAATGCTTGTTCAAGTTTAAGTCGTTCAAGATCTTGGGGTCAATCTCATTCAGAATCATACTAAAAACTTCTCCTTTTAAAAGAACATTAAATAGATAATATTCAGACTCTTCTATCTGGGTATTCCTAAAAAACAAGTAAGAAGAGGTAGATTCAGAGACTTCGCTGGTGGTTCAGTGGCTCAGGACCCACCTGCCAGTGAAGGGGACAGTGTTTCAACCCCTGGTCTTGAAAGATCTCACGTGCCAGGGGGCAACTAAGCCCGAGCGCCATAACTACTGAAGCTGTGACCCACAACCAGAGAGTCTGTGCAAGGCAACCAAAGATCCCGCATGGATCATCCCTTTAAAACCACACACTCAGGGGCCAGGGTTTGGGTGGGAGGCTCTTGCCAACCATCCCTGTGGAAGCCTCTTGTTCCTGCTTCACTGCCTTGCAGGGTATACTGACAACAGACTAGTAAAACCCAGGGTTTGCAAGAGGGCTGTATGGTGATGACTCAGTTGATTTACACTTAGAAGCTCATATACTCTAAAATAAAGCTGCCTGTGTTAAAAAAAAAAAATCTCACATGGCATGGGGATGTCCCATGTGCCACAACTAAGACCTGACACAGCCGGATAAATAAAGAATAATCTTTTTTTAAGAGTAGATGCAGCAGTGAATTAGCCTGCACCAGGAGCCTGGAGTAGCCTGTGTTTTTGTTTTTTTTTTTTTAAGTCAGGTTTATTAAGATGCAATTTACATAAAGTAAAATTCATCCTTTTAAATTGTATAGCTAATTACATTTTTACATGTATATACAGTCATGTACAAAAAAGATCTTCATGACCCAGATAATCATGATGGTGTCATCGCTCACCTAGAGCCAGATATGCTGGAATGTGAAGCCAAGTGGGCCTTAGGAAGCATCACTATGAACAAAGCTAGTGGAGGTGATGGAATTCCAGTTGAGCTGTTTCAGATCCTGAAAGATGATGTTGTGAAAGTGCTGCACTCAATATGCCAGCAAATTTGGAAAACTCAGTCAGTGGCCATAGGACTGGAAAAGGTCAGTTTTCACTCCAATCCCAAAGAAAGGCAATGCCAAGGAATGCTCAAACTACCGCACAATTGCACTCATCTCGCATGCTAGTAAAGTAATGCTCAAAATTCTCCAAGCCAGGCTTCAGCAATAAGTGAACTGTGAACTTCCTGATGTTCAAGCTGGTTTTAGAAAAGGCAGAGGAACCAGAGATCAAATTGTCAACATCCGCTGGATCATGGGAAAAGGAAGAGAGTTCCAGAAAAACATCTATTTCTGCTTTATTGACTATGCCAAAGCCTTTGACTGTGTGGATCACAATAAACTG
>SJYX01015902.1:42489-64260 GCA_006410675.1 Oreotragus oreotragus
TCCAGTGGTCATGTATGGATGTGAGAGTTAGACTGTGAAGAAAGCTGAGCACTGAAGAATTGATGCTTTTGAACTGTGGTGTTGGAGAAGACTCTTGAGAGTCCCTTGGACTGCAAGGAGATCCAACCAGTCCACTCTGAAGGAGATCAGTCCTGGGTGTTCATTGGAAGGACTGATGCTGAAGGTGAAACTCCAATACTTTGGCCACCTCATGTGAAGAGTTGACTCATTGGAAGGGACTCTGATGCTGGGAGGGATTGGGGGCAGGAGGAGAAGGGGACGATCGAGGATGAGATGGCTGGATGGCATCACCGACTCGATGGACATGAGTTTGGATAAACTCCGGGAGTTTGTGATGGACAGGGAGGCCTGACATGCTGCAATGCATGGGATCGCAAAGACTTGGACACAACTGAGCAACTGAACTGAACTGAACCATCATCACAATCAAGATACAGAACATTTTCATCATCCCCAGATTTCCTTGTGTACCACTGCAATTTCCTCCCTCTGCTCCGAGCCCCTGGCAAGCAGTGAAATGAATTTTATGCTTATAATCTCTTTATTAGAATGTCATGTAAGTGGATTCACATGTCTGGCCTCTTTCATTATTCTGAGGTCCAGTATTTAGGTTCTAAAATTTATTTGAATTTTATATTCCATACTGATATATATGATATATACACATTTAACACATATATTTAACAGGCTGAATAATATACCCACATTTGTTTTAATACTGGGAAACATTTAAACCTACCTACACAACTAGATTACTTAAATGTGACCTGATAATAATTAGATAAAATGAATACCCCATGAAGATGCCCCATTTTCTAATTTAAAAAATATCAGTTAATTATAAAGATGTTGGGTTACAAGAGACCTCCAAGAAAGTTCAAAGAGGTATTCATTAAATACTGAAAAAGTATGGAACAGGGAATAATGAGAGACAGCCTCTGCCTCTTCTGTCAGAGGCTGAAATCAGAAATGCCTTCTTGGGGTTTGAGAGACAACACATTCTGTAAGTAAAATCAGTGGAAAAAACTTTAATACGGAAGATATCCAATGGGCTTCCCTGGTGGTCCAGTGGTTAAGAATCTGCCTTCCAGTGCTGGGGACGCAAGTTTGATCTTCGGTCGGGGAGCTAAGATCCCCTGTGCCAGGAGCAGCTAAGCCCCACGCACCACAACTTCTGAGCCCAGGCCCTCTGGAGCTGATGCGGCACAACCAGAAGGGCAGCCCACACAGGAGCAAAGAGCTGCCCTCCACAACGTAGATCCTGCGTGCTGCAGCTAAGATGCTGCCGTGCAGCCAAAAATAAAGCAATTAAATAACTTTTTTTTTTTAAAGAAAGATATAGAAGCAGGCCACCTGCTAATCTCAATAATGATGTATCACTGAAACATGCTGATACCCTAGAGTTCACTGCATGGACAGAAATCGCTGTGGATGTGGGGTCTCTGCTACCCACCAAACCAGCTCCTCACAGCCGGAGGCTTTTCTGGTTGGTTGCTTCCCTGGGCCATGATGCATTCGTAGAACATGCTTGAGATCTGTCTTTAGACTGCTGATCAGAAAAAGATCTTGTGCAGGAGCTCCCCTGGTGGTCTAGTGGTTACTAATCTGCCTGCTGACACAGAGGTCATGGGTTCAATCCTTGGTCTGGGAAGATCACACCTGCAGGGGGGTGACTCAGCCAGAGCACCGCACAACTCCAGCCCGAGCACCTAGGGCCTGTGCTCTGCAACAGGAGAAGCCCTTGCATTGCAGTGAAGAGTGGCACCTGCTCGCTGCAAATAAAGTCCATATGCAATAAAGACCCAGCGCGGCTACAAATAGAAATTACTTACTTGTTTTTAAAAAGAAATAGCTCTTGTGTTAAAAATAAAAGGTTCTTTTGATGCAAGGTCTAGGCTTTGGATAAGATCAACACAGAGAAAGAGGAGAGGAAGAGGCTCCCACTCGGTCAGTCAGCTAGACAGTGTACTTTCTGGGCTATCTTTCCATATTCTCCTTACTGAATTCTTCAAGATCCCACTCACATAGTTCCTCTTCTGTGGCCCCATCATGACCTGACCCCTAAGGCAAGGCAGAATTGGACCTCTTATAACACTTGCACATAGAGTTACCATATTTTATGACTTGTACCATATTTTATAATTTGTTTTTTATATATATTTTATGTATATATATCATATGCAATCTGCCTGCAATGCGGGAAACCTGGGTTTGCTCCCTGGGTTGGGAAGATTCCCCTGGAGGAGGACATAGCAACCTACTCCAGTGTTCTTGCCTGGAGAATTCTTATGGACAGAGAAGCCTGGTGGGCTACAGTCCATGGGGTCGCAACACGTCAGGCATGACTGAGCAGCAAAGCCCAGCACATGTCATGTGCTGTCCTAACCCTTTATCCGTAGAGCCTGGCATTAAAGCAAATGCTTGCCCTTACAATATATGATATGCCACATGAAACAGACCTGCCTCAAATAGACTTTGGAGAACCAAGCACTGGACTGGGCAGATGAAGAGCTAGTCTCCATTTTAATTTGTGTATCAGGCTTCATGTTTCCTACCAGTCTGCCAAGCTTTTGACCTAGATTCCTTCTCTGAGCCTATTTGCTTGGTCCAAGTGCAAACATAATTCCTGCTCTGACCCAGATCCACTGCTCCTACTTGTTTCAGCTCACCAGGGTCTCCTGCTTTGGCCTCATCTATGAAACCTGATGTGTGACTAAGGCAACCCTGGGGAAGAGCCAGGTGGGGCAAGCTGGCACTGTGAGGTCCCAGGGTGACATCCGACTCTCCTGGATGTCTGCAAGGCCACCAGGTGGGCCAACTGGAGTACGCTTTCACAGGCTCCAGTGTACACCATGCTGGCTGCAGCGAATCCTGAGGTAGGGAGCAGGTGCAGGCAGGGGCCACAGTGGAGCCTGGAAGGAGCTGATTGGTGGGTCAGGATGTCTTGCTTGCCCCTCTGTCTGTTAACATCCCACGAAAGAGGTCTGGATGACACTAGAACAAGTGTGCAGGGGAAAGGAAAAGCAGATACATGTAGGTTCTAGCAAGGTTAAGGGAGGAATTCTGTTTAGAACCAACTGCATGGGCATGTGTGGGTCCTCAGTCACTTCATTCACGTCTGACTCTTTGCAACCCCATGTACTGTAGCCCCCCAGGCTCCTCTGTCCATGGGGAGTCTCCAGGCAGGAATACTGGAGTGGGTTGCCTTGACCTTCTCTAGGGGATCTTCCCAACCCAGGGATCAAACCCATGTCTCTTATGTCTCCTGCATTTGCAGGAGAGTTCTTTACCACTAGCACCATCTGTGAAAGAGTTAGAACCCATTCAGTTCAGTTCAGTCACTCAGTCGTGTCCGACTCTTTGCAACCCCATGAATCGCAGCACGCCAGGCCTCCGTATCCATCACCATCTCCTGGAGTTCACTCAGACTCACGTCCATCGAGTCGGTGATGCCATCCAGCCATCTCATCCTCAGTCGTCCCCTTCTCCNTCACCGACTCGATGGACATGAGTTTGGATAAACTCCGGGAGTTTGTGATGGACAGGGAGGCCTGACATGCTGCAATGCATGGGATCGCAAAGACTTGGACACAACTGAGCAACTGAACTGAACTGAACCATCATCACAATCAAGATACAGAACATTTTCATCATCCCCAGATTTCCTTGTGTACCACTGCAATTTCCTCCCTCTGCTCCGAGCCCCTGGCAAGCAGTGAAATGAATTTTATGCTTATAATCTCTTTATTAGAATGTCATGTAAGTGGATTCACATGTCTGGCCTCTTTCATTATTCTGAGGTCCAGTATTTAGGTTCTAAAATTTATTTGAATTTTATATTCCATACTGATATATATGATATATACACATTTAACACATATATTTAAAATGCTGAATAATATACCCACATTTGTTTTAATACTGGGAAACATTTAAACCTACCTACACAACTAGATTACTTAAATGTGACCTGATAATAATTAGATAAAATGAATACCCCATGAAGATGCCCCATTTTCTAATTTAAAAAATATCAGTTAATTATAAAGATGTTGGGTTACAAGAGACCTCCAAGAAAGTTCAAAGAGGTATTCATTAAATACTGAAAAAGTATGGAACAGGGAATAATGAGAGACAGCCTCTGCCTCTTCTGTCAGAGGCTGAAATCAGAAATGCCTTCTTGGGGTTTGAGAGACAACACATTCTGTAAGTAAAATCAGTGGAAAAAACTTTAATACGGAAGATATCCAATGGGCTTCCCTGGTGGTCCAGTGGTTAAGAATCTGCCTTCCAGTGCTGGGGACGCAAGTTTGATCTTCGGTCGGGGAGCTAAGATCCCCTGTGCCAGGAGCAGCTAAGCCCCACGCACCACAACTTCTGAGCCCAGGCCCTCTGGAGCTGATGCGGCACAACCAGAAGGGCAGCCCACACAGGAGCAAAGAGCTGCCCTCCACAACGTAGATNTCCAGTGCTGGGGACGCAAGTTTGATCTTCGGTCGGGGAGCTAAGATCCCCTGTGCCAGGAGCAGCTAAGCCCCACGCACCACAACTTCTGAGCCCAGGCCCTCTGGAGCTGATGCGGCACAACCAGAAGGGCAGCCCACACAGGAGCAAAGAGCTGCCCTCCACAACGTAGATCCTGCGTGCTGCAGCTAAGATGCTGCCGTGCAGCCAAAAATAAAGCAATTAAATAACTTTTTTTTTTTTTAAAGAAAGATATAGAAGCAGGCCACCTGCTAATCTCAATAATGGTGTATCACTGAAACATGCTGATACCCTAGAGTTCACTGCATGGACAGAAATCGCTGCGGATGTGGGGTCTCTGCTACCCACCAAACCAGCTCCTCACAGCCGGAGGCTTTTCTGGTTGGTTGCTTCCCTGGGCCATGATGCATTCGTAGAACATGCTTGAGATCTGTCTTTAGACTGCTGATCAGAAAAAGATCTTGTGCAGGAGCTCCCCTGGTGGTCTAGTGGTTACTAATCTGCCTGCTGACACAGAGGTCATGGGTTCAATCCTTGGTCTGGGAAGATCACACTTGCAGGGGGGTGACTCAGCCAGAGCACCACACGACTCCAGCCCGAGCACCTAGGGCCTGTGCTCTGCAACAGGAGAAGCCCTTGCATTGCAGTGAAGAGTGGCACCTGCTCGCTGCAAATAAAGTCCATATGCAATAAAGACCCAGCGCGGCTACAAATAGAAATTACTTACTTGTTTTTAAAAAGAAATAGCTCTTGTGTTAAAAATAAAAGGTTCTTTTGATGCAAGGTCTAGGCTTTGGATAAGATCAACACAGAGAAAGAGGAGAGGAAGAGGCTCCCACTCGGTCAGTCAGCTAGACAGTGTACTTTCTGGGCTATCTTTCCATATTCTCCTTACTGAATTCTTCAAGATCCCACTCACATAGTTCCTCTTCTGTGGCCCCATCATGACCTGACCCCTAAGGCAAGGCAGAATTGGACCTCTTATAACACTTGCACCTAGAGTTACCATATTTTATGACTTGTACCATATTTTATAATTTGTTTTTTATATATATTTTATGTATATATATCATATGCAATCTGCCTGCAATGTGGGAAACCTGGGTTTGCTCCCTGGGTTGGGAAGATTCCCCTGGAGGAGGACATAGCAACCTACTCCAGTGTTCTTGCTGGGTCGCCCAGAAAGTTCGTTTGGGTTTTCCTATATGATGTTACAGAAAATCCAAAAGAACTTTCTGGTCAGTCTAATACAATCCTGGGCTTCCCAGGTGGCTCAGTGGTAACAAATCCACCTGCATTGTGGGAGGCCTGGGTTCGATTCCTGGGTCGAGAAGATCCCCTGGAGAAGGAAATGGCAACCCACTCCAGTGTTCTGGCCTGGGAAATCCCATGGACGGTGGAGCCTAGTGGGCCACAGTCCATGGAGTAGCAAAGAGTAGGACACGACTTGGCAACTAAATAACAGCAACAAAGGAGAGTATGGTAGGGTTCCCGAGGCAGTTATCTCTTTAAACCTCTTGATTTTTCTCTACTTGAGAGGCTATTTCATGGTCCAGGCACGAGGAAACAGTAGCTTGGAACGAGACACAGCAGTAAGGAAGAGACTCGGGAAGATTCGGTGTGAGAAGCCTCAGATCTTGGTGATGTTTTTATTTAGAGATTAGGAACAAGAAAGGGAGAACAAAGGGTCAAAAATAGGCACTGGGGGCCTCCCTAGTGGCTCAGTGGTAAAGAATCTGACTACCAACGCAGAAGACACAGGTTCAATCCCCGATAAGAGACTCGGGAAGATTCGGTGTGAGAAGCCTCAGATCTTGGTGATGTTTTTATTTAGAGATTAGGAACAAGAAAGGGAGAACAAAGGGTCAAAAATAGGCACTGGGGGCCTCCCTAGTGGCTCAGTGGTAAAGAATCTGACTACCAACGCAGAAGACACAGGTTCAATCCCCGATCCAGGAAGATCCCACATACCTCGGAACAACTAAGCCCGGTGCACCACACCTATTGAGCCTGTGGTTCAAAAATTCACAACTACTGAGCCCACGTGCTACAACCGGTAAAGCCTGTGCACCTAGAGTCCGCGCTCTGCAGCAAGAGGGGCCACTGCAATGAGAAGCCCATGCCCTGCAGCTGGAGAGCAGCCCCTGCTTGAAACAGCTGGAGAAAGCCCGAGCAGCAACGAAGACCCAGCACAACCAAGGGGAAAAAAAAAGGTGGGCGTGGGAGTTCTTCACACTTCTTCCAGTGTTATCTGCACCCCCTGCAGTTTTATCTTCAGCAGCTTAATGAAGAAACTGTAAGTTGCTGTTGTGTCCAACTCTTTGTGCTCCCATGGACTCTTAGAAAGCCCACCAGGCTTCTCTGTCCATGGGATTCTCCAGGCAAGAATACTGGAGTGGGTTGCCATTCCCTTCTCCAGGGCATCTTCCGACCCAGGGATTGAACCCAGGTCTCCTCCATTGCTGGCAGATTTCTTTACTGTCTGAACCACCAGGGAAACCCACTTTCTTTCTCTTTCACTACAGTTCCATTTAAATAGAGGCAAAAGAAAAATTTAGTTCCACTCTTTGCAGTATCAAAAAGATGATGATGAAGTTATAAAAAGAGATTAATTTGGGGGGGGAAAGAAGGGTGGGGTGGAGAAGGAAATGACAACCCACTCCAGTATTCTTGCCTGGAGAATTCCATGGACAGATGAGCCTGGTGGGCTCCAGGCCATGGGGTCCAAAGAGTCGGACACGACTGAGCGACTATCACTTGGGGGGAAATTCCCCATCTCCACTCCGAACATTCTTCCCTCTAAATATTGCTCTTTAGGTTAATCGATTGGCTTTGTTGAAATAACCACATTTAGGTATTAAAGGAAATATATATTTAGAGGCTTAGGAAATTACACCAAGGGATTTTTCCATGCTTTGAGCAATGAGAAGCATAGCCACCCAGCATGCTAAATTTTGCAAAAGGAACTTTGTGGCTGGCTTCACCCTGGCCCTACCTCTTCTAAATGGAGTCAGGAGATGGCAGCAGTCAGAAATGGCCCCACTTTCCTGTTGCTCTGATTGGCTGGCTTGCAGTTCACCTCATATTCTTGGCATAATGACTGTGTTGTGGGATCTGACAGTTGCGACATCTAATCTGCCTCAAAGACTTTCCTCATGTCCAGGGAGTTCCACGGGACCTCCCTTAGTCTGGTGTAAGATCTAACCACATTAGTAGTCTTGAGAGAACCAGACAGATTGTCTCCCACACCATGACTGTCCACTCAGCCCTGAATGAACAATTCAGCTCTTTACAGCTAATTCCCAAACAAGTGTCAAGCCCCAAGCATGAGTAAACTAATTCTGTGCTTTGCACAACACAGCCCAGGCACGCCGCTCCTATTTTGCCTCTTAGGCAGCGTTTTACACTCATTTGCAGACTGAGTAAAACTTTCTCTGGTACCTTCTCTGACTCACAAGAGCACCACCTTAACCCACGGTAATAATAGAGTATTCTATTTAGCGGTACTTGTGGAAGAGGCAGCATCAAGGTTGCTTAGCAGCAGACACTGGTTTATTAAAAACAGCTGTCTGTCTGTGAGGAAATCACCTCCTCATTTTCCTATGGATTCATGTCTTCCATGTGATTGTTGACTAAACTGCTCAAAAGAGTTTCTCTTTGGATGTGATGGGAGTGGAGGGGGCACTGAAGAGCAAAATGGCCAAGAAAGACTCAACATTAGAAAGACGTTGAGGTGCCTTGAAGCAATTAGGGGGACTATATTTCCTCTGTCTAAAAAGTCGGAGGACCTCAGCACAGCTGTGTGCCCCGGTTCTCTGCCATCGGGTTTCAAGTGAGCTCCAGCAGGAGGAGAGAACTCTCAGCAGTCCGAGAGGGAGAAGGGACAACTCAGTGGGAACTTGAGGATGGTCAAGCTAGGAAACGACGCAGACTTGAGTTAGCACCTCTGACCCAGAGGACCATAAGTGTCAAACTCATTTTGTTGAACTTCTTAGACTAACAGTTAACAGTTATGCTCATGGGGCTGGGAAGGTATGGAAAATGGTAAAGCTACTTGTGTCAGGGGGGTGGAGAGGGAGAATCATTGACATTTATTGGACAATTGTCATGTGCTAGCCACTGTTTTGGAGAAGGCAATGGCACCTCACTCCAGTACTCTTGCCTGGAAAATCCCATGGACAGAGGAGCCTGGTAGGCTGCAGTCCATGGGGTCGCTACTAGTCGGACATGACTGAGCGACTTCACTTTCACTTTTCACTTTCATGCATTGGAGAAGGAAATGGCATCCCACTCCAGTGTTCTTGCCTGGGGAATCCCAGGGACGAGGGAGCCTCATGGGCTGCCGTCTATGGGGTCGCACAGAGTCGGACACGACTGAAGTGACTTAGTAGCAGCAGCAGCATCAGCAACAGCCACTGTTTAAAGCATTTTGGTACATAAAAATAATTGCTATTAGTTTAACATTGACTTAAAAGATGAGAAACCAAGACTTTGAGAGGTTAAGTTGATGAATTTGGTTGCCTGTAAGTTTTAGATTTGCAGTGGAGTAGAGTCTAGACCTGTGTGTTTAGACCACACTGCCATGATCCCATAGTTCAGAGAGGTCAGAGGAAGCTGTGATGCTGACCAGGATGGAGCAGGGATGGGATCTGAACCCTGACAACCAATATTCCTATCCATTTTCCCAGGTAGGCCCTCACTTATCAGATAATTGTGACCATGGGGTATATTGTGGTCCTCAACTGTCAGATCTTCCCATTTTTTCAAGCTTCTCTGAATTTATCAATGAGAAAATTTTGAATTTTTTAATTGTTGGAAATATCTTTTTAATGTTTTTGTAAGACTAATTTCAGGTCAGCAATTGGATGCAGATTGAATGGGATGAGGATTACTTCCTGACCAAAGTCATTAGATCATCGCTCACCCTGCAGCCCCGCCTACATGCTGGGGAAGCCTGCACCAAGGAAGCAGAAATAGAAACAGGAACCTACACACTCCCATCCCATTACAGGAAGTGCCTTTTGGGGAAGCACTGAAACGTTGGGTCATCAGAGGGAGTTTATTCACCTGCTGCTGCTAAGTCACTTCAGTCGTGTCCGACTCTCTGCGACCCCATAGACGGCAGCCCACCAGGCTCCCCCATCCCTGGGATTCTCCAGGCAAGAACACTAGAGTGGGTTGCCATTCCCTTCTCCAATGCATGAAAGTGAAAGTGAAGTCGCTCAGTCGTCTGACTCTCGGCGACCCCATGGACTGCAGCCCACCAGGCTCCTCCGTCCATGGGATTTTCCAGGCAAGAGTACTGGAGTGGGCTGCCATTGCCTAGGCTTTGCTAATTTCACCAGAAAACTAGGGGGAATTGTGGATTTTAGATTTGCAATGGAGTAGAGTCTAGACCTGTGTGTTTAGACCACACTGCCATGATCCCATAGTTCAAAGAGGTCAGAGGAAGCGGTGATGCTGACCAGAATGGATCAAGCTCTAGGACGCTGAGAACCAGGTCGACCCACGATAGTAAGAGAAAAAAGAAGTCTCACTCCCCATATCAGAGGAAAACTTCTCATTATAGACAGTCACTGTTTAGAAAACATTTTTATGTAGAGCAACACCTTGCAGGCTGACATGCATTTGAACACAACAGTGCGGCATTTGAGCAGCTTTATGCAGTCTTAGGAGGCAGGCATCAGAGTTCCTGTTCTCTCCATTCTATAGATGAGAAAACTGAGCTTGCAAGTAGTTTAGGTCACAGAGCTGAGTCTTGGACTCTGTTCTCTTGAAAGTGAAAGTCGTTCAGTTGTGTCTGACTCTTTGTGACCCCAGGGACTCTACAGTCCATGGAATTCTTGAGGCCAGAATACTGGAGTGGGGAGCCTTTCCATGAATCTCTGGAAACTCTACAGAGAGTGGAGGGAGGGGTGTCAGTGGGGTCTTATCACTGAGCAGCCATCTCAGAAGCTGGAGCCCTAGGCATGGAGCATTAGGAACCCCTGAAACATAGACTGGAGCAGAGGCCTGAGGTTGTGAATGCCATGAATGTTGGGGCACCAAAGAGATACATTAGGGACTTGCCTAGTGGTCCAGTGGCTAAGACTCTGAGCTTTCAATGCTGGAGGCCCAGGGTTCAATCCCTGGTCAGGGAAGTAGATACCACATGCTGCAACTAAGACTGAAGATCCTGAGTTCCACAATAAAGACCCAGAGTGGCCAAATGAAATAAATAAATACAAAATTTGAAAAAAAGAGATACACTAGATTTGGGGCTTCCCTGGTGACTCAGATGGTAAAGAATTTGCCTGCAATTCAGGAGACCCAGGTTCTATCCCTGGGTGGGGAACATCCCCTGGAGAAGGAAATGGCTATCCATTCCAGTATTCTTGTCTTGAGAATTCCATGGACAAAGGAGTCTGGCAGTTGGATCAGACAGGACTGAACAACTAACACACTTGTTCAACACACACTAGCTCTGAGGGCAGTCTGTGTGTGTACCCTCTGCTGGGGCTGTGTTCGTGTGGTCACATCTCCAATCTGATCACTGCTGGCCTCCCTCATCCTGATTGTTCCCGACTGGTGCTCTGGGGTGCCATGAGGCTGAAATGATCTCAGAGCCCTGAGAGGGCTCATGCTTCTCTGCTGTGTGCTACCACGTGAAGCAGGATGATACTGTACCACTTTTGATGCTGTTTAGATGGCTTGTCCACTATAGATGATTATTCCACGAGCAGACCTGTAATATATTCTTATACGTCTGAATTTGACTAAGAACCTTTTATCTTGCTAGCATGGATGTGCGTTTACTGTTTCTGGCCAGGTCAGACAAAGAAGCTGGAAGACAGATTTTTGAATTTGGGCTAATTTCCCTGATCTTTTAAACCCCGGGCCCCAGCTCTGAGATGGGAGATTTATGATCTTGACATGCTGTCTTCAACCGCTCTCTGGCCACCAGGGAGAACACAGAGCAACTGCTCCCAGGAGTCAGAGTTGTCCCCTGCAACATCACCAGGATCCTCATGGGATTCAGAGGATCTGGGTGCCAGGATCCCCCCAGCTTTTCTTAATCATCTCATGACTTGGGAGGGCGGGTGATGAGATTCAGTCTTCTGTACTGTGGTCCATTTCTGATGAGTTTGGCCCTCGGAGACTCAAAGGGCATTGTGGGCTCTACTTTTTGTGTTCCAAAAGGACTCAGACCAGAAGTTCATGTATTGGGTTGGCCAATAATTTCATTCCCATTTTTCCATTGAATCTAATAAAAAGCCCAAACGAACTTTTTGGCCAACCCAATACTACTTGTGCTGTAGTTTCTCTGTTTAGCAATACCTCATCTTTGATGCTGATACTGTTTAAAAATAAGTGAAGGTTCAGGAACACTGGCAATTGTTACCAAGGGCACTTCTCACAGCCCTTGCCTCTCCGAATATGTGATGGCCACATCACCTGCACCTGGGCGATCAGAGCCTGCACCCTTTAATCATCTCTCCAGTGCTCACCCCAGCTGTTGGCTCAGACTTAAACATCCAGTTTAGGGAACATTGCCTCTCTGGTGCATGCGGTAATTAGGAGATTAGGGCTCTCTCGAGATTCTGGACTTTATTTAGGGTGGAGAGTTTGGGAAGCAGGGATGAAGGGATGGCAGAATCAATCTGTCCATCTGTTCACACATCGGTCCAGTCTTCTCTTACCTAGTGACTGGGTACTGTGTGTGTGCCATGTGCCAAGTTGGGTGCTGTGCATTCAGTGGTGAGCACAGAAGACCCCCATCTCAAGGGGCAGCTTCTGTTTCAATAGAGCAGCCCAAGCAACTACATCTGCTATTATTTCAGGTGTGTTCATTGCCAAGCGTCTGTAGGTGTCTAGGGACTTCATTAAAGGTTTGGACGGACCTCAGTAAGCTCTGTATCCTCTCTGCTCCTTTGGAGACCCGCCCTGGATGGGCTGGGCCCTCAACATGCCACCATCAGCACTTTCCAGATGGGGAGGGGCCAGGCCTAGGGCCCCCAGTGACTGTGTCATCCTCAGCTCTGGCCACAGAGACTTCATCACAGAGGGAAGCTGAGCTATGAACATGTTGCTAGGCTGTGGCTTTTTTTTTTTTTTTTTAAATAAACGAGGCTTGGGCTTAATTTAGAAATCTGCTTTTGCTTTTTCTTTCTTTTTTCCCAGCATCATCTGGCTGTCTGGCACCGTCAGAGAATTGCATTTCTGACCCAAGTAGAGCTCCCCAGTGAATGGGGGCAGGAAAGAGTTTGGGGAGAGGACTGATGCCAGCCCAGGCTGCCTCACGGGGAGGTGGAAACACGTGGGCCTGCTATTAGCATCCTGTTCGGCTTTTGGACGAGTATCATTTGTGACACCTACATAGTCCTCTCTTGGAACAAGAGGATTCAAAGCAGCCCTGGTGCGAGCGCCTCTTCTGCTAACCACACCCCGGCATACAGCGGAACAGAAGGCAATGCTGCTGCGCAAAAGAGGGCCAGAGTCAGGTGCCAGAAGCAGATGACATCCAGACTTGCAGCTCTTGGGATGCATCTATTTCAATAAAGTCACTTTTTGTGCCGTTATTTTCACGTGAGGATATTTTGATTTGGCCTAAATATTCAGCCAATAAATGTTAGTTTTTCAGCACAGGGAATATAGCCAATATTTTATAATACCTTTAAATGGAGTGTAATCAATAAAAGGGCTTCCCAGGTGGCTCATGGGTAAAGAAGCTGCCTGCCAATGCAGGAGACGCAGAAGATGCGGGTTCAACTCTGGGTCGGGAAGATCCCCCAGGAGTAGTAAATGGCATTCCAGTGTTCTTGCCTGAAAAATTCCAGGAGGAATTTTTGGACAGGAAAAATTAGGCAGAGAAGCCTGGTGGACTCCAGGTCACAAAGAGTCACTCACAAAATTTAGTGAGTGAAGTGAAGTCGCTCAGTCGTGTCCAACTCTTTGCGACCCCATGGACTATAGCTTACCAGGCTTCTCCGTCCATGGGATTTTCCAGGCAAGAATACTGGAGTGGGTTACCATTTCCTTCTCCAGGGAATCTTCCCAACCCAGGGATCGAACCTGGGTCTCCCGCATTGAAGGCAGGCGCTTTAACCTCTGAGCCACCAGGGAAGCCCCACAAAATTTATAAAAATAATTGAATCAGTGTGTTGTACACCCAAAACTAATATTACATTGTAAATCAACTATACTTCAATAAGAAGTAAGTTTAAATAAATGATAGGTAAAATGGGCATTTTATACTCCATCGGTGAGTTTTATCCTAACCCTGAGATTTGCTCTATTGCCAATCCTACCTCTAGGCATCAAGGTGTATGGATCTAGTACAGGTAAGGGAAAGGTGTGGTTGAAGTTCAAAGTGGGAGCAATATCAGGGATCAGGTAATGGTCCAGGAAGGAATGAATGTCAGGAATCAGGTGCCTGTGAGAACTGGAAGCAGATCAGGAGTAGAGAAGCATTGAGAGGTCTCTAAAGTCAATGAAAGGGTCAATCCAACTGAAATAGAAGAGTCAGAGATTGAGTGAGGGCTGGGGAATTGTTTAGAAACATACAATTCTGTGAGCTTGCATTTCGGCTTGCTTGTTTTGAGGCTGTGTTAGAACAGCTGCATGAAATTGTTGGGCAAGAAAATAGTCCCCTTAGGATTCAGAACAGCTCATTTTGGCTCCTCCAGGGGAAGAGTCTGACTCATAAATGTCTATGCATTTCACTCGAGGGCTTGTTTGAGCCTTAATTTCTCCATATACCAGGCAGGTGATTGCGTCTACCCTTCCTCTCTCCCCACCTGTGTTCTTCCTCCAAGAGACATAACTCAGAATGAGCCAGCAGCTCATAAACTCCTTCGAGGCATTTAGAGAAGATGCTTGCATAACTAGTGGGTAACTAGTCTGAATGAGTGCCCTGTGAGTCAAGGGTTTCCTAGTCGGGCAAGCGTAGCCGTCCCTGCCGGGTGATTCATGTGGACACAATGATGCCTTTGGTTGGAATGTACACTGTTGACAATGAATCTGTTCTTGCCAGTGCACAGAATTTCATCTTCACCCAGATGCTATCAGCGTGAGGCTTCCCAGGTGGCGAGTGGTAAAGAACCTGTCTGTCAATGCAGGAGAAGTAGAGACATAGGTTCCATCCCTGGGTCAGGAAGATCCCCTGGAGGAGGAAATGGCAGCCCACTCCAGTATTCTTGCCTGGGAAATCCCATGGACAGAGGAGTCTGGCAGGCTACAGTACTCTGGCAAAAAGAGTCGGCCGTGACTCAGGGATTAAACAACAACAACAAAATCAGTGTGAGGAGTGTACACGCGAGTACTCGGGGATTAGATGGGGGAAGAGTTGAAAAGAATCTGACACTTGTTCCTGCCTCTAAACCTCCACTGTACAAAGAACCATGGCAGCATGTTTATGCCTAGCCATCAACTCCCCTTTGCCAGTGAAGAAATTTTTCCAAATTCTTCTGCCATTTGTCAAACTTGCCAAAGTCCCCGGAGGCAGATCCGGTGTAAATGAAGGTGGAGGGAAGGGAGGACTTTCTTTGCCAGGTTTCCCTAATTTCTGTGTTGATCTTTCACATCACACAGTGAAGCTTCGCGGAGGTGGGGATGGTGTGTCCTTCCAGGATTGGCACAAGCAGGCAGCAGGTCTGGGGCCTCAGCTTCCAGAAGCCTGACCTGGGGCCACCATGTGGCTGGGCAGGGACCCTCCTCTGAGCCCTCAGAGCAGAGGCAAAGGGCAGGAAGAGCCCATGTGTCCCCGTACCCTGTTGACCCAGCCTCTCCTCCAGGTGCTGGCTGCCCCATCCCGGCTCTAGGAGCCAAGACACCAACCATCTCCCTGGTACAGTTAATCTCCCTTCCTGCCACGAACGCAGCTTTCTTTGTTACTACTCACCCTGCCCCTGGCTGCAGATTTCTGATGGATGCCTTTCTCAGGCGTTGTGTTTTGATTCTCTCCTCACATTTACTCCCAAGTGCCAAGAACAACTCTGTTCCGGCAGGAGGATGTTTTTGGCTTATAAACGAGAGGGAGCAGTAGTTTCTCTGCATGAGCATTCTTGGGATTTATGTGCAGATTAATTCTGGGCACTGTCTAGAGGCTCCCCCAAGTCTCCCCACTAAACAGCATGTTTCTGTTGCAGAGAATTACTCTGCTTTCACTGCTTGTAGCTGGAGGATGATAAGAGCTTTTCGTTCAGAGCCCCAGTAGAAGGACTCAGCACCCCCTAAGCTGAGTCCAGACTGAACAACAGGATGTGTATTGTTACCATGGTTACAGCTCCACACCTCGTCCCTAGTATTTGTGAGCTAAACCTTGAGACCTCTTTTGAAACCCTTGGTTTTTCAGCCCTGGGCTGTGGGGGGAGGGTGTGTGTGTGTGTGGCATCACCCCTTGGGCCTGCCCTCCCTAAGCCACTGACAAGCCCTCTCAGATATAGCGGGAGTCAGGTCCAATTGACGCTAGATTCTCTGATGACTTCGAGTCAGACTTAATGACACTTGCTAATCACAGTAGATGCCCTTCTCGATAGTCCCCATAGTGGTCTGGGAAAAGTTGTGTTGCCTGATCTGCCGCTTTGTACAGTAATTCAGGAATTTGCTGCTGTACATAGAACTAAATTTAGAGACAGGAGGGGTCGTGCCTCACCCAGGCAGTAAGCAAGCCCGCCTGCCCTATCCTGTCCCCAGATGGGGGACTGCAATCTCCGAGAGTGGCCAAGTCCTAGACTTGCTCCGCCTGGATCTCCTGCAAACAAAGGCCTCATCCCATCTAGACCAGAAGACATTCTTCCCTCCCAGAACAAGGTGCTGCCCTTGGGGGTGAGGCTGTGAGAGGTCGGCCAAGGCTAAACAAGGCTGAACAAGAGCCACCTTAAGTATGAAGGTGCTTCCAGGGACACAAATTGGCTCCTTTGAGTCCCAACACAGCTCTTGGAGGTAAACAAGGCAGGTGTTATTACTTCGATTTTACCAATGGGGAAACTAAATTTCAGAAAGTTTTGTTAACTTCTTTAGGGTCGATTAAGCAAATCACTGGTGGACTTGAGAAACCTCAAATTCCTTACATCTGTTCCAGTTTTTTCCATGACTCCATGCTGCACTTCAGCAGGGCTTGAGCAAGCATCAAACAGCATAAGTTCTAGCCCTTCCAGCTGGGCAGGGGCTGGCTGGAAGCTGGCACGGGCTTCCATCGGTGGGGCCAGGGCCCCGGAAGCTGTCAGTGCAGCTTCCACTCTCTGTAGAGTGAGGTGAGGCTGCCTGATTTGGAGGGCTGAGACCGTTTAGGTGCTTGCTGTTTATGAGGCTGTAGTGAGAGGGATGGAATTGAAAGAGAGGAAGGTGGACCAAGGAGGAGAGTGTGTGTGCGTGCACTTGTGTGTATACACACACACCACACACACACAGCCTGAATTCACAGGTGAAGAACAGCTGCTCTGCTGTGATGGCCGTTGAAGACAAGTGGAATAGATCCTCTTGGAGGTCATCTGCAGCTTCTGGAGGACACACTGTGGCTTCTTGCCTCAGGCTTCGGCAGCCCCTGCCTGAAGGCTTCCCCTGGCCATGGGAATTTGCTGAGGTAAAGAATCTGCCTGCCAATGCAGGAGACTTAAGAGATGGAGGTTTGATTTCTGAGTTGGGAAGATCCCCTGGAGAAGGAAATGACAACCTACTGGAGAATCCCATGGACAGAGGAGCCTGGCGTTCTGCAGGCCTTGGGGTCAAAGAGCTGGACACGACCGAGCGACTAAGCATGCATGCACCTGAGTGGGGCAGCCTAAAAAAACCCCAGAGCTAAAGGTCCTTGTTGCTAGTAGCTCGGTTGTGTCTGACTCTATGCGACCCCATGGACTGCAGTACGCCAGACTTCCCTGTCCTTCACTATCTCCTGGAGCTTGCTCAAGCTCATGTCCATCAAGTCAATGATGCCATCCAACCATCTTATCCTCTGTCACCCCCTTCTCCTGCCTTCAATCTTTCCCAGAATCAAGGTCTTTTCTAAAGAATGAGCTCTACGCATCAGGTGGCCAAAGTATAGGAGCTTCAGCATCTATCCTTCCAATGAGTATTCAGTGTTGATTTCCTTTAAAATTGACTGGTTTCATCTCCTTCCAGTGCAAGGGACTCAAGGGTCTTCTCCAGCACCACCAGCACTGGTTAAGACCCAATGAGGAATGGAATTGGGGGAAAATGTCCCTGATTCCTTGCCTGTTGATCAGACAATTGAGGTGTTTTCGAGAAGGATCCCAGTGGGAGTGGACTCCAGTGCTTTGAGCAGCAACTTGCTTATGTCAACTTTTCGGCTCTCCCCTCTTCTATCTTGCTTCCCAATCCTTCACTGTGTTTCTAGGAATCATCTCCCCCCAAAGCTCTGTGCAACCAGATTCCTATTTCAGGCCTGAAAACTAAGACCATGGGCTCCTAACAAGCTTCTGCCTCCCAGGAGCACCTTGTATACAGTGGGCTTTCAGCATAGCCAGGATCCTGCTGAGAGTGGCATTCCCTGGCGGGCACTGCTCCCTTTCAGTCATCAGACAGGCAGCCTGTGGTTCTGCTGCAATGATGGAGCTCTTTAAGCTGGAAGAGTCTCTTTGCCTGTGTATCCAGGAAGGGCTCCTGCATAGGGCTGCGTGCTGAAGAAACAGAACCTGGGGTTGCAAAGAGTCGGACACGACTGAAGTGATTTAGCATGAGTAGCATCATAATCGCTCCCTTTCCTGAGCAGGCCCGCGTCATCTTGCTCTCTGCATGCATGTGTGCTCAGTTGCTCAGCCGTGTCCAACTCTTTTCGACCCTGTGGACTGTGACCCGCTGGGCTTCTCTGTCCATGGAATTCTCCAGGCAAGAATGCTGGAGTGGCTTGTCGTGCCCTTCTCTGGGGGAACTTCCTTACCCGGGGATTGAATCTGCGTCTTCTGTGGCTCCTGCATTGCTGGCAGATTCTTTACCACTGAGGCCCCGGGGAAGCTCCGCATTGCTCTCTAAATTCCTCTTAATGCAGCGGCAAATCTCGGTATCGTGGGAGGCAGAGCCAGGGCTCTCCAAGGGGGAGTGGGCTCCTGGATGCCACTGATCCATGTGTCCTTCTGGGTCCAGCAGACAGTGGACCCCACTGGCAACCAGGCAGACACGTGGAAGCAAACGTGCGCTTCTAGCATTCTGTAACCTGCCTCCCACAGAGCAGAAGGCACGCTTTCTCCTGCGTTGTTCCCTGCCTTGTTCTTGACATTTTTAATGTGCTGAGCTTACAGGCGACTCTGCATTCCTGCCACCACCCACTTGAATTGGCTCCTGGTCGCTCCAGGCCTGAGGATCCCAGCCACGTGCTACAGCCCAGAGAACACTCTCCCACTCCCCAACCCCCTTTCTGGGCGAGCTTCCCTCCTCCTCACCTTGACATTTAGGGCCTGCTGCTTTTTCTCCTCTCCTCCTCCAATAAATCGGGGCCAGTCAAGACTCACTGTACCCTTGGCAGGTCTGGGGCAGCTGCTGCTGGGATAAGGCGGCTTTGCTGCAGGCCTCTGATGAAAAGCAAACACAGCCCATCTGCTCCTATTGCCTGGCTTTGCAGCCGTGTGAAACCTGAAGCAGAAGACCCAGGTTCCATTTCCAGGCCCTGGTCTGACCTCCCCAAAGCTGAGCGTACCTTCCAAGTTCTTCTGCTTAAACCAAATCCAGCAATGCTGTCCCTCTCCTAGGTCCTTCCTAGTTTGCAGCTCAGATTGAGCTGCAGGTTGAGCTCAGTCACCCTCAGGGAGGATGGCGTGGAGCAGAGTCCTCAGCAGCCTAAGGAATACAGAGGCTGGGCCATTTCTACCTGTCCCCCACAATCTCCCAGGGCCACATTCAGGGTGGGGCTTTCATTCAGCCTGTGAGTGGACGGAAGCATTTTTAGCCCAAAGTGCCAGACACTAAGCAATGGCTGAGGGTATGTATGTACAAGATGATAAAGTCATCAAATAGGTTACCAGGAACATAGCCAATATTTTGTAGTAACTGCAAAAGGAAAGAGACCTTTAAAACTTGTATAAAATTTTTTTAATTAATTTTTTTAAAAAAAGAGAGCAAAGGAGAAAAAGGGACACAGTAAATGGGAAAAAGATGGGAAAGGAGGAACGCAGTCTATGAAGTCAGAGTGATGCGGAGGAGGGGCTGAGCACCACCCACAAGGCTTTGAGCAGCACCGATGCCATCTGTCACCCATTCCTGCTTCAAAGTGGCATCAGGAGCTGGCGAGTACATTCACTGGCTCCACAGAAAACACACAGCTCCGACTGTAGAACCACGTGGCCTCCAAGGTTCCCTGGAGTGGGCACGAGTGTGAACTTCCTTACTCAACCACATGACCTCTTCACCTAAGGACTCTAAAATGCTTCAGAAAATATGAAATCACTTGTGTAAATGCAAGATGGTATGTTTTTTCCTCTGATCTCCCTTTAAGACCTGAACATTGACTATGTGAGTGAGCCTCAAGTGTCTTTTAAGAATACTTAGAAGATGGTTAAAGGCTTCCCTGGTGGCTCAGTTGGTAGAGAATCTGCCTGCAATACAGGAGACCTGGAATCAATCCCTGGGTTGGGAAGATCCCCTGGAGAAGGGAAAGGCTACCCACTCCCACTCCAGTATTCTGGCCTGGAAAATTCCAGGGACAGAGGAGCCTGGTGGGCTACAGTCCATGGGGTCGCAAAGAGTCAGACACGACTGAGCGACTAACACTTTCACTTTCACTTTCAGGAGATTGTTAAAGGAGGAAACGATGACAGTTGTGTTGAACTGAGTGCCTGGCACATAGTAGGTACTCAGCAGATGTCTGAAATTGAGTGAGGGAAAGAATGAATATGAGAGACATACAAAGAAGACTATTTTAACAGGAAGATTCTTGAATATTCAACACTGACTCCTTTCCAACACATTGCAGGCCTTTCCTTCTGGGCCCCGAGGATCAAGGATGAGTGTGCGCGCTACATGAGTACTCACTGGCGAGAGCTGCGACCACATGCGTACACTGGAGTGAGGTGTGGACAGGCACAGGGATGGGGGTGGTTCACATCTCCCGGGAGATTCTGCAGAGGGGTTCTGAGCCTACCCAGGAGGCCTCAGCAGACAGACCACTTGGAAAACAGAACGTGAGGATAAAGGGATGAAACAGTCTAATGTGTCAGATACCTGCATATTGCTGGGCAAATGGAAGGGGTGTGTATGTGTGTGTGTGAGAGAGAGAGAAGTGTTGGGGTGGAGGGAAGGCAGGGGCAACATAGAGAACCCTGAATGTCTCTGATAATCACCAGCTTCTGCTGATCGATACCAAAGACTTCAGCATGCCTTCCATATGACCAACCACCGGCAACAGTGGTGCTAATTCTGTAGCCACTAAGTCATGTCTGATTCTTTTGTGACCCTATGCACTGTAACCCGCCAGGCTCCTCTGTCTGTAGGGTATTTCAGGCAAGAATACTAGAGTGGGTTGCTGTTTCCTTCTCCAGGGATCTTCCCAACCCAGGAACTGACTGCATTGATAGGTGGGTTCTTTACCCCTGAACCACCTGGGATGCCCCCCTGGCAACAGTAGGTTTCACTTTTTCAAATCTTCCTGGGAAGCCGAAACTGCATGGATCAGCTGTTGCTTGGTCACTGGGGGAGAGCATGAGTGTCTTCATTTCTCCTTAGGACATCCCCCACCCACCCAGCTGATGGTAGAGGGCTATGATCTCTGCCCTTCTAAGCACCCATGGTATTTGTGTGGTTTCTGGTCTGTATTCTCGGAGCTGAGCTACCTCTGGGTAAAATCTCCCTATTTTCTGAGAAGACTGAATATAACAGTGTTTTCTTGGAAGGATGGATGGATAAACAGATGGACAAGTGGATGCTGAGTCCTACGAAAGCCTTTAAGCCCACCACTCTTCTTAAAGGGGGAAAAATTCGTATTTCCGTGACTACTTGTTTATTATTAACCCTGCAAGTCTCCCATCGGCCCAGAGCCCAGACAAAACCAGTCCAGAATGAAAAGAGACAGAGTGGGAGTCTCCAAAGAACTTAGCAAGAAGCCAGATCAGGACTTATCAGAGGAGTGGCCAGCACAGGCCCTGAGGCCTGGGAGGAAGAGGACAGGCTGGGAGCCTCTGTGGTCCCTCAGGCTCCTGGACCCCTGGCAGTGCCAGCAGAAGTGGGCCCAGTGCTGGAACACCACGAACGCTTCTGCTTCAGGATGCCCTAGAAGCAAGAAGATTCGATAAAGCCCAAAGCAGAGCAGATAAAAGGCAATTCTGGGAAAGAACAAGATGG